>OZ030007.1:67568450-67623450 GCA_964023405.1 Apodemus agrarius
AAATGAATAATCTGTTTCAATTGAAGTTCTTAGTCAAGGGGATAATTACATATGAAAAATAGCTGCTTGTGCATTTTCAGAATTTGTTTGTTTTTCATGACAGCTGGTTTCCAGAGACTGGTTCTTCTCCTCAACTTCGAGTTATTGTTCAAAGCCCTTTCAGAACTGGACTTTTTTTGATAGTTATCATGTTTGTAGAAAACTTCTGAAAGTAAAAATAAAAGATAAGCGTCTTTTCACCAAATTGAGCAGACATTCTTGGAAGCCAGAGTGTAGCATATGGAACGAGACTTCAAACTCTGCTCCTCGCTTGTCTGCTTGTTTATCTGTGCTCTTAGGGATTTCCTCAGTGGCAGAATGGAACGTGTGTAGGATAAAGCTCTAGAGAGCGCTCTGCTCTGCAGGGATCTCCTGCTAGCGTCTTGTAGATAATTGATCACAGAATATTAGTGCTACAAACTACTTTTACTCTATATAGGCCAGTTCTTTCCCTTCCTTTTTTTTTTTTCCAGTTAAAATGCAGAGGGTTAAGTGACGCATGTGGAAGGCTCTGTGAAGAACACACTTGTGCTTCTCCAAGTAGAGACCAGCTTGGGAAGCAAGCTAACATGAGTCCTTCAGCTTGAGAAAAGCTGTCATGTTAATGAGAACCCTTAGCTCCCTGGACATCGTATGCCTGACTAGTTCTGCTTGATGGAGCTTGGGAGGGGTGGGGCTGTGCTGTTCAGTGACTGTATGACTAACGTTAAGTGTACTGACTTTGAAATAACCTGCTTTGTTTGGCAGGAAGCAATGCAGAATCAGGTGAACACTAACCCCGAGAGAGCCGACCCAGTGGCTAACCCTGTGACCGTGACTGCTCCGTTCATCTTCACCTCTGGAGAGGTCGTTAACCTCGCTAGCTTTGTTTCTTCAGCCAACACCAAAGCAACCTCAGGTAGAGTTCTGATAATGAGGCGTCCGTTTTAGGCTTAAAAATGAGCAGAGTCCTTGTTTCCTAGACATAAATGGATATTCTGTCTGATACCCACTCTTATAAAAAATATTCCCTAGAAATGCTGGGATTAAAGCTCTGAGATAAAACACTTGCTGTGTGTATAAGGCCGTAGACCATCTGTAATACCAGAAAAGGGAAGTAGAGCATTCCTCAGACTCTTGCCTTTCTGTGTAGATAATGAGCCGAGGGCCTCACCCACTGACCTAGATTCACAGCCCTTCTTTTTCTGTTTGCTGTTCTTTTGGTCTATTTAAGACAGGGTCTCAACTGTATTGCAGGAGAGCCTTGGACTGATTCTATAGTTAATGCTGGCTTTAAAGTTGTAGCAGTCTTCCTGTCTCAGCCTCTTTTTTGTTGTTGTTGTTGTTGTTTTAGTTTTTGTTTTTTTGTGGTGTTTTTTGTTTTTTGAGACAGGGTTTCTCTGTGTAGTCCTGGCTGTCCTGGAACTCACTCTGTAGACCAGGCTGGCCTCGAACTCAGAAATCCACCTGCCTCTGCCTCCCAAGTGCTGGGATTAAAGGTGTGCCACCACCGCCCAGCCTGCCTCAGCCTCTTAATTGCTGGGACTATAGCTATGAACCACCATAGACAAATTTATAATAACTTTAAATGCCAAGACATTTTTCTTTCTAATAAAAGGAAGATTGTGGGGAATTATAATTAAGGGAGTAAAAATGAACACTGTTAAAAACAAAATATTCTACAGATTTATCTGTCAAAAAGTTGTGCCTCCAGAAAAAAAAAATTTAAATAAAGAAAGAAAAGTTTCTACCTTGCTGGGCGGGCATGGTGATATATATCCCAGCATCCCAGGAGGTGGCTGTAGGAGGGTCAGGAATTTAAGGCCAGTTTCTACCACCTTAAACCTTCTCAGGATCGCAGTGACTCGCTGCACACCTTTAATCTTGGCGCTGGGAAGCAGAGGCAGGTGGATCTGTCTCTCAGGTCCAGGCCAGCCTGGTCCACGTAATAAACCAGTGATGGAACAAACACAAATCAAAAGGTTGCACTCTGTGCTAAGGGGTAGCCTAGGTAGTAAGGTGCTTGCCTGGCGTGTACAGACTCCTGAGCTCACTTCCCATCACTACACAGACAGCCTGTGCACAGACCGTAAGCCCAGCATGAGGAGATAGGAGCTGGAGAACCCCAAGTTTAAGGTCATCCTCAGAGGTTCAAGGTTAATTAAAGTGAAAAAAAGTTATATCTGATCCTAAAATGAAAATATAGCAGTATCTAAGCATGGTACTGCTGAGGGAAGTAATTAAATATTCTTAGTTTAAAACAGTAACAAAATCAAAATAAAACAAAAATTAGAAGCTGTTGAAATACTAAAATAAAGAGGTACATGTGATTATTTAAATAGAATAAACTTAATTTGTGAGCCAGGTAGTGGTGTCTCATCCCTTTAATCCCAGCTCTTGGGAGGCAGAGGCAGACATAGGGTGAGAAACCCTGTCTTGAAACAAACCAGCCAACCAACCAACCAAAACTCCATTTTTTCATGAGTATATATGTTGCACACATGGTGTGTGTGTGTGTGTGTGTGTGTGTGTGTGTGTGTGTGCGCGCGCGCATGGTTTTTGTTTGATTTTGTCTCATTATGTATTTTAAACTGGCCTACTTTAGCCCTCATCACTGAGATTGCTGGGTCTGGGATAAATGTTGAATGTATGTACTTTATTATAATTATTGAAAGCACAGAAAGTACTTAGTATCGGTCAGTTGACACCTGCGTGCTTTCTGGGGGTGGATGGAGTAGTGCTGAGACAAGATCTTTTAGCCTAGGATGGCCTTGAATTTATAGTTCCCCTGCCTCCACTTTCCCAGGCCACACACCTAGCCTGAGACCTCCATGTTTTAAACTCTAAAAAGGAGCAAAATGAGTTTATTTTTATCATTTTCTTTTATAAATAAGTGTTCTTTGATGGAAGAACTTACATCCTCAAATTCCTAATTCTTGGCTTATTTTTCTGTTTCTGACTTTGAAAGATTAAAGATGGCCGGGCAGTGGTGGTGGCACTTGCCTTTAATCCCAGCACTTGAGAGGCAGAGGCAGGCGGATTTCTGAGTTCGAGGCCAGCTTGGTCTACAGAGCGAGTTTCAGGACAGCCAGGACTACATAGAGAAACACTGTCTCGAAAATCTAAAAAGAAAAAAAAAAGATTAAAGACTAGGCTGGGTGTGATGGCATGGGGACTCACATGTCATTAGAGCTCTGAGTGTGAGGCTAGCCTAGTCTACCTAGCAGGTTCCAGAGCTCTATGAGTGTAAGGCTAGCCTGGTCTACATAATAAGTTCTAGGCCCACCAGAGCTACTTAGTGAGGCCCTATTTGTAACAAAAACTAAAAACAAAAACAAAACAAACTAAATAAATAGTAAAGCATATTTCTGTACTCCCAGCATTCAGAAAACTATGGCAGTAAGACTACCAGAAGTTCCAGGCCAGTGAACTATGTAGTGAGATCCTGTTTCCAATAAAAATAAATAGAAAATGTGTAAAAGCAAATGAATAAAAATAAGTAACTGAGCTGGGAATGTAACTCACTCTTAGAGCTCTTGCCTACCATGTACAAGACACAGATCCAATGCTAGTACCTAAGGAAAGAAGAGAATAACTATTCCCAGGGAAGTTGTATATAAAGGAAGGATCTTTTGTTTGTTTGTTTGGTTTTGGTTTTGGTTTTGGTTTTCGAGACAGGGTTTCTCTGTGTAGCCCTGGCTGTCCTGGAACTCACTCTGTAGACCAGGCTGGCCTCAAACTCAGAAATCCGCCTGCCTCTGCCTCCCAAGTGCTGGGATTACAGGCGTGCGCCACCACGCCCAGCCAGAGGAAGGATCTTAAATGCATTACTTTTGAGAGGCAGAATGGCGAATGGAAGCATCATAGTGAACACAAGCAGAGCGCTGGGTCAGGACTGTGCAGGAGGCTGAGGAGGCTGCTCAGGGCTTGGGGTCTGGGTTTGGGCCAGCACCCTCCATTGTGGCTCTCAACTGCCTGACTCTAGTTCCAGGGGATCCAGTGCTCTCTTTTGACTCTGTAGGTACCTGCTTGTACAGGATGCACATAAACCCATGTAGCCAGGCATGTACACACACATACACACATGAATAAAAATAAATACAATCTTGTAAAAAGCAAAACGCCCACAAGACTGGAGAGACTGCACAGATATTAGTAGCAGCTGCAGCTGATCGTCTGCGTCTCTAACTCCTGCGTGCTGATCTCAGGCATGGGAATATCACAGCTTGTTTTCTGAGGTGGTTGAGTTGGGCTTTTTGTTTTTGTTTTGTTGTTTTGGTTTTTCATTTTGTTTTTTTCTTTTTTTTTGAGACAGTCTAGGCTAGCCTGGAACTTTCTGTGCAGCCCAGACTGGCTTCAGAGTCTTGAGCACTTGATGTCCCTGCTTCTCTCTCCCAAGTGGTAGGAAGATACTTGCAGACCACCATGACAGGCTTGAGAACTGCAGTGTCCAGTTGACTGCGGGACTTCGGAAAGAACTCCTAAATGACGATGACATGACGAGGGCTAGAGTGGCAGTCCTAAGCAGGAGGCCGTGAGCTGGAGGCCAGGGAGGAAGGGAGGGAGAGGTGACAAGGCCATACCCACCAGAAGGCAACAGTGACCTTCCTGCATCCTCGTACTCTCATCCGCTTCCTGACCTTGCTGCTTGTTGACACAGGGTCTCCCTGTGCACAGCCCTGGCTGTCCCGGAACTCAGGGACCCTCCACTGCCTCTGCCTCCCAGACACTGTGACCAAAGGTGTGCGTTGCCACCGCCTGGCTGACACTTTGCTTTTTCAGTTCTTTTTTTTTGGTTTTTTTTTTTGTTTGTTTGTTTTGTTTTGTTTTTTGAGACAGGGTTTCTCTGTGTAGCCCTGGCTGTCCTGGAACTCACTCTGTAGACCAGGCTGGCCTCGAACTCAGATATCCGCCTGCCTCTGCCTCCCAAGTGCTGGGATTACAGGCGTGCGCCACCACGCCCGGCTCTTTCAGTTCATTTTTTGACCTTTCTTTTTTTCCCCCAACAGGATCTCCATATAGCCCTGGCTGTCCTGGAACTTGTTATAAAGACCAGGATGACCTCACACTAAAAAGAGATCAGCACGTACCTTTAATCCCAGCACTTGGGAGGCAGAGGCAGGCAGATCTCTTGAGTTCGAGGCCAGCCTGGCCTACAGAGTGAGTTCCAGGACAGCCGGGGCTACACAGAGAAAGGCTTCCATGTGAGCAGAGGCCGCAGAGGCCGCCTACAAAAGAATCACCCACAGGCCCCAGCTGTCCCCTGGGTACCCTCCAGCCCACCGCCCTCTTGCAGTCAGTGTATTCAACAGACTGTTCCCCCAGGATGTAGGTATACATGGAAATAAACATGTGTATATGTATATATTGTTCCTTTTTCAGAGAGCCTCATTTGGCCTGGGCTCACCTGCATCTTGTATAGCCAGAGATGACCTTGGGCTTTTGGCCCTCCAGCCTCTGCTCTGCATGCTGCGTTTAGGCTTAGGCCTCTCCCTGCTAGGGATAGAAATCAGGGCTTCAATGTCCTAGGGAGGCAAACACGACACCAACAGAGCTACCTGTCCCAGCCCCGGCGGCTGCAACTTTATGTTGTCTTAATTCCTTGCCAGCTGACAAGTCTCATCATGAGGTCCAGGTCCATTGTCACAGGACAGGACAAATAAGGCTTGAGTTGGAGGAAGAGAGAATAAGTTGATGCTTGCCATAGTCTCAGAAATTACAATGAAAGACCAAGGGGAAATGAAACTCATTACATAAAAAGTGTATTTCTGCAGAAATACTGTTACTTCATGAAGTTAGACCTGTTTATCGTCAGTGTTAATTAACTAACCTAGATGTTTGCTGTGAAATAGCATTCAGATAGCTAGGCATGGTGGCGCACACCTGTAATCCCAGCACTTGGGAGGCAGAGGCAGGCGGATTTCTGAGTTTGAGGCCAGCCTGGTCTACAGAGTGAGTTCCAGGACAGCCGGAGCTACACAGCGAAACCCCGTCTCGAAAAATCCAAAAAAAAAAAAAAAAAAGTAGGAAATAGCATTCAGATACATGAGTAAAACACTACAGACAATTTTTTAACGCACATCACATTACGGTTCAAGTAGATAATAGTGGCTTGTTTTACCTCTGGAGGTACATGGTTACGGTCGAACACTTGGAAAGTGGCAACAGAAGAGTCAAGAGTTCAAAGCCAGGCATGGCTACTTGGCAAGTATGAGGCTGGCCTGCGCTACGTAAGACCCTGTTTCAAAAAGCAAAAACATAATGAAATGTGAAGTTTGGGAATATTTGTTTTTTTTTTTTTTCCGAGACAGGGTTTCTCTGTGTAGTTCGGGCTGTCCTGGAACTCACTTTGTAGACCAGGCTGGCCTCGAACTCAGAAATCCACCTGCCTCTGCCTCCCAAGTGCTGGGATTAAGAATATTTGTTTTTTGAGACAGCTCTTCACTGTGTCGTTGAGGCTGGTGTAGACTTGTAGTGAGCTGTCCGCCTGGCTCCACTCTGCAGTGCTGGGACCACAGGTACTGCCGCTCCTTCATCCAGCTCCAAAACTTGAGGCTGTTAGGCATGTGTGCCCTGTAAGTCTGTCCTTTTCTGTCATTATCTGCCGAGGGACAGTGCAGTGGTGCACAGCCCAGGAGCAGCGCTGTCTTCCCCCTCAGCACACCCACCTGTGAGGGGGCAGGCCCCGTAAGCCTGCTGCCAAGGAGGGCTGCACAGTGGCCTTGGGAGTAGGTGGCATCACGTTCTGCTAGGCACTGGCAATGGAAGAAAACAAATGAGGGAAATGTAGTAGACTGTGCCAGGCACATTGAATTAATCTATTGTTGTCAACATTTTTTAAGCCTTAAAGGACTTTTTTTTCCTAAGAAACATTCACATTGATTTTGTGGAGGGAGTGGAGCATGCTGGAGCACATGTGGAGGCAGGACAGGTCGCAGGAGGCGCTCTCCCCTCCCACCGCGTGGGCTCCCTCGTGGCAGCAAGCTTGGCTGTGAGCACCACCGCTCCCTGCTGAGCCATCTCAGCCTTCAGAGGATTTTACCAACATATGGATGAACTGCATCTGGATCAGGGAACACAGTGAGGACGTGGTAAGGCAGAGGATCGGCTCTGGTTCTTTGGCCTCTCCTTCCCACTGGGCCTCAGTTCCCTTTGTAATGGGTTTGGTGACCCCATGCCTTGGCATCGCAGGTCACGTCCCACCCCCTCAGGACTGGCCGCACGTGCAGCCCTCACTAGGGTCTCAGCCCCTCTCCAGCTCACTCAGCCTCAGCTTGGTGGTCCTCTGCTGAGTGAATTACACTTTCTTTTGTTTTTAATTCTCCAGCACTTTTAAGTTATATAAAATATTAAAGAGCTGTGCCAGGCATGGTGGCACACACTTTAATCACAGTAACTGGGAGGCAGAATCAGTCAAATCTCTGTGAGTTTAAGGACAGCCCGGTCTACAGAGAGTGTTCCAGAATAACCAGGTCTACACAGAGAAACCCATCTCAGAAAGGAAGGAGGAAGAAGAAAGGAAGGGAAGGGAAGGGAAGGGAAGGGAAGAAGGGAAAGGAAAAAGAAAAGGAAAGGAAAGAAAAGGAAGAAGGAAAAAGAAAGAAAGAAGAATAGAAGGAAGGAAGAAAAAGTAAACTACTGAACTCCACAATCTGGCTCCTGCCACTTCTCATGGTTAGACCATGTGTGCTTAAGCTTGGCTGGGAATATAGTTCTGGCATTTCCAGTGGAGTTGGGCATATGTATTGCAGAACACCCTTCTGATAACTGAAACAGTAAGTTTTCAGGGGCCAGCAATGTGGCTCAGCAGGTAAGTGCTCCCACCAGGCCTAACAACCAAGAAACTCACATACAATGAGAACCAATTCCTATACATCATTATGGCCTCTGGGTGCACTACACACTCATAAAGTAAAAAAAATTTTAAAAATTCAAGTCAAGTACATAGCCAGTGAAAAAGTTAGTTTATGGCCAGGCTGTGGTGGCGCACGCCTTTAATCCCAGCACTTGGGAGGCAGAGGCAGGCAGATTTCTGAGTTCAAGGCCAGCCTGGACTACAGAGTGAGTTCCAGGACAGCCAGAACTACACAGAGATACCCTGTCTCGAAAAAACAAAAAACAAACAAACAAAAGTATATGAAGAAAAATCTTTGGAATTCATATAGCTAGGGGCAGATAATTGGAGGAAGTATTCTCCTATAAACCCCAGAAGGGTCTGGTTGCCTGCTCTTTCATTAATGATAGCCAACTGTTATGACACTCTGGCATATTTTTTTACTATATTATATATATTTATTATTCCATCCTAATCCCTTCCAACCCCCAACACTAGGTAGGAGAGAAAGAAGTTAGATGGGAAAGGGGCCATGATCTCTTTTGACTACTTCCTGATGATGGGGGCAAGGCCGGTCTTCACTGTCAGGACAGCTCCCGCTCCTCCCTTCTTGTCAAGCCTCAACAACAGCCGCTGGAGGCAGCCGCTGCCCCAGGCCCTCTGGGTGCTCTCCCGTTTACCCAGTCCCCAGAATTAAACTCTCTGCAGCTGGCAGAATTACACCACACTAGTGCACGAGGCAAATCACAGTCACCTGTGAAGCAGCCTCTTCCCCAACACCTGGAATTACAACAAACGCATCCACATCACATAACAGGTTTTTATTTATTATTTTTTTTGTGTGTGGTTTTTCAAGACAGGGTTTCTCTGTGTAGCCCTGGCTGTCCTGGAACTCACTCTGTAGACCAGGCTGGCCTCGAACTCAGAAATCCGCCTGCCTCTGCCTCCCAAGTGCTGGAATTACAGGCGTGCGCCACCATGCCCGGCTTCATAACAGGTTTTTAAAGAAACCAAAACCCTCCCTACACTGATGTCATTCTTGCATTAACATTTGGGAGATGAGAACTTTCCTTTACCCCCAGTCATTTTTCTTAAGTTTCATACATGAGTGTTTGCTTGCGTGCCTACAAACTATGTGTGTACCAAGGAGGCCAGAAGAGGGTGCAGTCTTCTGGAACTGGAGTTACAGTGGTTATGATCAGCCACCATGTGGATAGTGAGAACTGAACCCCGGTCCTTTCTAAGAGCAGCCAGTGCTCTTAGTCATTGAGCCATCTCTCCAGCCCCACTAGCCATTTTTCTTACTAACTCTAAGGGTTGTAGTGACATGTTTAAGAATTCTGGAATTTTGGTTCCTTTAAAAGCATGGGAGTCGGGCGTGGTGGCGCACGCCTGTAATCCCAGCACTTGGGAGGCAGAGGCAGGCGGATTTCTGAGTTCGAGGCCAGCCTGGTCTACAGAGTGAGTTCCAGGACAGCCAGGACCACACAGAGAAACCCTGTCTCAAACACTCCCCCCCCCAAAAAAAAGCATGGGATGGGGGGGATAATATAAGCACGAGCTTTCATTCCATCCCAGGTGTGAGGCGGTGGGCTGCTGAGCACTGAGCGGAGCAGCGGACCACCATCTCATGCGCGTGCTCTAGCGGAAGTGTGGTTCGCCAGCTGCAGACAGTTTCTGCAGTTGCATGACATTTGGAATTCTGGGGACTTTTCATAAGTGCTAGTGCCCTGAGAGGGGAGGTGGGTGGTTGTTGATCATTTGGGAGGTTAGTTGCAGTTTGTTAGTAGCTGTGGTGAAAGAAGAATAATTTTCCTCTTTTTTCCCTTTCCATTCTATCCTTATTTCTCTCCTATCTAGTGTTAGGGAGTAAAATGTGGTGGGTGGGTGTGTGTGTGTGTGTGTGTGTGTGTGTGTGTGTGTGAGAGAGAGAGAGAGATATAAAGGGTGGAGAAAAGAACCCGAAAATAGCAAAGACGGGCTACGAAAGGTAATCTTTCAGGCTGGGAGTAGCGATGCACACCTGTGAACCCAATTCTCAGGAGAACGATGCAGGCAAATCTCTAATCTCTGTGAGCTTGAGGCCAGCCTGGTCTACATAGTGAGTTCTAGAACTGCATAGACCCTGTCTCAAAAACAAACAAAAAAACTGTTTTACTTGGATCTGTACAAGTCAGTGGTGTGGCAGGATTCTAAGAGACATGCTGTGGTGAGCGCATCCTTACTGTTTTGGTTTGCTCCCTGGTTTGGGGTAAATCACTTAGATTATCCAGGTCGTTAACGTCTTCATCTGGCATGGAGGTGGTTTTAGATTTCTCCCATAATATTCAACAGCAGGATCACTTGACTGTTTTGAGTTGGTGTTTGTGAATTAGGGTCTCATAACTCTCAACTGCTGATTCCCTTGCCTTTACCTCCCAAGCACAACAGCTAGAGGTGCATCCCACACACGCTTCATTCATTTCTGTGAGGTGCAACTTGTTTATTTTCATTGAGTTTCCTTGCTGTGTCTCCTATGGATGGACCTGTGCCACTTATTCAAAGTTCTCTGTAACTTTCAGACTGTGACTCCTGTGACAAAGGAGCTCAGGAGCAGTGCAGGGCACAGCCGGTGTGTCGGTACTGCCCCCCCCCAAGTCAGCTGTGTACTCACATGTACAGACTCCCAGGAGTGCCTGGGGCACAGGAGCCCTCTGTAGTTAGCTCTCCTGTGATTGTGTGTCGGGTGGGGAAAGCTGTCCTCTACGCAGCCTCTCTGTTAAACGTTTAACCCATTGATTATTTGCTGTAATGTTTATTCACTATTAAATGTCCCATATTCTTAAATTATCTATACTAATTTAGTTTTCTTTTCAAGTTTTATAGATTTATTTAGACTTTTAAGATATTACCTAAAAAAGGATTCTAAGTTCTTAAGGAGATGCAGCCTGTTATACTGTAGGGAAAATCCCAGTGGTCATTAAAGCTGATGACACTGGCCCCCAGACAGGAAATCTGACACACACACACAGGCTAGGACGCAGCTCGGAGGAGTCCAACCTGGCTGTCACCAGTCAGGTATGGTGGCTCACACCTGTAATTCCAGCACTTGGATACAGGAGCAGGAGGATCATCCTGAGCTATGTAGTGACTTTTCAGACCAGCCTGGACTACATGACACCCTGTCTCCACTGCTCCTAAAAAGTATATGTATAGCTTAGTTTTCTTTGAGACAAGGTCTTATGTAGCCTAGGCTGACCTCAAACTCCATATGTAACTTGGGATTTGAAATCCCCGCCTTTGCCTTCCAACTATAGTTATACCTAGCAAGTTTCAGTGTATTTGAACTAACATTTCAAAATGTATTCATGCACAGGACTTCTCTCTCTCTCTCTCTCTCTCTCAGAGTTTGTTTCTTGGAACAGAATTTCACTACATAGCCCAGGCTAGCCTACAACTCATGGTGACTCTCCCAGCTCACTCTCTGGGTGCTGTGATTACAGGCATGCCGCCACACTGAGCCCTAGAGCCTGCCTTTATTGAGCACTGTTAGCACTAGGACAGTTTTAGAAAGCACTGGTCTAATGAATTCCCTGTGCTGTCCCCTGACTTATTTATAAAAGCGTTTCTGAACAGTTACTGTTGCGCAGTCCTATAATCCTAGCATCTAGGAGGCTGAGGCAGGTTGAGCAGCCTAGAAACTCCACCAATTTTTTTTTCTTTTTCAAAAATACTTTAAATAGTATTTCAAAGAGGATGATGTATTCTTCAAAAAGAAACTTATATTCTCATTGTTTTAAAAATAAGCTTGATGTATTGAATTCACTTTTGTTATCTAGCTAATTTAGAGGAAATCGAAGAAGGAAATTCTCTTGACTCCTCCATCCAGCAAGTGGTGGGGAGTGGAGGCCAGAGGGTCATCACCATAGTGACTGATGGCGTCCCTCTGGGTAATATCCAGACTTCAATCCCACCTGGAGGCATTGGCCAGCCGTTTATTGTAACTATGCAAGATGGACAGCCAGGTGAGTTATACCCCGTGGACAACTGCTTAGAGGTATTTTAGATCTGCCATATCCCCCTAAAAAGGAGCATGAAGACAGATTGCAGGAGTGGGGGAGGGCCAGGAGAGGGGAGAACAAGGGAAGAAACAGTCATCAGCTCCCCACCCCCGCTCCAGACTCTGTTAGTTTCCCAGGGGCTACAGTTTGTGAGTGGAGGTGAGTGCCCTTTCCACGTGTGTGCACGCCTGTGGGTCAGCACAGGGAAGGCCGGGCCCCCTGGGGCTACACCGAAACATCTCCAGAAACAGACCAGAAGACACAGCAGACACTGGGCAGTCAGGTGACCAGCGCCAGGGAGGCAGAGGGAAGAGTATGGCTGCAAGGTCTGGGCTAACCTGATCTTCATAGTGAGTTCAGGGTCAACCAGGGCTACAGAGTCAAAAGGCATCTCACAAGACAGGCTGAAGATGCACTCCGTTCGTAGAGTACTTGTGTGCCCTGCAAGAGAGCACCCTCCACGGGCCACGGAGAGAGGCTTCAGAAGGAGCCTGTCCTTCCCACACCTTGGCCTCCAACTCCAGCCTCTAGAAAATGGACTCTGTAAGGAACACAGGCTTCTGTGCCTACTGTAGGCACCGTTCCGGCAGGTGACTAAAGGATGGTACCTACGGGGTGTGCTGTGTGCCTGTACAGGGAAGGTGATCTCGGTCTAGAGGTCACTGCTGCAGACCAGGCTGAGCTGAGGTGAGAGATGTGCCTGTGTCTGCCCCTAAGCAGTGGGACACTCCAGACATTAAAGAGATATCACAGACTGTATATCAGGGGGAATGCAGTGTGACTGGAGACTAGAAACACTAAAGAGATCGTAGAAAACGTGAGAGGTGCGCCTTGGCGGTAGAACACGTGCCTGCCTTACAAGAATCCAGGCCCTATATATACTATTAAATTCACTTTTCTCTACTTAAAATCAAACAAGCCTTCTTTGTCTATTGTGTGCTCATTTTCTCCCATTGCTGTGCTTTGGCTTGTAGTTCTAACTGTGCCTGCTGGTCAGGTTGCAGAGGAGACAATAATTGAAGAGGAAGAAGAGGAAGAAGAGACACTGCCGTTGGTGAAGAGGCCGAGGACGGCAGAGATGGCACACAGAGCTGAGGAAATGAAGGTACTGGATGAATTCTCACCCGTGAGCAGGGAAGGGGGCGGAGGGGCGTGGCTGCGGGGTGATCAGGGCTAACGCCCTCTGTACCCTTCTGTCTTCCGGGAAGTCCGCATGCAGGGACTTACTGTGGGGCTGCCGCTTGCTTTACAGGAAGGCAGTGAGAGAGAACTCCTGCAGCAGCAGCTCCAGGAGGCCAACCGCAGAGCCCAGGAGTACCGGCACCAGCTCCTCAGGAAAGAGCAGGAGGCAGAGCAGTATCGGCTCAGGCTGGAGGCCATGGCGCGGCAGCAGCCCAACGGGGTTGATTTCACCGTGGTCGAGGAGGTGGCTGAAGTGGATGCTGTGGTGGTGACAGAAGGAGCCGAGGTAGGAAGAGCAGCACAAGTGATGAGGTCGGGGAGGGCCTCGGAGCCTCACACGAGCATCTCCATAGAAACTGTCTCCTCCTGACTCCACGGCCACGACGTATGCTCCCTCATCTTGTTCTATGTGAGAAGAAAGTACAGACTGCAAGTACTGTGTACGAATTAGAATGTCCTTCAGGTAACAATAGCAAGGCTCAAGGCCTGAGCCTGGGAAGGCTGCATGTGCAGCTGGAAAACTCAGAGCCACCGTAGGGGCATCTGAGGGACCAAAGCTCTCAGCTCCTGTCATTGCTTTAACAGGGCACTGGGCATTGTGGGTTGATTTTTTTAATAGTTTGCTTTATATCAAAAGATTTTAAGATAATACTTGTAATACATATACACCAAGAGCCTTTAATAATTATATCTGAAATTTTCAAGTGACCTGAAAATTTGCCTTAGATTTATAAAACTGATGAGGTTGTAGGAAGCCTCCTCTCGAGGCAGAGTAAAGGATACCATACCTTTCTGGAGGCGTAGGCACCCAAGTTCTCCCTAGTTAGCTTGCTGAGAAGTCTGTGAGCCAGGCATGGGCACACACCTGCGGGGCCAGCGCTCGGGAAGCTGCGGCAGAGCGCTTTCTGGGTCAGCCTGAGCTAAGAGGCCTTCACAGACAGGGCCAGCCTTGGTGCTGTGTGCCTTCCGTCCCAGCACTCAGGAAGTAGACACGAGTGCAGCACAAGTGATGCAGTTGGGGGGGGGGGCTCTGCTGAGTGAGACCATGTGGTCTACATACCAAGTTCCAGGCCAGCCAAGACCCTGTCTCCAAAGAAAGCAGAGCAAGCTGGAGCGCAGGACTGCCGGGTCAGGGCACTGCCTGCTCTTCCAGAGAGCCTGCTCCGTTCCCGGCCCCGGCCCCAGCTGCTCAGTTACATGTGGCTCCAGCTCCCCGGAATCCTGCCCTTTTCTGACGTGTGTATAAACCACACATATACATTTATATGTACATATAAATAAACATTTCTAAATTAATAAAAAAAATTAAGTTAGTTGAATGCAGTGGTTCACACTCTGGGAACCTGAAACAGGAAGATTGCCATTGGTTTAAAGCCAGTTTGAACTCCACAGTGAGTTATAGGTTAGCCTGGGCTACTGTGGGACCATAATACAAGAAAAAAATTAAGTGTCGTGGTGTGCACCTTTAATTCTAGTACTCAGGAGGTAGAGGCAGAAGAATCTCCGTGAGTTTGAGGGCAGCCTAGTCTACAAAGAGGGTTCTGGTATAGCCAGGACTACATACAGAGACATTGCCTCAAAAATAAACAAAAATTAGCAAAGAAGGGCTGACTTGTGTTTGCCTGATAAATTGTGCCCATAGCTTAGATACAGTATAAAAAAAATTAAAATAGGCATAGTGGTGCACCCTGTAACCCCAGCACGTGGAGGTGAGGCAGGAGAGCACTGTAAGCTAAAGGTCCACTTTGCCTTCAATAAGATCTGTCTCAGAAAATAACAACAGAAACCCAGACATGACCAGATAGAGCGGCGATAGCCTCTCATGCCTGCACTTGGAGAGCAGAGGCAGGCCGGTCCTTGGGATTCTAAGTAGCCTGGTCCATTTGGTCAGTTCCAGGCTAGCAGGATTACTCAGACCCTAACAAGGAATAGAGGGGAAAGAAACCAACCAACCCTGAGGATGTAGCTCAGTGGTAGGGCGCGGTGCTCAGCATGCAGGGAAGCCCTGGGCTCGTCCTCTGGCCCTGTATGTATACAGCGAGGGGAGGGCAGGAGGGCAGAGACCACGGCTATTGACCCCAGACTTAAGCCTGGGAGAGAAGCTGTGCTGATGTGGGAAGTGTGTGCAGGGCCACGCCTCCCAGGCCCTGCTTCCAGGACATCGGACAGTGGCCAGAGAGAGGCTTCTGGGCTCCGAGTCTCTGGTCTTGAGATGGAAACTATATGTTGGCTGGACTTTATAAAACTGCAAGCAGGAGGATCAGGTTCAAATTTTTTTAAATTAATTTTTGTTTGTTGCTATAATAACATCTTACTTTCAAACATCTATTTATATAAAATCAAGCTTAAAACTTTTAAATTGCAGAGCGGTGGTGGCGGTCACCTTTAATCCCAGCACTTGGGAGGCAGAGGCAGGCGGATCTCTTGAGTTCGAGACCAGCCTGGTCTATAGAGTGAGTTTCAGGACAGCCAGGGCTATACAGAGAAACCCTGTCTCTAAAAACCAAAAAACAAACAAACAAACAAACCAAAAAAAAAGAAAAAAGCCTCTTTAAATTGTATAGAATTTGGCCAAATTTTCTATGTCACATAGGACACTGGTGCTTCAATAGCACTTAGCATCCTATCAAAAACAGGAGTGTGGCAGACTGACCAGGCTGGGGAGTTTTGTCCCTGTTTGGTTTTGTGTAAGTGCATTGCTACTTCTATTAGTGTGGCCATCGAGTCTGTGCTTACAGTGCGCAGGTGACAACGGGAGTGGGTGTCACTGCCACAGTAAGGTGCCACACTCAAGGCCTTTGCTGGCCTCTCCTCCCTTACTCTGTTCACTCCATCTGCTCAGACACTTTTGAAAGATTTTCCGTGCTAGGTTTTTGAGAAAGGGTTGGGGCAGGTCTCTCTAGCATGAAGTGTATGTGTGTGTTTGTATAGCTGGGCATGGTATTCTTGCCTGTTAGTCAAGAAGATTGACATGAATTCAAGGCCAGCATGAACTGCCGTGTGTGAACCTGCCTCAAAACTACAAAAACAAGACAGCTGAACATTGTGTCTCCTGCCTGGAATCCCCACTCAGAGGGTCACTGGCGTCTCAAGATGAGACTTTTAGGCAATAGAGTGAGATCTACTCTAGGCAGCATGGACCACAGAGATTATAGTCCAGGAGAAGAGCCCTTGTATGTAATTTTCTGGGGTCCTAGGTTCAATCTCCAGGACTGCAAAAAAACAGTATTTAAATATTTTTTAAACAGGATGTGATAATATACGTCTGCAGTCCCGAACTGGGCGAGGGAGGCAAGAGGTCAGAGGTTAGGGTCATCCTTGGTGATTTATCAAGTTTGAGGTCTGCTTACACCCCATCTCCCCAACAAGGGAGAGCAATAAGAGCTCAAAGAGGGGTTGGGGGTGGGTAACAGGCAGCAGAGACTTGCTTGCTTTATTGCAAATTAGAAGAAACCAGAGGGACATGTGCCACATACACATTTGAATGACTGTTGAGAATATGGTTTCCTGATTAGTGATCATGAAGAAAACATGCATTTTTAACCTGGGGAAAGCTTGGCAGTTAACATGATTCTATTTACCTTGATTAGTGGAATAATTTGTTGCAGTGTTCCAGAGGTATAGAATCATTTTTGGTTCCAAATAGACTGAAAACATAATTCTCTAAATCACATTTAACAGAATTGACTATTAGAGGTTTATAGGCAAAAATAGTCATTTTGAAATTAACCTTGACTGCCGGCACCGTGGCTTGGTCTGCCCACAGATCCAAGCGTTGGGTTTATCTGGTGTGTTGAGTGTTGTGGAGACACAGGGAGGAGGTGTGCGCAGCTGTGGAGTCTCCTGTTTGCAGGTCTCTCCCGAGCCACCCTGGGGATGGGATGGCGTGCTGGCAGTGAGCCGCTGTGGGTGGCTTCAGTCTTGGGACAGAGGCAGCAAGTTTCTTTGTAGGTGGCTTTTGTTTGCATTCTTAGAGCACATGTTGACTTTAATCTCCTTCCTTCCTTTAAAGGACTAGGTGCTAACTCTGCAGATAACCGCGCCTAGCCACCACTGTCTGGAGTAGTAACTGGGGACAGGATCTGTCCATCTAGTCCTCCCTTCTGAGCAGAGCTTCTCTCTACCTTTGGGGAGGACTGGTTCCAAGTCACTTTTGAACATGAGGTCTCTGAGATAGAAAAGGAGAGATGGCCAGTGTCTGAAAGAGGTTGGCAGGAAAGAGGCTCTCTTTTTTTTTTTTACTTTAATAGACGCCTATCAGCTCAAAAAGGAAGTAGGCTTGCTTTTTGCTAGGCTTTTTGATTAGGGGTGTGAGAGGGTGGGAGGGCGGTTCCAACCCGTTAGAGATTAAGTATTGCATAGTCAGGCACTGGGCCTCATGAGGAATCCCAGCACTGAGGACCCAGAGTTAGAGCCATCCTGGGCTACTAGTACCCACTCTAACAAACCATGCGCCGGCTTGGGTGCCCTAGTCCTCTAGAAGGACGAGGCAGAGGATCGCTGAGGCAGGAGGATCGCTGGGCTCGCTGGCTGCCTGCCTCGCCACAAAGGTGAATCTCAGGTTCGGGAGAGACCCTGTCTGACATGAATAGGCAGAAGGTAGTGAAGGCCACACCCATGTTCCCTGTGCCCTAGATATCTGAACCTGGACACACACATGCACGTACACTACACTCACATATATACAGCACACACAAACACACAAATAAGTAGAACTTAAATATTGAATACATTGATACCATTTCATGACTTCACATAACCTTCCAAGTCAGCCACTTCTGTTTGTGGCTCTTTTTTTGTTTTTGTTTTTGTTTTTTTGTTTTGTTTTGTTTTGTTTTGTTTGAGACAGGGTTTTTGCTGTGTAGCCCTGGCTGTCCTGGAACTCACTCTGTAGACCAGGCTGGCCTCGAACTCAGAAATCCGCTTGCCTCTGCCTCCCAAGTGCTGGGGTGTTTGTGGCTCTTAAAAACGGGGCTCCACTCTGTAGCCCAGACTGGCCCCAGACTCAGGGCAATCCGTCTGCCTCGACCTCCTGAGTGCTAGGACTATAGGGGTGAGCGGCTTCAGCTGGCTTGGGTTGGCTGAAAAGATGACTTTTAGATCTTCTGAGTTAAGACATCTCAGCAGATTAGTGAGAATGGCGCAGCAGAGGAGGCGTTGAGCGCCATGGCTGGAGCAGGGGCGAGGCCGGGCGTAGGCCTCGCCGGTACAGCCGCTGCTGGGGACAGTGCCAGGTCAGGGCTGCGCATCAGGGCAGTTAATTGTTTACCCTACTTTTGCATCTTGTTTGTAAGGGGGAATTCATGACAAATATATAAATGTGCCTTCCCTCCGTGTTCCTGCCCTAGGGAGCCGCATTACTGCAGTGCCAGAGCAGAGACCCCACGGCTGACAGGAAAAAGCAGCTTTCTGGGGTTTTTGCTCTAAACTCTGTGCCTTAAAAGACACTTTTCTGTCAGATACATATTTACTTTTTGGGTTTTGTTTCCAAACAGTCTCATTATGTAGCTCCAGCTGCCTGGAACTTGCTTGTGTAGACCAGACTGGCTTAGATACCCACCCTGCTTCTGCCATAACCTCCCCAGTGCTGGGACCACAGGCACCTGGCAGCAGGCAGTTTTATATCTCTTCGCTGGGTGCATATTAGTGTATTTGTATGTAAATACATAATGGATTTTCCTCAGTTTGCTCTTTGAGGTTCAGCTCTAAATTATCTGGGATAGCCTGGAAGCTTTATTAAGTTACATAGAGAGGGTTTCTTTGAATTCCCTTAATCCAAAGGGGGAGTACATGGGAGGCTGCGGGGGCGCGGGGGAGGCTGTGGGGAGCACTGGGTAAGGATCATCGTGGGAGTTGAGGCCCGAGGAGATGGGCCAAGCTTGTGGGGAAGCAAGCAAACAAATGCAAAGGCGCCATGGCCGTGTGGTGACACGGGTCACGGTGAGCTGCCCCGCCATGGCGGAGAGCCCTCAGAGCCAGGCTCGGGGCACACACCTTTACTATCAGCACTCAGTGGACAGAGACAGGTGCATCTGAGTGCCAGGCCAGCGAGGGCTATACAGTGAGACCCCAGCTCACCTCAGCTTGCAGTCAGGAAGGCCCAGGTGAGGGGCTGTGGACGGACAGACGCCCTGGGCTCTGCATTCCCAGTCAGAACCTCATGCTGAGAAAGAACTCCTGAGACCGCTGAGGTGGTCGACCCTGACATCAGCCACCTGCGGTGCTGTAGAGCTGAGGCACACGGGAACTCTTGTCAGGAGTTTCACAGTGAGCAGGAGGCACCTTGTCCCAGTTTATAGGAGACGAGGTTGCTGTTCTCTGCTCGAGCAGACGACTTACACCAAGACTGCCAGCACGCCTCTAAACTCTTACCTCTGTTTTGTGGGTTTTTTTCTTCTTTGAATTGGGGTCTCACTCTAGCCCAGGCTAGCCCAGGACTCCCAGTGATTCTTATACCTTCATCTCCCATGTACTAATTACAGACTGAGCCACCATGCCACACTGGCTCTAGCTCCAGTTGCCACGTGCCTCGACCCTTTTTGGAGTTTGTACTCCTGTTACTCTCCGTACCCGGAGACCGAAAGCAAGAAGGGTGTGAGTTAGAATTAAATAGCTCTGAGCCTCTGGTGCTGCCCTTTCCAAGGTTGTAACCTCTCTAGGGTTGGGAGGACGATAATTCCTCAACTCTATACAAGTAATTAGGCTTGTTACTAGCAGGAAATTGTGATCCTCTGTCATCCCTGCCCCCCCCAGTCCCCTACTGTTCCTGCCATCCCAGGCTCTTGTCTTTGGAAGGCTTTGCCAGGCACTGGAACACATCAGTCGGCCATCTCTAATCTGTGGGACTCGCCTTTCCCTTCTCTCCTCCTTCCCAACCACATATTTTGTTCTGAGGTGATTTGTTTCTGAGATTTTTTTTTTCTTTTTTTTGGTTTTTTGGATTTGGTTTTTTTTCCAGACAGGGTTTCTCTGTATAGCCCTGGCTGTCCTGGAACTCACTCTGTAGACCAGGCCGGCCTCGAACTCAGAAATCCGCCTGCCTCTGCCTCCCAGAGTGCTGGGATTACAGGCGTGCGCCACCACCGCCCAGCTTGTCTCTGAGATTTAACTAGGTTATACTCTGTATTCCCACTTAGTTTCTGACATCTTGCTATGTCAACTGTTACAGTAGCACCTCTGCCCCCGGCCCTGCCCAGCGTGTCCTTCTGCCAAGACTGTGCAGGAGTGGGTGTCCCGGGATTCTTTTCACGGTGTCCTCTAGTTTCTCAAGTTGTCTGGCAGCTTTATGTACAGTAAACTTTCAGGAAAAAAAAAGTTTCTTTTTTTAGGATAAAATTGACGAGCAAGCGTCTATGTCCATGTGTGTGGGTGCACATTTGTGTATATATACCTATAGAGATCTATATTATATATACAATTTTGTACTATCATTTAAAATAAAGACTTTTCTTAATAAAATGTCAGTGTTGTTAACTTCTTTACACCTTGCTAAAAACTGTTCCTACTATCTGCTACACTGAGCCAGCCCAGCTGGGTAAGTGGGGCGTGCGGCCCGGTGCCTTGGTCTTGCCTTGGTTTCTCTTTTATTTTATTTTATTTTATTTTGAGACAGCGTTTCTCTGTGTAGTCCTAGTTGTTCTGGAACCCACTCTACAGACCACACTGGCCTTGAGCTCAGAGATCCACCCACCTCTTTGGGGACTAAGCGCATGTACCACTGCGCCCACCGGCTCCGCTTCCTTCACGTTTGCGGAGCACCACAGTGAAGGGAGCGAAGTATGACCAGGACTAAACAGGACTGCCACCATCTTGGGGCAATCAACTGTGCCCCTTTGCTGCCCAAAGATCATTCCAGCTGGGCGTATTGACAGTTTGACTGCCCTGCACGGAGAGAGAGAGGCATGAGGGTCTCACCAGATGTCTCTGGCTCCTTACCACCTACTGTAGCTACGCAGCCTTGACTCGGGGCTGTGGGATAAAGGCCACCCCTCACCCCTCAGGTGCAGCCCCTCACCTCTGCTCTGTAGGGAACACCAGTACACTCCTTGGTTCCCCAGAGGGAACTCCTGCCTCAGTTTGCCATTGGGACCTTAGAAGGAATTTTAACAGTACCCCCATAGAGGCAGCTTAAAGTTATAAATAATCTCAGTACTCCTATGAGGAAGGAAGTAGAGCCAGGACAATCCCAGAAAGCCTGAGGGCCTCCTAACTTGGCATACAGAGTGGCAAACATGAAACCCACAGCTAAGCTATGGTACTCATGCACGCATACTCACATCCAAACACAGCGTGGTCATACAAAATAAAGACTTTGTTTTTTTTTTTTTTTTTTTTGGTTTTTTCAAGACAGGGTTTCTCTGTATAGTCCTGGCTGTCCTGGAACTCACTCTGTAGACCAGGCTGGCCTCGAACTCAGAAATCTGCCTGCTCTGCCTCCCAAGGGCTGGGATTAAAGGCATATGCCACCAACGCCCGACAAAATAAATACTTTTAATGAAAAAAGGCTGGCGCACTCACTCAGTGGTTAAAACCCAAGTGTGACTCCTAGCACCCATGTTAGACAGCTCTCAACTGGCTGGAACCCAGCAGGCAGTCCTTTAGCCTGGAGGCACCTGCTCTCACATGCACATTTCACACATTAATCTCTTCAAAGATGTTTGATAGCTGGGCATGGTGGCGCACGCCTGTAATCCCTGCACTTGGGAGGCAGAGGCAGGTGGATTTCTGAGTTCGAGGCCAGCCTGGTCTACAGAGTGAGTTCCAGGACAGCCAGGACTACACAGAGAAACCCTGTCTCCAAAAAAAACAAAAAACAAAACAAAACAAACAAAAAAAAACAACAACAAAAAAAGATGTTTGACTCCTGACGGGGTTGGCCGTGTAGCTCAGTTAGTGAGCGTATTTGTCTGCTATGCACAAGGCCCTGGGCGTGAGCCTCATGATGTCATATAATAAGGCATGGTGGTGCATGCCTGCAAGCCTTAAAGATTTATTTATTTATTATATGTAAGTACACTGTAGTTGCCTTCAGATACTCCAGAAGAAGGAGTCAGATCTCATTATGGATGGCTGTGAGCCACCATGTGGTTGCTGGGATTTGAACTCAGGACCTTCAGAAGAACAGTCAGTGCTCTTAACTGATGAGCCATCTCTCCAGCCCGAGGATATACACTTGCATAGCATATGTGAGGCCCTGGGCTCAATCTCAGTAGGGGTGAGATTAGGTGGGGTTAGAAGGATAAAACAAAAGCCAAAACCATAAGCTAAGTACTGCATTCAACAGCTAGCTTCTTAGCTGGCCCGGTAGTGCAACCCAGCACTCAGAAGGCAGAGGCAAGAAGGGGCGAAGGCCAGCTCCTACATCTGCAGGCAAGCTTTCCAAGTCAGAAATTAGGAAATCAAACACTCCCATAAACTAGGCTTAGTGTCTGTAAATTTCTCTTTGGCAAATATGTATGGCCTGCAAATACTACACAATAACCTTGAGGTTACTGAAGATAGAGATATGATCGTCACTTGGCTGAAGGGGAAAGTGGGAGCTTGAGGAGCCTTGAGAAACAAAGAATAGAGTGTTGAATAAAAGCCTGGTGAGAGAAGTCCCGGGCAGATAGGGAGGTGGGATGGACTAGAGATAGGAGTTCTCTGCACGTGACCTTAGCCGAAAGGCAAGGAGCACTGGACAGCCACTGGGCGACTGCTGTGCTACAAACATTTTGTGCAAGATGTTTAATAGATTCCAGAATAAGTTAAGACCATGGTTAGCTCCTGAGCGAAAGCATCGGGCTAGTCAGTGCCTATAACCATACCGAAAGCGTAAGAGAGTTATGAGAAGCCTCACACTGGAGCACATGCTTTATTAAACCCAACACCAAATTTGATTTCTAGCACCCACTTTGGTCATTTTACAACCACCTGCAGCTCCAGGGGATCAAGTCTCTTCTGGCACCTATGCAGGGTGCATCAGTGTATACAGATAGTTACACATAGATACAAATAAAATAAATCTGAGGTTTTTTTTGTTTTGTTTTTGTTTTTGGGTTTTGTTGTTGTTGTTGTTGTTGTTTGGTTTTTTTGTTTTTTTTTTTGTTTTTTGTTTTTTTGTTTTTTTGTTTTTTTTTTTTGAGACAGGGTTTCTCTGTGTAGTCCTGGCTGTCCTGGAACTCACTCTGTAGACCAGGCTGTCCTCGAACTCAGAAATCCGCCTGCCTCTGCCTCCCAAGTGCTGGGATTACAGGCGTGCACCACCACCGCCCGGCTCTGAATGAGTTTTTAAAACTGTTTCATCATGCCAGGCGGGGGTGGCGCACGCCTGTAATCCCAGCACTTGGGAGGCAGAGGCAGGCGGATTTCTGAGTTCGAGGCCAGCCTGGTCTACAGAGTGAGTTCCAGGACAGCCAGGGCTACACAGAGAAACCCTGTCTCAAAAAAACAAAACAAACAAACAAACAAACAAAAAACTGTTTCATCTCTCTCTTTTTTTCTATGTGAATGGGTAAGTTTTGCCTTGCATGTGTATTTGTGTTCTGCATGTATATGCATGTGGTACCTATGGAGACCATAAGAAAGTGTCAGACCCCCTGGGACTGGGGTTACAGACCTGTCCGGGTCCTCAGTAAGAGCAGGCAGAGCTCCTAATTCCTGAGCAGTTTCACCAGCCTCTTTAAGAAAAGAAAATTTTAGGGAAAGTTATAGTAAAGATGGGATGTTGGAGAGAAGGCTCCCCTCCCTCCCCCCTCCCCCCCACTGTGATGGTTGGTACTGACTGTCAACTTGATAGGACTTAGAATACTTAAGACACAAGCTTCTGGGCATGCCTGTGAGGGAGCTTCTAGATTGGGTTATTTGAGGTAGAAAGACCCACACTAATGTGGGTGGCATCATTCCATGGGCTAAGGTCCCAGACTGAATGAAAAGGCTTGGTGGCAAGCGCCTTTATTGGCTGAGCCAACTAGTTGGACTGCTTTAGACATCCAAATTCCTCTCAGATTGCAGTTAAGGAGCTAGAGGTGGGGCTTGAGAGATGGCTCAGCAGCGTCGAGCATATTTCTTGCTCTTGCAGAGAATCCAGGTTTGGTTCTCTACATGCTTGCCTGTAACTGGAGGTGCAGGAAGTCCAGGGTGTGGCATCTTCTGCCCTCTGCAGGCACCAGGTACACACACTGTGCACAGACACATGCAAGCAGAACACTCCTGCACCTAAAATAAAATCAGAAACAGGCCAGGGAGATTGCTCAGTGGTTAAGAGCACTGGCTGTTCTTCCAGAGGACCCAGGTTCAATTCCCAGCACCACATGGCAACTCATAACCACCTGGAACTCTAGTTCCAGAGGATCTGATGCCCTTTCCTGGCCTCTGTAGGCACCAGGCACACATGTGGTACGCAGACATACAAGCACATAAAACACAACTACACATAAAAGCAAGTGACATTTTAAAAGTCAGAAACGAACATAACAGACTAAAATAAGTGTGTCAGTGTATACCTTCTCAGGCTCCCTCTCCTGAGGTCATCCCGGCTTCCGTGAGTTCCCTAAGTCACCACTCCTCAGAAGACAATTCCTACCTCCAGCTTCCACACCCAGAGAGTCTGCCCCCCCCCCAAGTCTCACTATAATCCAGTCTGTCCTCTAATTCACGGCAATCCTACTGCTTCAGCCTGCTGTGTAGCTGGATCTCAAATATATGCCACTAAATCTGGCTTTGTGTATATAACCTTTCTTCCTTCTTTCTTTCTTTCTTTCTTTCTTTCTTTCTTCCTTCCTTCCTTCCTTCCTTCCTTTTTCTTTCTTCCTTCCTTCCTTCTTTCTTTCCTTTCTTTCTGTTGGTCTCTCTCCCCTTCCTTCTTTCCTTCCTTCTTCCTTTCCTTTTTCCTTTCCCTTTTCCCTTTTCCCCTTTTTTCCCCTTTTTTCCCCTTTTTTCCCTTTTTCCCCTTTTTTCCCCTTTTTTTCCCCTTTTTTCCCCTTTTTTCCCCTTTTTTCCCCTTTTTTCCCCTTTTTTCCCCTTTTTCCCCTTTTTTCCCCTTTTTTCCCCTTTTTTCCCCTTTTTTCCCCTTTTTTCCCCTTTTTTCCCCTTTTTTCCCCTTTTTTCCCCTTTTTTCCCCTTTTTTCCCCTTTTTTCCCCTTTTTTCCCCTTTTTTCCCCTTTTTTCCCCTTTTTTCCCCTTTTTTCCCCTTTTTTCCCCTTTTTTCCCCTTTTTTCCCCTTTTTTCCCCTTTTTTCCCCTTTTTTCCCCTTTTTCCCCTTTTTCCCCTTTTCCCCTTTTCCCTTTTCCCCTTTTCCCCTTTTCCTTTCCTTTCCTTTCCTTTCCTTTCCTTTCCTTTCCTTTCCTTTCCTTTCCTTTCCTTTCCTTTCCTTTCCTTTCCTTTCCTTTCCTTTCCTTTCCTTTCCTTTCCTTTCCTTTCCTTTCCTTTCCTTTCCTTTCCTTTCCTTTCCATCTTTTCTTTACTGAGATAGGGTCTCCTGTTTCCCAGGCTAGCCTCAAATTCAATGCCCAGCATTATCTTGAACTTCTGATCTCACATCCCTCCAGGTGCTGGGATTACAACCCCTGCCTCAGCTACCCAGCACTAAGATCAAACGCAGAGCTTCAGGCTTGCTAAGCAAGCAGTCTGAGCTGTATAACCTCACGCTTCAGGAGTCAACAGCTCTAAAGGGTCATCTGCTGGGTCAAATGGCAATGATTCATACCTGTGTGCTTCAGAGCTTGGGGTGGCAGCAGTAAGACACAACAAACGAGTAATAAATAGCTCAGGCCCTTGTGACTCTTCCCCTAAAGAACCCAAGATGCTGAACAGCTTTTGAAGCTCTCTTGATTGTGGAACCTTTTGAGTCTCAGGTCCCCAAAGCCTTAGACACCTGATGGCTTCAGCCTGCTGAGGCCCTGCTTTCCCCATAATCTCCTAGGATGCCTCTGAGAAATTAGCACAGAGATCCCTGAGGATGAGGCTCCTGGCATATCCTGCTTTTCCTAATAGCAAAGCAGACTGATATTGTGACATTTAAAGACTACCTATTAGAAATGGAGACACAGCCGGGCATGGTGGCGCATAGCCGGGCGTGGTGGTGCACACCTTTAATCCCAGCATTTGGGAGGCAGAGGCAGGCAGATTTCTAAGTTCAAGGCAAGTCTGGTCTACAGAGTGAGTTCCAGGACAGCCAGGGCTACACAGAGAAACCCTGTCTCGGGGGGGGGGGGGGGGGGAAAGTGGAGACACACACTTGTAATCCCAGATTTTAGGAGACAGAGGCAGGAGAGTCAGAAGTTCAAGGCTAGCCTAGAATACATGAGACCCTGAAAAAAGCAGAAACAAAACTCTGCCAAGCAGATGTTTAAATTGAACTTGAAGGATGTTTGTCTGTCTTTCCATTTTTAGCAATGATGACTACAACTATCCCTTAATTTATTATCCACTATTATAATCTGCCAGTAGAAAGTTTTCATGAGTAATAAGGGATTTCCCTTTTGGTGGGGGCCTATGTCATTTTGGGCAAATGACCATGTCCTACAGAGCACGTAACTGGGGCTGTGGGGAGACGGTGAGGGAAGCCGCGTTGTCCAGGCTTGCCCTGGCTTCAGGGTTCCTGACTCAGACTGCAAGGGAGTGAGGGGCCCACCACACACCTATCTACCTGCTTGGGTTGAGCCTCACAAGTCTCTGTTATCCTGTGTTCTTTCCATTCCTTAGAAAAGAAATTGAGACCCTGGCATGGTGGCACACACTTTTGATCCCAGCACTTGGGAAGTAGAGGCGGGCAGATCTGAGTTGGAGGCCAGCCTGGTCTACAGAGTAAGTTCCAGAACAGCCAAAGCTACAGAGAGAAAGTTCATGTTTATGGGGTGGGGTGGGGGAGGGTGACTGCTTGGAGAGGTTTAGTTAAACAACAAAAGGTTTCAAGGAAGGGCCCAAGGACTTGCTTTTACTACAATACGGTTGCTTTCGCTTGTTCTGGGCTCCCAGCTAGAGAAGTGAACATTCTCTTAAAACCACTGATAAGTGAACTGAGCAGGACATTGAACTGTAAACTGCTGCTGCCCACAAAGAATCCCAAGACTAAAGCTGAGCTGTAGCTCCACGATGGCATCTGTCTACATCTGGGAGACACATCTGTCTACATCTGGGAGGACCTGGGTTTGTTGGGGGGAAACTGTATGTGTACTGAACAGAGACTTTTCATCATTATTTCCTAAATAGATGGTACAACATATATTCACACTGGGAAGTTCACAGAACTTGTGAGTCTACGGCCGCTGTAGGTCCATTCAAGGATAGCACCGACTACATACTGGAGGACCCTTGTTTCAGAAGAGCAAAAACAAAACATGAGGGCATTTCCGTTGCACTAGGCATTGTTAAGTATCTTAGAGATGATTTAAAGTATACCACAGCCTGCAGGACCACATGCAAATACCATGTCCTTTTATATGAAGGACTTGAATGTCCACCTTTTTTTTTTTTTTTTTTTTTTGAGACAGGGTCTCTCTGTGTAGCCCTGGCTGTCCTGGAACTCTGTAGACCAGGCTGACCTCGAACTCAGAAATCTGCCTGCCTCTGCCTCCCAAGTGGTGAGATTAAAGGTGTGCACCACCACTGCCCGGCTGTCCACAGACTTTATAGATGTGGTAACTGTTCTAGAATCAATCTCATATAGACATTGGGAGATAATTGTACTTTTTTTTTCTGTGGCTGGGTCATCCTCTGCTGCCCTGGCTGGCCAGAACTTCCTTACGGTATCAGAGCTGTGCCTCTCAAGTGCTGCAGTTGGTTTAATTCTTTACAAATCTGCTTTTATTTGGGAGTTGATTTTGGCTCTCATTGTTTAGGCCAATCTCGAACCTGCTATTTGAACGTTTTCTCCCGTTCAATCTTCTCCTGCCCTCTTTCCTGATACCACCTTACATCATAGCCCCAGCTGCCCTCCAGTTCCCCAGACCCGCCTCTTCCCAGAGTGCTGGAGCTCTAGGTGTGCACCACCACTCCATGTCTTGTGGTGCTTGGATTAAAACTGAGGGTTGTCAGTACACGTTCACCGTGCCTTCTACCAACGGAGCTGTATCCCAGCCCTCTCTCATCTCCTCAGGATTTGTGAGCGAGACTGGGGGAGGGGGGCTGCTCACAATGGCACACTGTGGAGGTGGGACGATAATTTTAGAGAGTTCTCTTTCCACGATGAGCTTCTGCTAACTAGACCAGGCAGGCAAGCGCTTTACCTGCTGAGCCTTCTTGATCTCCCTCTTCTCCATCTTTTGAGAGGGACTAGCTCTAGCACAGCATTCAGGATCCTCATCCTGCGTGTACAGGTGTACCCTGCACTGGCTAGCATGCTTCGAAGAGATTAATCGGCCAGGTGACTGAGACATCTCCTCTTCCTCGTCCCTCACACGGTTTAGGACACTAGCAACAGCCCATTAAGGTCCCCAAGGAGGAACAAACTGAACCTGACAAAAAAGCTCCAAGCTAAGAGATGTTAAATTCTGAAGGATCCTTGGCCAATTAGCTTAAGCTTAACTGAACTGCGTCAAGGCGCATAAGGGTTAAAAACCTCGAAGGAGAAAAAAAAAATCTCTAAGTCGAATTTATAGTACAAAAGGAAACTGTGTCTAGTAAAAGTTGACCACAAAAGTTGGTATACACAGCCTAGTGAGACAGGAGGAACCACCATTTCCGGCTTTCTCTTTTACAAGCTTTTGCTTGTAGTACATTATAGGACTTGAGCTTCTCGACCCATTATTTCAGAAGCTAAAGGAAGCTTAAGGCAGTTAGCATCCCAAAGGTAAAGGTGACGAGGTAAACAATACACTTAGAACTATTGGCCAAATGGTTCTCAGAACATTCAAGCAACCTGGCGGCTTGTCCAGCTGCAGGCTTTGGTCGGACCTCTAGGAGAGCCAACGGGAAGTGGCCTGGCGCTGGAGCAGGGCAGGCAGCATCGCCACGCGCCTGCCAAATTCCCTCAAATCCTCCAGCGCTGCCAGCACCCACGCGAGGCTTTAAGTGGTCCTAGCGACAGGGTGGTGGGTGGGACAAGCGTTCCGGGTCATCCCTCCCTTTGATCCCCATGATACTGTGCAGCTTTCTGCAGCCAGAGTCCCGGAGCATCGCGATGGACAGGGAATCAACTGCTGGGGCACACCCTCGCCTGTTGCAGGGCTCCTCCTCTGCCGGTTTTTGTTGTTTTGCTTTGCAGCCTACAAGCCGCTCAAGCACCCCAAACTCTTCTAAGCCAAGTTCTCTCTTCTCTCTAGGACAAGATTTGCTGATGTGAAATTCAAATCACGCAGCAGCTTCGTTTTATTTCTCCAAAAGTTCCCTCTCCCACCCCGTAGTGTAGGCCGTGGAAAGGTGCCTGACCTCTATCCAGAAACGTGCTGAGCGCCCTTCCCAGCACCCCGTCCGTACCCGCTGCTCTCCCGGGCCCCGGCTCGTCCCACACACACCAGGCCTTTGCTTGCCTCCTTCAGGAAACCTTTCCTGATTAACCCCGGTGGGACACCCGCCAAGCCAATTGCTCCGGGGAGACCTGGGGGCCGCGCGCCAGCGGCGGCAGCCCTTCAGGAGCACTGGTACCCAAAGGGCCGGGCGCGCCCGCCCTCCTCACCCTCCCGCGCCGCGAGGAAAGTCAGGCAGCGGCTGGGGGACACGGCTGTATTGGGAAGCGGGGGCTCCTACACAGTAGGAGGAGGCACGTCCCGGCCCCACGAGGCCCGGGGACTCTGTACACAGCGCGCGGCTCCAGCCCCGGCCGGCCCGCCCGGGGCTCAGTCCGCGGGAGTCCGGAGCGGCGACTTAAGGCAGCGTGGCTGGAAGGGAGCGGGGAATGGGAGTCGGCCAGGTCCCCTGAAACGCTGGCGCTCCTCGCCAGAGGGCAGGGGGAAGGACAGTCAATAAATAAACCGAGGCGGGAGGGGCCCCGGGAGACTCTCGGAGTCCGGGAAGGCCCGCGGCCTCCGCAGGCCTAGGCCTCCAGCGCCTCGACGGGCGCTAGCAGCTTCTGTCAGAAGTTAAAATGGCCGCCGTGCGGGGCGGGCTGCGGCGGGGAGGCGAGGGGCGGCTTGGGCGACAGCGGAGACTTCACGTCCACCCTCTTCAGGGAGCGGCCGCGGTGGCCGTCGGGCCGGCCCAGGTACAGGAGGTGCCGCCCGGGCCCCCCGGAGTACCTGGCCGGGCCTCCCGAGGGGACTCGCGTGAGCAGGCCCGGGGGCGCCCGGTGCGTGGGGAAGGGCACTCTGCGGCTGCCGCCGACGCCCAGGCGCGGAGCCGGGGCCGAGAGAGCCGGCCGGCCGCTCGGGGCCGCGCGCTTGCCGTCGGGCGGCACGTCGAGCCTCAGCGGCGGCACGCCATCCCGCGGCATCCGGCTGGAGTCCACGAACAGGGCGGCGCCGGGCTCCGAGGCAGGCGGCCGGGAGGTGAACGGAGCGGGGGCGAGAGGTTCGCTGCCCTTCCTGGGCGGCTGCGGGCCGTGCAGGTAGCGCAGCAGTTCCTCCAGCGTGGTCACCTCCACCGCCTGCCCCGGGCAGCCAGGGGGCGGCGGCCTCACCAGCACGCGCGGGGCGGGCCCGCCCGCCGCGCTGCAGCCCCGAGAGCGGCCTGGGCCCTCGGAGGCGTTGTTCCCGTTCTGGTTCCACTCCCAGGGACCCCCGGAGGTGCGGAGGTGCTTCACCGGCAGCTCGGGCGTTGTCTCCGGGGTGGGCAGGCAGGCCAGCTCCGGTGGGGACCCGCCCTCGGGCGGAGGCAGGAAGGTAGTGTAGAGCTGGGGCGTTTGCGCTGCCTCTCCATCCTTGGGCGGAGGCGGGGGCTCAGGACCGCCACCGTGCAGCCGCGCCAGACTGCGAAGGGAGAGGGGGCGCGGCAGCCCCGGGGTCTCGATGTCCTTGCTCCGACGGCGGTTCGCGCGACGACAAGCACAGGACACCAAGAGGCCGGAGACTGAGGCGCCCAAAGCGAAGGCCGCCGCCACACAGGCCAGGAGGAGTGGGATGGGGATGGATCGGGAGGCTGAGGCTGGGGGAAGGTCCCTGCGCACGCCTGCCGACCGAGAAGGAGGGAGGAGGCTCAGCTTTAGGGGAGGTAGGTGATGCACAGAACCGGCACAGGCGGGGCCAACAGCAAGTTTTCATGCTGCCTCTCAGCTTCACTGCACACAGTCTCAGGATTCCTAAACACGCAGGCTAGAGCACGGGTCTGGGGTAGTCCCCATACCCGTTGTAGCCCCTGTAGCCATGCCAAGAATAACTGCCAAATTGCCTGTGCAGGACACTGGCTGGGATGTCCAGCTGTGGTGAAGGGAGGTTCCAAACAGGTGTTAGTGGGCATCAAACACCAACCAGTACCCGGCTTAGATCTCTGAGACTGCAGTTCCACACTGCAATACTGTCCCTCCCAGGTGACCCCCTTACCCTGCGTGTGAGCTCCAAGAGTGGAAGACTGGGGCCCTGGGTGGGCATCACTGGGGGAACTGGGGGTCTCAGGGGAAGGGCCAGGACCCAGAAGCACTGGTAACAGAGACCAGGTCAGAGCCAGTGAGACGTATGCTCTCCACCCGTGATACCACCAAGAGTCTCCCACCCCCTTTGGAACCCAGGAGTCCACAATTCCAGTGTCTCGTCTGACTGCTCAAGGTCTGCTTATAGCCCGAACTGATTTGGTTGTGTAGGCTAAGACAGGGAAAGGGACACTGAGGCCAGAAGACTCACCGTAAGCAGAGTCTCCGGGGCCAGACTGACTCCCTGTCGCCCCATCTATGAGAGAGAGGGTGAGGAGGGAAAGGGGAAGCGTCATGAGGAATTGAGAGAGGTAGCTGGTACAGATGCTGAGAGGTGAAGGCCCGAGCCTGGGGTGTTGTCAGTAGCCATCACAGTCATCTGGGACTTTGGCTGTGGCTGCAACTGTCCCCTGTGTTTACCTTGGCAGTCACCGTGCTCCGTGGATTCCTGGTTCCCAGTCAGATCCACATCAGTCCTAGAAGGGAGAGGAGGCGGCTCACTGTGGCCCTACACTTCACTGTGCACTCTCCTCAGGAGACCCAGGGGCTTCTCACTTACCCACCAGGTGCCCTGATATTCACGCAGCCTCTGAATCGATGCCATCCACAGTATGGGTCCAGAGAAGCCAGGCAGCTCCTAGGGGAGACTGAGTCGTGTGGGGTGCTACCCCCTCCACTCACCATTGCCCTCTACTCGCCCCAGCTACGAGAGGCTCCCCCACCCCGATGTTTCCATCCCATCCACCCCAGTCTGCTCTAGACTACCCAAGGCGCCCCACACTCTCCTCCACTGCCTTGCCATCCTGAAGACTTGGGAATTTTTCTGTGCTCCTAAAACCCAGGAGGTGCAGCCAGGCAGCTCTAACCTGAGGCTCCTCTCACCTCTGACACGCTCCGTGCCGGCCACAGCGGCTGAGAGAGAGGTAGACGATGCATCCAGGAAAGGCCACAAAGAGCCTGTGGCCCTCAGAGTCCAGCTCCAGCCCTATGACCCGCCGCGCAGCTCGGAGGGACCGCTTCCCACTGCACCTAATTTGATGCCATAAGCAATCAGAATGGGGACAGCAAGGCTGCCTGTCCCCAAAAGAGTGGATGGGAAGAAAGAAGTGATAGGTGGAGAAGGTGCACAGAACAGCTCAGCACAACCCACGGGACCACCGTACTCACCAAGTCCCTTCCCCTACCTCAAGCCTCTAATTCTGCCGAGCCAGCACTGGGGTACCCAACCTTTGCCCCATCCCCACCACCTGCCCCCACAAAGGACTCACCGGGCATGGCTGTAGGCATCAATCTCTTCCAATATGATAGGCTCAGGTCCCAGAGACTGTCCCCCTGGAGGTAGCACCTTCAGCACTGTCCCATCATTGGTACCAAGAAACAGGACTGTAGTATTTCTGTGAGGACCAGCCATACCGTCCACAGCTACCTGGGTCAGGAGTGCCCTGGAGGACAGGCTTCAGGTGAGGACAGCTGTCTAGTGACGCGTGAGCGGTTCCAGGGGCACCCAGATGCCCTGCTTCCCACAAGTCCGCACCCTGATGCCATTCACCTCATGGACAACACAAGAGAAAGAAGGGAGAGGCTGAGGGCAGGAGGCGTTGGTGATCACCTGCTAGTCAGAGTGAGGAGTGGCTGATGGGTGGCAGGTGGCACAGCGGGATCCAGCAGCGGGTGGGCCTTGATGAAGAGCAGGACGTCGTCAGGCAGGTCTTGAGAGGAGGAGAACAAGGCAGCTGCACCCACACCTGCACAGGACCCGGGCCTGGTGGGCACATGGGAGGGGCCACCTTAGGGCAGAGACCTGATGGGCCCTCCCCCCTGCACCCCACCTGAGCTCTCAAACATGGCCGACTACCTTTACCCCCTGCGAGCAGACACACTTGCCCCATGTCTTCCCTCCCCATTGCAGCTCCTCCGTCCAGCCCATGCTTGTCTTTGGGCCAGTGACCTCCTTTGAACCCAACACTAAGAGCAGGAATTGCTTCCACCCTCTCCATACTGGGTACCTGGGTGAGGGGACCTTGTCTTCAGACACAGGCGTCCAGGCCCCGTCCAGGCTCCGCTGCTCCTTGAACTTCCCCTCAAAGCCACGTTCAATATCCTCTAGGTAGAAGGCGCAGACTGCAGACCCCGGGATGCTGAGGAAGCCAGAAAAGATGCAAGGGAGATGCTGACAGGGACTGCACAGCTCCTGCCAGGTAAGAAGTGACCACCGCCCTTCGCGCAAGCATGGTGTCAGAGGCAGAGACCAGTGGGAAGGCTGGGGGGGGGCGGGGGGGGGGCGGAACAGCAGGCTGGCCCTGCCTGGAGCCTCCTCCCCAGCAGACATTAAAAGGGAGTTTGGGTGCTGGGGGAGGGGCAGCACTAGCTCACTAATCTGCCTGGTACCAACCTGTTGGTCTGAGTGGTGAAGACCCCAAAGAGAGCGGAGCGGCCATGCAGGTTCACAGGCCCAGTTAAGGACTGTAAGACGTCGAAGTAGAAGGTAGAGTCCCCAGGGACAGAACAGTTGAGCCTCAGCTTAAGGAAGGATGTCCAGTGGCGATCCAAGGCCCGAGGCGAGCCACCCATGTCACGCTTACACACCCGGGCTACCCGGGAAAACTGCACCTGGGAGAAGACAGTGAGAGCCACACGTCAACTGACTGAGATGCATGGTGGGATTCAGGAGCTCCAAGAGACAAATATCAGGGTCACAGCAAGGAAAAGAGATGAGGAAAAAGCTGGAGGTGCAAAGTTGTGTGGGAAGAGTCAAAATTCCAAGGAATTTGTTATCAAGATTAGAGCCAAGAACTCTCCTCAGGACCTAGAAGAACTGCCTCGGACTCCATCCCGGGGGCCAGCTCCTTACCCTCCCCAGGCGGGCATCCTCCACAGAGACTTCTCGGAAGAAGAAGTAGACATGCTCTCCATGCTCCAACGCATAAACAAAGTGTGGCTCTGAGGCAGGGTGACAGGAAAGGGCATCCGTACCTGCTCGGGGACTCGCGCCCCACAGCCCCTGTGTCGCGCCCCCCCCCCCCCGCAGTCTCGCCCCAGGATGACTGACCTCGCAGCCACTTGGAGTCGTACTTTGCAGAGCGGAGTGGGGGCTGAGGTCCAAGACTTCTGTAAACTACAGCATCGCTGGCCTGGAAATCTGCTGCTGTGGCGGAGTACAAACTGCCCTCTGGAGAGATGAGGGGAACGGGGTCGCAGAAAGCTCAGAATCTGCAGCTTGTCTCCTGCTGCTGTACCCATATGTCTACCTAGGCCGGTCCCAGCCCCTACCTCAACCCTCCCTCAAGGACATTGGGGAGAGACCAAGGAAGGAGAGGAAGTCCCTCCAGCCACATGCCCAGGTGCACACCTGCAAAGATGGCCACAGTGGACTGGGTGGCATCAAAGGGGCATCGGGCCTGCCCACTCAGCTCCTCACCCTCCTGTTGCAGAGATGTTATCTGGGGACAGTGGAAGCAGAGTCCTGTAACCTTGGGGGGGTCTTAGAGTCTGGCCCTACAGCGCACACCCACCCGCCTCCTCTCCAGCCTGTCTGCACTCTTGCATCCCAGAGTGCTGTCCCCATCCCCAGACGCCCATCTCTTCCCCTCAAAGCTCATTTTCTCCTCCCAGGCCTCTTCCCCTGTACCCCATAGCTGCGGCACATAGGGCTGAAGGAATTTGTTCCACAGGCAAGGAGCGTCTGCGAGTCCCAGGGAACAAGAACGCGGATGTAGTTGTAGCATTCGTCCTAGAGAACCCAAAAGTCTAGGTCAGTGACAAGCCTGGAACTGAAGTGAGGGGTCACGGAAGTAAGGCTGCGACTCTTGACCAGTCAGAGCCATGTGGCTAAGTCTCACGCCATTAACTAGCCCTTAGCCCTCAGCAGTCAGCCTTCGCTCGAACCTCCCTGTTCTTTTTCCTGAGATATGTAAGGGGAACTAAACAGGATGAGTTCTCTTCCCTTTGTCTGGGCAGGGATGGGAAGGGAGTAGGGAACAGTCATGGCGGCGCACTACCTGAAGGCAGTCCTCGCCTTCCCTCCAATTACACTCCACTGCTCACCGTCAGCTTTCCCCGGACAGCACAGTTCTCCATATCTTGGCTCCTCCATGTCAGAAACTGCAGGAAGGAGAGAGGTCATGTGGCAACCTGGACCTCTCCTTCCGTCAGGCCTCCTTCTTAGGTGCTTTCTTCAGCCCCCAGGACCCCCGTTACACCTTTCCCAGCTTCGACTCCCTGCCTGCACCTCCTCGCATACAGCCCCTCACCTTGTTGGGCACCAGCCCCTCCCCTTCTTCTTGGGCTTGAAGATCGAAGGAGAAAACGTGATCCCTGAAGGGCAGGTAAGGAGGGGTCAGAGCTGAGCAGAGGCACCCTGCCTGGGCTGCTCAGCCCCTCCTTACCCGTGGTCACCGGCTCAAGGGCCAAGCCACACAGGGTTCCTGCTCCCTAGCCTCCCCCTACGCCACGCCTTGGCATTTGTCCTCTGGGTCCAAGCATGTCCATGTCCCATGGCTTGTGCACCTGCATGTGTCCCCTGCAAGATGCTGCAGTGGCCATGCAGGCCCCATGTCTGCCCAGGAGCATGCATGTCTGCCCCACAACGGTGCCTCGGCTATTTTACCGGGCAGCCACAAGCAAGGTCCGGTTCAAGGTCAGGAATCTCTGAAAGTCCAGCCCGAGGTCCGCAGCCACAGCATCGTCCTCCAGGCCCCGGAACCAGGATGAAGGGGAGGAACCTGGGGGATAGTGGTATACTGAGGGCGGCAGCTGAGATACGACATAGTTCCTACCATATGGAACCCAGCCTCGAAGACAGGCCCCAAATCTACTACTGAAAACAGTACCAGTAGCTAGGCATAGTGGTGCACACCAGCACTGGGGGAGGCTGAGGCAGGAGGACTGCTGAGAGTTTAAGGCCAGCCTTAGTTACATAGCAAGTATAAGGCAAGATGTTATCTCAAAAAAAGAAAGAAAGGGAGAGAGAGCAAGAGAGCGAGTGAGCGAGCCGGGACACTGAGACGGCTCCGAGGCTGGAGATGCTTGGACGCTGGCAGGCAGGCCTGATGACAGAGCTCACACAGAGGAGGTAGAGAACCGTTCCCAGGTTGTCCTCTGGTCTCCACTCACACTGTGGCATGCGCACTCCCCCAAACAACAGAGCACCACCAACCGCGCTGAATCCTCATCAGGAACTGTGTGAGTCACATGAATGATTTGCCTTAATATATTAGCCCTATAGGGAGGAGCTCATCTTGGCCCCATTTCAAGGCTTAGTGCACTGAGGGACTACCAGGCAGGCGGCAGGGTCTGTCCGGCTCCAGAGTTGAGACAAGTTCCTTCTAAGGACCACCTTTGTATTAAAAAGTTCCTTTCAAGGGGCTGGAGATGGCTTAGTGGTTAAGGGCAAGCACTGCTCTTCTAGAGGTCCCAAGTTTGATTCCCAGCACCCACATTAGGTGGTTCACAACCACCTCCAGCTCCAGCCAGCCCACCACCTCTGTGCTCCGTGAGGTTAAAACATCCCATTCTGCAGGCCAGCTCTATAAGCAGGGAGGTAAATAACTAAAAATACAGCTTCAAGAACTCCCTGAAACTGACCAGATTCAGCTGGCCCCTCCCTGCCAGAGTGAACGTAAAAGCTGAGAGTCCTCCTCGGAGGAGGAAGCAGAGCAGCAAAGAAGACCCTGCCTGAGGAGACCGGCCGACCCTGGAAGGGCTGTCCAGTAGGCGAGCTGCCAGCAGCCTGTACAGTGTACTCCCAGTTCCCAGCTTAGACGCTCATCCATACTGGACTTTGGTGGTGCAGCTGTCTGTGAGTCATTTCTGCTCCTGTAAGTGACCCCTCACCCACAGTTCTGTAAGGACCCCAGTCAAACTTATTGGCTCGCCGGGCGTCGGGGCGCACGCCTTTGATCCCACACTTGGGAGGCAGAGGCAGGTGGATTTCTGAGTTTGAGGACAGCCTGGTCTACAGAGTGAGTTCCAGGACAGCCAGGGCTATACAGAGAAACCCTGTCTTGGGGAAAAAAAAAAAACTATTGGTTCACCAAGTTTGACTTTGGTGGTTTCCATACTTTGGCCTCCCTATCTGGGTTCAGTAGGCGTGTTCCGTCTCCCCAGGAAAAGTTTTGTCACACAACAGTTTACACACACACACACACACACACACACACACACACTCATACATAATTAAAGCACCTGCTTCTCCTACCCCCCTTCAAGTCCCCCTCAAGGCTTTTCAACACTTCACCGTTGTGACCAATTCCATTGTCCATCTGGTGTGGGCATAAAAGCTTCAGGTATTGGTGATTATGGGGGAACCCAGGGTTCACAGAGGATGTGACACAGAGAGCGCTGGGAATTGCATTAGATGTTGCATTTGCTAGTCTTATCTGTCCCCCAACAGTCAGTCCTAGTAGCCCAACTGAAGTAAATCTAAATCCAACAGCTATAACACAGGCCCGAAGAGGTGAGGATTTTTCTCTGGTTTCTATCATGGTGACACGCAGGCTCTCTGGTGGACAGAGAAGTAAGGGTGCTGGGAACCACTGGCCTGGCACAGGACTCCACTGTGTAGCTAAGAATAACACACAAATATAAAGTGCTTAATTTGGGCCAGACAGTGTTCTCAGGCCTGCGCCTCATTTGCGTTATATCTGTCACCTCACTTAATGTCAGTAACAGCATGAGGTATAACACCACGATTATCTTCCTTTTTCTAATGTGGAAACTGAGGCTAAGAAAGGTTAGATAACATTAACCTGGGCCACACAGCCAGTGAGCAGCTGAGCAGGGGTTCATAGCTGCTGTGGTCTAGCCTGGTCTGGCTAAGACCTTGCATTCCTTATGTCTGTCTATTGAGACAGGGTTTTTACTATGCACTCCCACCAGCCAGGAACTCACTACAGAACTCACGCTGTCCTCAGACTCCCAGTGCTAGGCCCGGGAGCGTGCACCATCACGTTTACATTTCCAGCCGCCTAGCAACCCTGCCTCTGAGTGAAGAGACAAAGCCCAGGGACGAGCCGGTGGCTCCCGCTCACTCCACCTGCTTGTTCCCCTTTGCTGGGCCATTCTCTCAGCTTCCGTAGACCGGGAGCATCCGACTCCTTGCCTCTCCCGCATGGGGGTCTCATTCTCTACTTGCATCCCCCCAAGAGGGTAAAGTGGGTGGGGCACTCACCTTGAAGGTCAGAGGTCAACAGAGGGATGGGGTCCTGGGGAAAGGCAGCCCGGGCTTGGGGGAGTGACAGCAACAACAGCAGCAGCAAGGGCATGGAGTGGGGGGCACGGGGCATCCTGTGCGGGGCAGCTCAGGCCCCAGGGGGTACCCCCTCACCCATATGCTGGCCCTGGAGCAGGGAGACAGAAAAGTGGGGGAAGGGACTAAGCTCTCCCCTGTCTCAGGCAGACTCCGCCCCAGGTCTATCCCCAGGAGACCCTGTGGGGTGGGCGAAGAGCCATCCAGCCTCACTCCCAGCCAGCTGTCACTGTCACTCAAGGCCCTTCCCTCTCCAACTGGCCCAAACTGGTTGGTGTGACCCCAGGTAAGGACAGAACAAATCCTCCGCCCCTCCCAGCCTTTCCTCCTCTCCTGCCTAGGTCTGGGACATTGAGTAGGTGACACCTCCTGGCCCCCCTTGTGCTAACCCCTTCTCAGCTATAATTAGACATTTAAGCCTTAAAATTATAAATAGTGACTCCTTGGCACTAGGAGAAGGAGGAGGGCACCAAGTCTGCTTCCCCTCCCCTCACAGACCCCCACAGCACCCTGGAGTAATGTAGGCACTGCGCCCAGGCAGAGGCAGCTGTGCGGCAGCCATGGTCCTGTCTAAGGCTGAGAAAGAACAGAAGGAGAGGGACAAACAGCCTGGGGTCACTGACCCAGCCCCAGCTCACGCTCCAGGGGCCGTTCCCAATGCTGAGGAAGAAGCTGGGCAGGGAGGGGCCGGGGTGTGCGTGGAGGGGCCGTCTTAGCCAAAAAAACGAATCTGCATCAAAGCCAAATCAGAGGCTAAATTTAGCTCTGGCTGCAGCTGTCTCCTCGACCACTGGGCCCCCTCCCAGCCTGGAGCCCCCTGTGGCCTCCCTGGGGAGAAGAGCAGACCCACCCTATGCTGAGCGGAGGGCAGAAAGGGCGGCTGAGGGGGGATGGCTGAGCGTGCCCCGCTTGCCCCTTCTCCCCTCATCAGGCTGCCTCTGAAATCGAAATATAAATAATTCAATGACAGGCATTATAGCCCAAAGTCCAAGAAAAGATGGATACGGTGAAAGGGACGGTGAGACGGGTCTCCCTCCCACCCAGCGGCCTCCCCAGCCAGCTGACCCTGACTAGTCCCACGGGAGGAGGTGCATACCAGCTTCCTGCCTTTCCTTGAAATTGAAGTGAGGTGCTGAAGAGGCTCCATTAATCGGGTCGGGAAGCTAGGAGTCCTTTCTTTTGTGACAGATCACAACAAGTCTTAGTTGTCCATTCCAAGTCTTCTAAAGAAGACTCTGGGCTTACAGGGCAAGCCCCCTTCCATCTCTCCAATAATTTCACTCTTGAAGCCAGGACCCAAGTGTCCACCCAAGCCCAGTCTAGCGTCACTGGTGGGAAGGTTGACGTCAGGTGGGGCCCCAAGAGAGCTGGAGGAAGGGGCACGGTAGAAACACCTAATGATGCCCCCTTCCCCAGAGGCAGTGCTTAGCTACCCCAGGACCCCTCCCTTGAAAGGCCAGGTATCCCTCCCTCCCCCAACCCATGTTTCCGGGTGCTGGTACTCCCGGATGCTGGTACTCCCAGAAGAGAAAGGGACACAGCTTGCCTCCTATGCTCTCCTACCTGCCCTCAAGTTGCCCTGGGCAACTGCTATCTTCACCCTGGAAACAACTTTGGTCTCTGGCAGGTGGGGAGATCTGCCGGACCCTCTCCCTGGCCTCTGGCAGGGCCTGCCTCGATCCCCTGTGCTTAGGAGTTGGGGTCTTTCCTTACCTGGGGTGGTGGGTCCTGTGGGGATGAGGAGGGATAGGAGCCCTCTGATCTAAGGGAGGAAGGGGCAAGAGAAGGGGAACACTAAATCACATCTCGCTTACCACATCTTTTAAAAGTCAATGTGCAAATTCTGGGAGAAGCTGTCGAAGCCAGTGTCAGGGAGATGCTAAGGGGGTGCATTTTGTTTGGTTACAAAATGAGGGCGGCTTCGCACCGGAAGATATGAGGGTAGCTTTTGGCCTTTAGCCAGAAACTCCTGGAACTGCAGGACTAGTCTTGGGGAAAGGGTTGCCTGGGAGTTGTTGGTCCTGATGACCACTCCCATGTTAAAACCTTCAGCCTCCAACAGCCTTCGTGCAAGAGCTCCATAGCGAGGGACAATAGAGGCTAATTTGCATCTAATTTGCATGCTCTTCATTTCCAAGCAGACTGCTCTGATAGCAAGTACCTTCATCTCCTTATTTCCTCAGTGAGCAGGGCTTCCCTCCTACCTAATCTTTCACACTAAGGACCCCAACACACGCCCACTTTCAGCTGGGTTAGTCCAGCCTCTAAAAACACTTGGTTGGCCTTTTCCTTGGCCCACTAGCCTCGAGCATGTACATCTTTAAGAGGGCTTCCCATAGCTGTTTGGGGGAGCAACATCTGGGTGGCTCCCATCCAATCCCTGGCCTGGGGACAAGCATGCTGTGACCTGGAGAAATCCCAAGGAGAGACCTGGCCTTTCTTTCTCCTTTTAGGTCCTCCCCTTGATAGAAAGATGAAACAGCCAGCCCCCTTCTTTCCTCTTAGCCAGACAGCCACCTCTAGGGAGTGGCTGAGGTCACAGCCGCTGTCTAGAGGAGCAGGGGAAGGAATAGGAAGGCAGGCCGGGGACAATAGCAGGAAGCCATAGACATGGTCGCCCACCCCTGTCCACCTTCCTCAGGAGGTTCAGGGGGTGCACCAAGCCTCAAAATCCTCTTACCCTATCCTTCGCTCTCAGTCGCAGTCTTTGTACTTACCCTCCCTGCCACCCACCCCCAACGTGGATAAACCAGGTGTCTGGAGCTTCGAGTGCGCTTAGTATGAGATGGGCCTGGGGCCAGGGGCTCGACGTGTCTCCCCCTCACTGGATCCGGGGCTCCGAGGAGGGGCGGGTAGCAGCGTCTGGGCCGGGACCGGGTCCCAGAGCCACGTTAGCGGGAGGAGGGGCTGAAGGGGCCTGCAGGCGCAGATCAAGTGGGAATGAGATCTGGGTTTGGGGGACGGAGGCGGGTCTCCCAGACTAGGGAAACAGGGCTAGAGGCTGAGGGCGGGCCCTAGGCCCGCGCAGAGTGGGTAGGTGAGCTAGGATGCTGTCGCCAGGCCCGCTCTCCTCCGTGGGAGACCAGTCTAACAAAGCCCGGGGCAGAATGAGGTGAAGCGTGGAGGTGGGCGCGGGGAACGATGCTTCTCCCTGGTCCGACTCCTGGACACTTTGCCCAAGCCGACCCCTCCCCCTAGGAGTGCTCAGACTCCAGCCTGCACAAGGACGAGGAAGCAACCCTAACACCGAAGTCCAGAATGACTTGTCCCCCTTCCAGTCCCCGCAGCGGCGTCGAGGTCTACTTCTCCACAGGTCTTGGAGCCTCAGTTTCCCCAGGGAAAGGCAAGGTGTTGGGCTTTCTACCCTCTGCATTGTGCGCGCCTCAAAAAAAAAAAATACCCCTTCCGTGACCCCCAATCTTGCGGGACAGGACTACGACCAGTCAGAAAAGAAGCCTACACCCTGCGCCCATCCGTGCAGCTGGGCTCGGCCACGGTCCCTTCCTCCTCCACGCACCCTAACTCTGCCAGGCACAGGGTGCGCTGGACCCACTTGGGTCCCTATGACACTCAGGAGCTTGATGCCTTCTTGCGACGCTCCTGTCCCTCCCTGCAGCTACATCCCTACCCCAAGGTACTTGCTCGGAGATCCGGGTCAGCAAGGTCCAGGGAGCAGCAGGCGGCCCCTAGCTCCGCGTAGCACAGAGTTCTCAATCCGTGGTTGGGGCTTCGGCTAGATGCGACGAGCGTCTGGTCTGGATCGTGCTTAAATTTAGGCTCCAGGGCGCTGTCGGGTTACGAGAGCCTTGGGTCCGAGTAGGAGTCCCTATTCCCGCCGCAGATCGGCGGAGGAAAACAATGCGACCGCCCGGGGCTCTGGGCTCGGCCCCAGCCGCCCCGCCCGCCTCCCAGCCAGGCCCGCCTCCGGGCCGCCTCCCCGGTCCCGTCGCCCAATGGGATACTAAGCGGCGGAATAGATACCGCCTCCTCGCCACCGCTTCACCAATAATACTACAGGAAGGCGGAGCGCCGAGCGCACGGTCCACCCAGAGCTAAACCGAGAGGGTGAGCCTGAGACCAGAGTCAGGCATGAGATGGAAAGACCCACGGACAGTCGCTGAGACGAGGACATAAAACACGCACACAGACAGGCTGGTAGAGAAGAGGTTCCAGACAGAAGTGTCACAGGAAGGAAGACAACACGAGAAGAGAGACAGGAAACCAGGGGGCCTCGGCTGGGCTGGGCTGTCAGAGCCTGCGCCATCCTCTCTCACTTCCATTAGCGACTTGGGCGACCCTGCTCTCCAGGGAGTCTCCCACCTTGTCCCTCCGCGTTCTCCTTTCTAAGCTTCTGCCTGTGTTTCTTGTGCATCCCGGTGTGCTTTCTCTGGTTCACGTTCATCCTGACCCCAATAAGAAGGCCTGCATGTAGTTTAGGAGGCCTGAGAAATGAAAGTATCCTCCTGCTTATCCTGTGCCCAGTATCTCCTCCCCACCGACTTCTACGGTCTGAACAGGTCAGCCCTGAGCCACCATGCCAGGAACTAAGAAGTCTGAAAGCCATACGGCGGCTGTCAGGAAACAGATGGTTGACAAAAGAGGACAGGTAGGAGGGCTAAAGCTCAAAGCCAGGTGGAGACCAAGACGAGTTGATTCAGAGACATCAAAGGGAGAGAATGAACCCCATAGATGCGAGATTAGTGTGTCCCCCTTCCTCAAAAGGCTCTTGAATGTTCCTCCAAACGGCAAAACTGCTCCTTGTCCCCAAGGCCCAGGGACCCCAATAAAAGGCCTTTCATTTGGGGAATGTCAGGAAAGAGGAAGAAGAAGGCCTCTTCAGACAACACTGCTTCGCTTCCACCTTGGAGATGCCTGCTGAGATTTTTCCTTGCGTGGGGCTGGGACAAAGGATATTTTCAAAATTCCCCGGAATGTAGGTGGCCTGGGAGACACTGACATCCTAAGATAGTGTTGTCTGAGTGGGTACTTCTACCCACGGCTTGGTCTCTGGATTAGAGGGAAAAAATGTTGAGTTATCCATTTCTACACCAGCCTTAACTGAATGGGGGAGAGGGTCTGAATAGAATAAATACACGGCCAAACTGTTCTGCAATACGACAATTCACACACAGATGTGTGCAGTGAGAGTCAAGACAGACTCCTAGACTTAAGGTCAGAGGAAGCAATGAGATACACAGAATGAGAAAGAAATAATACCAACACGTGATTAACTGCTGAGGGACCCTGGCAGACTGACTTAGCAGACTGCAAAATTATGGAGCATAGAGCAGAAAAAAAAAAAAAAAAAAAAAAGACTCAATGAGTAAAAGCACTTGTTTACTTGTTTCAAAAGTCTACGAGCGGCCGGGCGGTGGTGGCGCACGCCTTTAATCCCAGCACTTGGGAGGCAGAGGCAGGCGGATTTCTGAGTTCGAGGCCAGCCTGGTCTACAAAGTGAGTTCCAGGACAGCCCGAACTACACAGAGAAACCCTGTCTCGAAAAAACCAAAAAAAAAAAAAAAAAAAAAAAAAAAAAAAGTCTACGAGCCTACAATGAACACCGGAAACCATGGTGGAAGGATAGACCCAACTCTCAAAACTTATCTCTGACCTCCATCTTACTGTAGCATTTATACACATGGCATACATAAGCAACAATGATAATAAATAAAAACTAAATAAAAAATAAGAATTAAGGGCAGGCATTGTGGCTTATGCCTTTAATCCTAGCACTTGGAAGGCAGAGACAGTAGAACTCTGAGTTTAAGGCCAGCCTGATCTACATTTAAGAGTACCAGGACAGCCAGGGCTACACAGAGAAACCCTGTCTTGAGAGAGAGAATTGGAGAATGTTCTGAAGGTTGTAAAGAAGTTTTAGGAGAGAGATATACAACATGAAGAGGTTTAAATGTTTCCTACCTTCTAGCATGGGACTTGGATACTCATTCAAATATAAGCTTACTTGATAGGTTACTATGTGTGGATTAAAACATAATTCCTTAAAGAATTTAAGAAAGATCAAACCTCAGTTTGGTGCAATACATATTAAACAACTCAAGCCCAATTGGCTGTGGCTTATTATCTCACATTTAGAAATATGACTTTCATGGGTTGGAGAGATGGCTCGATGGGTAAAGGCATCTGCTGCCGAGCCTTACAACCTGAGTTCAATTCCTGGGATCCACATAGTGAAAGAAGAGACTCAGCTCCCACAGGCTGAGCTCCGACTGACAAAGATGTGCTACATCACACACACACACACACACACACACACAGAAGCACATATACACACACACACTGAAACTCTTTTTGAGTTCAGGAAGAGTGAGACAGGGTTCCTCTATGTATGTCCTAGAACTCATTCAGTTATATACACATAACATTTTTAAAAATCTAAATAAACTACAAAGAAACTTTCAAAAGTAATAACAAGTCGGGCGGTGGTGACACACACCTTTAATCCTAGCACTCAGGAGGCAGAGGCAGGCGGATTTCTGAGTTCGAGGCCAGCCTGGTCTACAGAGTGAGTTCCAGGACAGCCAGGGCTACACAGAGGAACCCTGTCTCAAAAAAACAAAAACAGAAGAAAAAAGAAAAGAAAAAAATAACAACAGCTGGTGTTGAACTCAGAAATTCTCCTGCCTCTGCTTCCAGAGTCTTGGGATTAAAGGTGGGTGCCACCATGCCCAGCTATGATAAAACATTCTAAAAGAAAGATAATGACCACCATGGTTGGGGGGAATGTGGTTCAGTTGGTAGGGCACACACACAAAGCCCTGGGTTCAATCCCCATACCTGTAACCCAGGTGTTGGTGTTGGTTTGTACTGTACCCCCGCAGTCATTAAGTAGAGACAGGAAGATCAGAGGCTCAAGATTATGTATCACTATCTGAGTTAAAACGAGACCTACAGTGTCCTAAGGGTTGAAGAGCAATGCCAGGCAGGGCTGGAGAGACAGCTAAGTGCTGACTCCTTCAGAGGACACAGGCTCAGGCCCAGGCACCCGTGTGGTGGTTCGTAACCACACATAGCACTGGCTGCTGGGATTACACACCTTCAGATCTCTTTGTGCACCAGACATATATGCAGGTAAAACACCTTTACACAGAGAGTATGTAACAGCTTGAATCCCAACACTAGGAGGCAGAGACCGAGGATCACTGAGTTGAAGGCCAGCCTAGTCTACATGAGATCCAGGATAGCAAGGATTACATAGAGGTGATGAAGCCCATCTCAAAGTAAGTAAACAAGGCCCAACAAAAAATAAAAATGCTCAGACATATAACTTTTTTTTTAAATTTATTTTATTTATATAAATATACTGTAGCTGTCTTCAGACACTCCAGAAGAGGGCGTCAGATCCCATTACGGATGGTTGTGAGCCACCATGTGGTTGCTGGGAATTGAACTCATGATCTCTGGAAGAGCAGTCAGTGCTCTTAACCGCTGAGCCATCTCTCCAGCCCCTGACATATAACATTTTAAAAAATCTAAATAAATTTCAAAAAGTTTTCAAAAGCAACACACCAAAGGCTAATTATGACAAAACTCTGTGGCGCTCCTGTTGTCGTGTGGAGTCTAGCAGAGGGGTTCAAGGCCACCCTGTGCAGTCTCAGTGTTTCCGAAGGAAGATAACGGATACATTTCAATCACTGTGGGTTTTTTTTTCAGTGCTGGAAAAAGAAACCCAAGGCCTTGATATGGGGAGTAAACATTCTAATTCTTTTATTTCTAGCTCATTGTAGAGACTTTATCTTGAGGGACGGGAACTTTGATGGGAGTCTGCCTGAACAAAGGAGAAAATGTTCTTAAACGAGGACAACGTTTCAATAAAAACTTTTACTTGGTAAGTAAGCACGGTGTCTGGAGTGTGGACAGCAGAAGGTCCCGTGAGGCTTGTGTGTGCAAGACACTGGTTCTGAGTAGGGAAAGGAGGAGGAACCGGGCTCCAGACCACCACGCTGGGCTGGGAAAGCTGTCTGGAAGGAAGGAGTGGGATCTGTTTTAAGTTCTTTAGCAAGGGAACGGACTGTCAAGTGTCTTGTTCTTTCTTCTTGTTGTTACCAAAGAAGACAGTGGGGCTGGAGAGATGGCTCAGTGGTTAAGAGCACTGGCTGCTTTTCCAGAGGTCCTGAGTTCAATTCCCAGCAACCAAATAGTGGCTCACAGCCATCTGTAATGGGTACTAGCTTTCAGATATACATGTAGACAGAGCATTGATATGAATAAATAAGAGAGAGAGAGAGAGAGAGAGAGAGAGAACACAGCCAGGCAGTGAGGAAACTGGGACGAGAGTTGGCTGGTGGCTGAGAGCACTGGCTGCTCTTGCAGAGGACTAGACTGGGTTTCATTTTCCTGCACTCGCGTGGCAGCTCACAACATCTGTAATTCCAGCTCCACAGGATCTAAGGCCTTCCTCTGACCTCTGTGGGCACTGGGCATGCACAGGGTTGCGTATACATTGAAGATAAAACATTCATCCACATAAAATAAAATACACACTTTTATTTTGATAAGGGGGGTGGGGTGGGGGTGGGTTTCTATGTAGCTTTGGCTGTCCTAGAATTCACTATGTGGACCAGGCTGGCTTTGATCTCGGAGACATCCACCGGCCAGATTCCCTGTGAAGGTCAGAGCACAACTTCTAGAAGTCGGCTCTCTCCTTCCACCTCTCTGTGTGCTGCTGTGCTGTGAGGCCCGGGCTATGGCTTGTGAGTTACCGGGTTCTCCTTCTCCTGTCTCCAGTGCCTCGGGAGTGTGGGCTGCAGGCCGGGTGCCTCTGCAGCCTGCTTTCTACCCGAGCCTTGGGAAGCTTAGATCAGCAGGGCCGTGTGGCTGGCACATCTCAGACATACACTAATTTTCATTTGAAGTGGAGCCTCGCATGCCCCTCCCCTCCCCCACTGCTGGCCTTGAGCTCCCAACCCTTCTGTCTCTCTTACCATGCCAGGCTAGGAGGTATTAATGTTTAACATATTCATTGAATAAATTTGTACTTTTTTTCTACTTAGGAACATAAGTCTACGTCTTTAAATCCATCTTCTTTTATTTAATTGAGACTGAGTCTCAATTTGTTGCTCAGGTGACCCCAAATTCCTAGGCAGGTTTAAACAGTCTTCCTGCCTCATTTAGCAGAGTGGCCAGGACTCTAGGGGCCGGCCATAGCCTGCAGCCTCCATCCCTTGAAACTGTTTGGTTCACTGTGAGTACAAGTTTGGTGGTCGGGTACTGAGATAGGTCCTCACTCTGTAGCCTTGGGTGGCCCGATGCTTTCTATGTAGACCAGGCTAGCCTCAAACCTCCGCAATCTTCCTGTCTCAGCCTTCTGAGTGCTGGGGTTATACTTGTGCAGTACCAAGTCTAACACTGATAATAATTATTGTAAGAGAGACTCTGGCCCAGAATTTGTGGTTTTCCTATCTGTCACCACCTGTAAAGTACTGGGATTATAGACTAATGCCACCATCTGAGCCCTTTATTTTCTATTTATTTTATGTGTATGTTTTGCCTGCGTGTGCAGCAGATGCATGCAGTGCTGGTGGCGGTCAGAAGAGGGCGCTGAATTCCACAAAACTGAAGTTATAGATGGGTGGGGTTTGGGTAGTGGGGACTAAGCCAGGGTGGGGTGTGGGTAGTGGGGACTAAGCCAGGGGTTCTGTAAAAGCAGCAGTGAATGACAGCCCATTCTTCTTTCCTTTATTTATTTACTTGTTTGTTTGTTTTTGTTTTTGTTTTGAGACAGGGTTTCTCTGTGTAGTCCTGGCTGTCCTGGAACTCACTCTGTAGACCAGGCTGGCCTTGAACTCCGAAATCTGCCTGCCTCTGCCTCCCAAGTGCTGGGATTACAGGGGTGCGCCACCACGCCCAGCCCTTTCCTTTCTTTTTAATACTTTCCTTTTATTTTTGTTTGCTCATTTGATTGTTGTTTTCATAAGACAGGGCCTCACTATATAGTCCTGACTGGGCTAGAGTTCACTATGTAGACCAGGCTAGCCTTGAACTTATAGAGATTTGCCTGCTTCTGTTACCCAAGTGCTAGGATTAAAAGCATACACCACTATACCTGGCGTTTCTTTTCCACTGAAATCTTTCCTTCAGAGAGAGAGAGAGAGAGAGAGAGAGAGAGAGAGAGAGTGTTCCAATACCTCTCATGAAATTTAACACTTGTATGTGATCCCTGCATTTTGGAGGTAGAGGCAGGAGAATCAGAAATTCAAGACTAGCCTGGGCAACATGAGACCAGTATTTTAAAATATATATCAAAACAGGGCAGGGCCGGGCGGTAGTGGCCCAATCCTGTAATCCCAGCACTCTGGGAGGCAGAAACAGGTGGATTTCTGAGTTCGAGGCCAGCCTGGTCTACAGAGTGAGTTCCAGGACAGCCAGAGCTACACAGAGAAACCCTGTCTCAAAAAAACCAAATCCAAAAAACCAAAAATAAGAAAAAGAAAAAAAAAACACAAAAACACAGGGCAGGGTAGTTCATTCCTGTAATCAGAGTATTTGGGAGGCTGAGACAGACAGGAGGACTGCTGGGAGTTTAGGGGCAGCCTGGGCTATAATGTGAAGTCCAGTTTCAAAACACACAAGGGCTGGAACTGCATGTCAGGGCTGAAGTGCTGCCCAGAAAACTTGAAACCCTGGGTTCAACCCTTAATGGCAACCAGGAGAGCAGTCAGGACTGCAGAACCATGAGCTTGACTTTCTCCTGGTCCGAATCCACATTTACTGTGTGACTTCTGGAGTCATACATCCTTGCTGCATTATTTCTGGATTCTCAATTATCCTGGGTCATTTTACTTTGTGCATGCACCAGTCCCCAGAGATTGTTGTCCTCAGGGCTGCCAGTGACCCCTGGTCACAATCAGCTCTGAAGCCTTTGTCCCTTTGTCCTCTTTGTGGCATGTGACCCCCTCTGACCTCTCTCTTCTTCCTGGAAGTTCTCTCCTCTGTGACCTCAGAGGATTCTTTTTCTCTTGACAGAGACAAGTAGCTTAATAAATATTTCTCAAATCTGTGAATGGCTACCCCAACCTCTACTAAGTGTGGGTGGTCTCTGAGGTCACATCTTCAGGCACCCTCTTTTGCTGTGCATTCTCTCCAACCGAGATAATCCCCACCCCCAGTTACAATGACAGTGGTATTCACCAAGAACCCAAGTGTCCAACTGAGAACTCTTTCTCCTGAGTTTGAGCCCCACATCGATCATAATAGATCATGACTTGTTGGGTACTTGTTGGGTATGTCCATTTTACATTTTGGTTTTTTTTTTTTTTTTTTTTTTGTTTTGTTTTTTGTTTTTGTTTTTCGAGACAGGGTTTCTCTATGTAGCCCTGGCTGTCCTGGAACTCACTCTGTAGACCAGGCTGGCCTCGAACTCAGAAATCCGCTTGCCTCTGCCTCCCAAGTGCTGGGATTACAGGTGTGCGCCACCACCGCCCGGCTATTTTGGGGTTTTTAAAAAAGATTTATTGATTGATTGATGGCTGTTTTCAGACACTCCAGAAGAGGGCATCCAATCTCATTACAGATGGTTGTGAACCACCATGTGCTTGCTGGGAATTGAACTCAGGACCTCTGGAAGAGCATTCAGTACTCTTAACTGCTGAGCCATCTCTCTGGCCCCCATTTTACGTTGAGTATGTATTCACCACTACTCCACGCCTTTGCTCCCAGCACTCAGAAGGTAGAGAGGCAAGTGGATCTCTGTGAGTTTGAAACCACATAGTAGGTTCCAGGCCAGCCAAGGCTATATAGTGAGACTGTCTCAAAACACCTAACTAAATGACAACAGGAAGTTCGCCCTTCCTGTTCTCCATCGTGACACAGGGTCAGGTCGAAAGGAGAACCTGTACAGGAACTTCAGACCCGCAAGCACAGCCTCAAAGTCTGTGTGTGGGAAGGCAGTTCAGACCCGCAAGCACAGCCTCAAAGTCTGTGTGTGGGAAGGCAGTTCAGACCCGCAAGCACAGCCTCAAAGTCTGTGTGTGGGAAGGCAGTTCAGACCCGCAAGCACAGCCTCAAAGTCTGTGTGTGGGAAGGCAGTTCAGACCCGCAAGCACAGCCTCAAAGTCTGTGTGTGGGAAGGCAGTTCAGACCCGCAAGCACAGCCTCAAAGCCTGTGTGTGGGAAGGCAGTTCAGACCCGCAAGCACAGCCTCAAAGTCTGTGTGTGGGAAGGCAGTTCAGACCCGCAAGCACAGCCTCAAAGTCTGTGTGTGGGAAGGCAGTTCAGACCCGCAAGCACAGCCTCAAAGTCTGTGTGTGGGAAGGCAGTTCAGACCCGCAAGCACAGCCTCAAAGTCTGTGTGTGGGAAGGCAGTTCAGACCCGCAAGCACAGCCTCAAAGTCTGTGTGTGGGAAGGCAGTGCAGACCCACAAGCACAGCCTCAAAGCCTGTGTGTGGGAAGGCAGTTCAGACCCACAAGCACAGCCTCAAAGTCTGTGTGTGGGAAGGCAGTTCAGACCCACAAGCACAGCCTCAAAGTCTGTGTGTGGGAAGGCAGTGCAGACCCGCAAGCACAGCCTCAAAGCCTGTGTGTGGGAAGGCAGAGGCAGGCGCCAAAGCTGAAGCCACCAGCAGGTCCTTTGGCATCAGGATAAATGAAAAGACCGGTGTTGGCAGCATGGAGGGTCTAGGGCAGAGGAAATCCTGGAGAAAGCTCTGAGGGAGCTGAGGGAGGAAGAGACACAATTCTCAGAGGCTGGAAACTTCAGGTTTGGAGGCCACGAGCGCACTGCGCACTGGGATCTAGGGCCAAGGCATCTGCGTGGTGCTGGGTGTGCCAGGTTTCAGCCAGACAGGCCAGAGTGCAGGACAGGTTTTGGTGGAGCCAAACGCAGAACCAGCAAAGAGGCCGTCTGCTGGTTCCACAGAAGTATGACGAGTTGTTCCTGGCAAATAAATTCGGTCTAAAAGGCCAATAAACTTTTTTCAAAGAAATGTAATAAATGAATCAAAACAGGAAGTTTGGTTAAAAAATACAACAACAGCAGCAGCAGCAACAACAACAGTCCCACTCCATCCTCCTGCTGGCCTGGAACTCACCTGCCATCTGTCTGTGAAGCCACACTGACCTTACACTCCGAGCAAGCCTCCCTCAGCATTCAGGATGCTCATCACACATCTGAGCGCCACCACGCCCCAGGAAGCCTGTCTCTCGTCCTCTTTATCCCTAGCACTGTTATAATGTCTGGCAAGCAATAAGCAGAGGAGTAAGTGAATGCATCGAAGATTAGAAGGGGCTTGGTGGGGCGGGGTAGATTGAAAGCTGTGCACTGGCTCCAGCTCCATCAAGTAGAATTCCTTCATGACTGACGAGAGAATCACGGCACTATGCTGAGCCTCAGCTAGGCTAAGGACAAGCCAGTGATGGATGCCACACTCGGGATATGGTAAGCTCTGAGTTCAGTCTTCACCATGAGTCTAAGGCTAGCCTGAGCTACATACAAACAAACAAAAATCGGAATGATGGGTTCTACTTATTGTTCCATCTGCTGCCCTTTTGCAGCATATTTAATAAACCCCTTTACTTTTAAAATTTAAAAACAAGTGCTGGGCAGTCCTGACTCATACCTTTAATCCCAGCACTTGGAAGACAGAGGCAAATGGATCTCTGTGAGTTTGCGGTCAGCCTGGTCTACAAAGCCATGGCTAAAGAGAAACCCTGTTTTGACAAAGCTAATCATCATCGTAGTAGTAGTAGTAGTAGTAGTAGTAGTAGTAGTAGTAGTAGTAGTAATAAATCAAAACAAAGAATATCATAAATTAACTATAGACATAAATTGAAGCACAATGCTTAGCCCTTTTTTCTTTGAAGCAGGGTGCCATGTAGTCCAAGCTGTCTGGAACACACTAAGTAGCTAAGACTGCAGCTAATCTTCCTTTCTCTGCTGCCAAATGCCGACAGCACAGGCTTGCGTCACCATGTTTCCTTAATTTACTCGAGGTAGCGTAAAATCACCCAGGAACACAGGAAGGACCCCAGAGCCTGGAATATCTGTAATTGATACCACTTGTGCCTCTTGTACACAGCCAAAACGTTTCTCTTCTCTAAGTTAGGGTTTCTTTCTGGTCCTGAAACTCCCTCTGTAGACCAGGCTGGATTCAAACTCAGACATCTGCCTACCCCTGCCTCCTGAGTGCTGGGATTACAGGCATGCACCACCACACCCAGCTGAAACATTAGTTTTCTTTTTCTCCCCCCCTCCTTTTTTTTTTTTTTTTTTTTTTGGTTTTTTGAGACAGGGTTTCTCTGTGTAGTCCTGGCTGTCCTGAAACTCACTTTGTAGACCAGACTGGCCTCAAACTCAGAAATCTGCCTGCCTCTGCCTCCCCAGTGCTGGGATTACAGGCGTGCGCCACCACCGCCCGGCTGAAACATTAGTTTTCATTTTCTTTCTTTCTTTCTTTTTTTTTTTTTTTCCGAGACAGGGTTTCTCTGTGTAGCCCTGGCTGTCCTGGAACTCACTCTGTGGACCAGGCTGGCCTCGAACTCAGAAATCCGCCTGCCTCTGCCTCCCAAGTGCTGGGATTACAGGCGTGCGCCACCACCGCCCGGCTGAAACATTAGTTTTCATTTTCTTTCTTTCTTTTTTTTTTTTTTTCCGAGACAGGGTTTCTCTGTGTAGCCCTGGCTGTCCTGGAACTCACTCTGTGGACCAGGCTGGCCTCGAACTCAGAAATCCGCCTGCCTCTGCCTCCCAAGTGCTGGGATTACAGGCGTGTGCCACCACGCCCGGCAACATTAGTTTTCAATTGTTTACATTTTATCTTCCTAGTCTTCCTACATTAACTCTCATTGTTATCATTGTTTTGCTTTTTTTAAAAATTAGTTTTAGCCAGGCGTGGTGGCGCACGCCTGTAATCCCAGCACTTGGGAGGCAGAGGCAGGTGGATTTCTGTGTTAGAGGCCAGCCTGGTCTAGAGTGAGTTCCAGGACTACACAGAGAAACCCTGTCTCGAAAAACCAAAATGAAAAAAAAAAAAAAGAGTTTTATTTATGTACTTTATTTGTATGGTGTTTTGTCTGCATGCATAACTGTATATCAAATGCATTCCTGGTGCCCTCAGAGGCCAGAAGAGGGTGTGGCCAGATGCCTTGGAGTTGGAGTAACAGGACTATGGGCTGCAGTGTTGGGAACCGAACCCTCTGGAAGAACAGTCAGTCAGTGCTCCTAGCCCTGACCCATCTCTCCAGCCTTTCTGTTTCTGAAAGCTCCTCATTACTTTTTAGTTTACTGACAATTATCCACTAGTTCAGATACTGATGCTAGTATAGCGGGTATGCATTAAAGAGGGGCTCGGGAGGAGCCAGTGCAAGAGCATTTGCCCAGCACACATAGGCCCTGCAAGGCACTCACAAGGCTTCCCAGCAAGGCAAGGAAGAAAAAAGGTGAGGCTGTGATGGTGCACACTCTTTTTTTTTTTTTTTGGTTTTTCGAGACAGGGTTTTTCTGTGTAGCACTGGCTGTCCTGGAACTCACTCTGTAGACCAGGCTGGCCTCGAACTCAGAAATCCGCCTGCCTCTGCCTCCCAAGTGCTGGGATTAAAGGTGTGCGCCACCACCGCCCGGCTGATGGTGCACACTCTTAACTCAGCACTTCGAGGCAGAGACAGGGGGACCTCTGTGAGTTCAGGGCCAGTTTGGCTACACAGTGAGATAATGTCTGGGGAAAAAAATCAAGCCTGTCCCATGAGAACATTATCACGCAACATAACTGTTATCTTGCTACCATTTCCTGTCATCTCCTCCTTATCATCTTGATTCATTCTGAGAGAGAGAGAGAGAGAGAGAGAGAGAGAGAGAGAGAAAGGATGAATGTGTGTGTCCATCTGTGTATCTGTGTGCAAGTACATGTATAGAGGCCAGATGTCCACCCCAGGTGTCTTTTCCTGAACTCAAACTCAGGGAGATCCACCTGCCTCTGCTGCCTAGTGCAAGGATTAACGGTCTGCACTACCACACCTAGATCACCCTTATTTATTTAAGACCGGGTCTCCCACTGTCCTGGGCCTAACCAGGTGAGCATGTCTGTCCAGCCAGTGAGTCCCAGGTTCTCCTCTCTGCCCCCCAGTGCTGTGGGATCTACGTGTGTACTAGCTGGCCATTTTGTTTATTTTGTTTTGTTTTGTTTTTCAAGACAGGGTTTCTCTGTGTAGTCCTGGCTGTCCTGGAACTAGTCTCAAATTCATAGAAATC
>OZ030007.1:67628450-67633450 GCA_964023405.1 Apodemus agrarius
GTTTCTCTATATAGCCCTGTCCTGGAACTCACTCTGTAGACCAGGCTGGCCTCGAACTCAGAAATCCGCCTGCCTCTGCCTCCCAAGTGCTGGGATTACAGGTTTGCGCCACCACTGCCCGGCTCAAACATATTCTTATATTTCTCTTTTTAAAGAAACTAAAATTCCAAAATTGTCACTCAACTTTGTGTGTGCATGTGTGTGAATGGATGTCCTCCTCCACCTTATATCTTTTTAAATTACTACTCACTCACCTTACATCTGCTCACTGCCCCCCCTGGTCAATCCCTCCCTCCATTTTTATGTTTTTGAGACAGATTTCTCCTTGAATCTGGAGCTAATCTATTTTGCTAGACTGTCTGGCCAGCAAGTGCCCCCCACCCCCACCCCCTCCCTGTCTGCCTCCCTCACGGGTCTCACCTGTGTGCCCCGCCTTGCCAGCCTGGTGTCCTAGCTAGGCGCTATGGACCATACGGATGGCACACATCTTATAGGCTGAGTGCTGAGTCCTCATTTCCATGGACATTTATTTATTTAAGAAAAAAAAATTATCAGGGAGATGGTGGCACACACCTTCAATCCCAGTACTCAGGGGGCAGAGGCAGGTGGATCTCTGCGAATCTGAGGCCAGCCTGGTCTACAGAGTGAGTTCCAGGAGATAGGTTCTTGCAATCGCTTATTACTTGCTATGTACACCAGGCTGGCCTTGACCTCACAGAGACCTGCATTCCTCTGCCTCCCCAATGCTGCCTCTAAAAGTGTGGTGCTTCTTTTGGTTGATGCTGATGAGGGAGGGACGAGATCACTTTGGGCACCTGGGCTGGTGGTCCCGGGTGTCATACAAAAAAGAAGCTGAGAAAGTAATGGGATAAACATTGCTCTTCTATGACCTCTGCACCAGTTCCTACCCTGGCTTCCTTCAATGATGGATTATGATATAGAAGTGTAAGCAAAAAAAAAATAATAATAATAAAATAAAACCTTTCCTCCCCAAGAACCGTGTTTCATCATTGCAGTAGAAATGCTGAGACAGGCCAGCGAGACCACGCCTCAAAGGCAGTGAAGCAGACCAGGCTCCTGAGGATGACATGAGGATGACCTACCTCTTCTGAAGGTCCTAAGTTCAAATTCCAGCACCCACATGGTGGCTCACAGCCATCCATAAAGAGATCTGACACCCTCTTCTGGTGTGTATGAAGACAGCAACAGTGTACTTACATATAATAAATAAATAAATCTTTAAAAATTTTATTGTTTATATATATGTGTGTATTCCATAAATATAAACCAGAAGGAGACCAGAAGGTAGTAGATCCACTGGAACTAACCAGTGGTTATGAGCCACCAGATATAGGTGCTGGGAATAAAACTCACGTCATCTGGAAGATCAACAAGTCACTGAGCCATCTCTCTGGAGACCCCTAATCAGTTTTTGGTTTTTTGTTTTGTTTTGTTTTTTGGTTTTTCGAGACAGGGTTTCTCTGTCTAGTCCTGGCTGTCCTGGAACTCACTTTGTAGACCAGGCTGGCCTCGAACTCAGAAATTCGCCTGCATCTGCCTCCCAAGTGCAGGGATTACAGGCGTGCGCCACCACGCCCAGCTTCCTAATCAGTTTTTTAAATAGCTGAATCCCGAGGCCTCTTTTAGGGTCCTCATTCTGTGCTGAAGAAAACTATATAATTAACTCCCTTAAAGATTTGTGTCTAGCCGGGCGTAGTGGCGCACGCCTGTAATCCCAGCACTTGGGAGGCAGAGGCAGGTGGATTTCTGAGTTCGAGGCCAGCCTGGTCTACAGAGTGAGTTCCAGGACAGCCAAGGCTACACAGAGAAACCCTGTCTCGAAAAACAAAAAACAAAAAACAAAAACAAAAACAAAAAAAAAGATTTGTGTCTGTGTGTGCCCAAGTATATGTGCGTGGACCAAATTTATGCAGGTGACTCTGGAGGCCAGAAGAGAACATTGGAATTCCTGGAGCTGGAGTTGTAGGTTGTTCCTTTTCCAAGACAGAGTTTCACTATGCAGCCCTGGCTGGCCTGGAGCTCACTCTGTAGACCAGGCTGGCCGTGAACTCAGAGATCTGCTTGTCTCTGCCTCCAGGGTGCTGGGATTAAGGTTGTAGTTTTGCCTCACTGGAGACTGCCCTCAATTCCCAGGCCCTCTAACCACTGTTCAGCACTGTACTCCGGCCTCTAGCGTTTTGGCTCGATGCTGACACCTACTGGTCACGTATGGCTCAGCGCCCCTAACCTTGGCACCTACCTCCTGCCAGTACTGAAGGCTGGGACAGTCTGTACCAATCTTACCTTCCAGAGTCTGAAGATGCTTGTATAATGCTGATCTACTACACCGCTTGATGATCTCAGAACCTCTCTCACTGACTCCCACACTAAAATCTGGACTCTGCACGGTTCTCAGGACCACAAGAATATTAGGCAGCAAGAAAGGGGCGGGCCGTTTGGTGGAGGTGTGGAGCCCGTCCTTGCCACCTCAGGGCTGGTGCTCCCTACGGAATTCCATTCCTTTTGACCTTTGTCTTATTTCTAGGCTGCTCTTGGGACACTGGACTTCTTGGTGACAGTGGTGATGAACCGGAGGTGGAGAGTATGTAGGCGGGGCTTGGGGTGTGGCTAGACCAAAGGGCCTCTTAGGAGCTTCTCCATTCTGCTAGATCTCAGAACCATCCCAAAGCAAGACTGGCACCCAGCACCCAGCAGCTGAGAGCCTGGTAAGGACAGAGGGCGGGTTCAGGGTGACAGTGACGGGATATCCCGACCCTTTCACCCTCACCTTTCTTTCTGTTTTGTGAAACTCTCGCTTGTAGAATTCTTGGTTCGCCCCCTGTCTCCCCAGAACCATTTTAGTGTATTTAGGACGGAGCGAGGGTATCCGAGAGTGACCGGGCTTGGGCTGGACGCTGAGTCTAGAGCTGAGGGACGGAGGTGCACGAGGGTTACGAGAGATCCAGAGAGCTGAAGTATCTTCAAACATGGAAGTAGTGAGGCAAGGTGAACGCTTAGCGAGGCTAGGGGTTCAGGGGACCACGTAGGGGCTGGGACAAAAAGAGCGAGTTACATAGCTACCCTGAGAGGACTGGGGACTTAGTTGGAGATGGCAAAAGGGGCAATGGAGAGCCGGGTAAGAGGAGGGCGAGTCGGGAAGGAAAGTGGGCTCCGTGGGACAATCACCTCCGCTGTGGACGGCCATCCCAGGGCAAGACAGAAACAAGTCAAGATGGCAGGTTCCCATTGGAGCGATTCAGGCGCGGGAGAGGCCCCTGGCTCTCCTCCCTCCGAGAGGGCTCTTTTCATTTGAGGGAGAGGGTGAGGCTGCTCCTCGCTGCGGTCACAGCCACATCCTGCAGAGCCGGGGAGGGGAAGTAAGAAGCAAAACAACCAGAAGAAGTGCAGTCAAGGACCACAGCAGAAGACCCTGTCCCCAGGCACAGGCTATACCACCAGGAAGGCGTCAGCTCGGCCTAGCCAGCCTGAGACCCTACTGCCACCCCAGTCCCCTCGGTGGGCCGTGACGGGCAGCACTCCTTGTTGGAGAGCGGCTTTGGAAAGATTATTTAACTTGTAGCCTCTTTTTAATCTCACATTTTGTTTCTGTTATTTATTGTGTATATGTGTGAGTAGGGGCAAGAGCTGTGGCTCTCCCTGGAGCTGGAGTTTCAGGCGACCGTGAGCATGTTTGGGGGCCGAGCCGTCTCTCCAGCTCCTTGAAGCCTGTTTTCAGCATCTACTAGGCCAAGCTGCTTAAGATCTCTTAGCCTTGCCCAGAGGTGGTGGTGCATGCCTTTAATGCCATCGCTGAGGAGGCAGAGGCAGACAGCTCCCAGTTCAAGGCCAGCCTGGTCTACAGAGCAAGTTTCAGGACAGCCAGGGATACACAGAGAAACCCTGTCTTGAAAAAACAAAAAGCGTTCCTCCAGCCTGGAGATTTCTCACTGTAAAACGGGGCTGCCGCCCTGTGAAGTTGGTAGACCAAGGCAGTTCCTACCAAGCACTTGGTCCTAAAAAACAAAGCCAAGTTCTAGGGATCCTATCTCCCTTTCTTCTTTTAAGACTTTATGGTACCCCCACTGACAGGAGCGTTGGATCAAGCCTGGGAACACAGAGGGGCACTGTGCAAATGTCCTGTCAAATGGGCGCTGCCCTCTCCAGCACGCATAGCCCCTGCCCAGTGCCCACAGGCCTGCACCCAGGGCTCCCCCTGCTCCTCCCGGCTGTTTTGGAGACACAGATGTCTTGTTTATAGCACTGAAGGGAAAAAGCAGAAGCAAGGCCTACAGGATGGAGGGGCCCCGGGGAGAGGGAAGACCAAGCAGGCAGAGCAGTGAAGACGGGGAAAGGCCATTTCTCTCCTCTCTCATTAAGCCCGCTGCCTCTTCCAGGGTCTGTTCACACACCCATCCCAAGCGCCATGGAGTCCTTCAGCTCCAAGAGTCTGGCGCTCCAGGCGGAGAAGAAGCTGCTGAGTAAGATGGCCGGCCGGTCGGTGGCGCATCTCTTTATCGACGAGACCAGCAGCGAGGTGCTGGACGAGCTCTACCGCGTGTCCAAAGAATACACGCACAGCCGGCCCAAGGCGCAGCGGGTGATCAAAGACCTCGTCAAGGTGGCCGTCAAGGTGGCCGTGCTGCACCGCAGTGGCTGCTTCGGCCCTGGGGAGCTCGCTCTGGCTACACGATTTCGCCAGAAGCTACGGCAGGGCGCGATGACCGCACTTAGCTTTGGTGAGGTGGACTTCACCTTCGAGGCTGCCGTGCTCGCAGGTCTGCTCGTCGAGTGCCGGGACATTCTGCTGGAGCTGGTGGAGCACCACCTCACACCCAAGTCACACGACCGCATCAGACACGTGTTTGACCACTACTCTGACCCCGACCTGCTCGCTGCCCTCTACGGGCCTGACTTCACTCAGCACCTTGGCAAGATCTGTGACGGGCTCCGGAAGCTGCTGGACGAGGGGAGGCTCTGAGGCCCGGCGCGTAGCGCGCTGG
>OZ030007.1:67638450-67950950 GCA_964023405.1 Apodemus agrarius
ATCAACACTCTTCCCTCAGTGTGTCCCCACATCCAACAGTCGGGACGCCGGGAGCGGCCACATCCTCTCTGTTCCAAATATGGCCCACCCCAGGTAGGCTGTGGCTGAGGAGTACGAGCCTGAGGACTGCAAGAGTTGACAGTATATAGTCCACTGAGATCCCAGCAGCCCCGCTCCACATCAGGAGGGCCCCACCCTGCAATTCCGGCTCCACATACAGGATCTTGGGTCTCCGAACACCTGGATCCTTCGAGATGCGAGGGCCCGTGTCCAGGTGAGCGGTGCGCTCTTCAAAAAAATAAAATAATAAAATAAACAACCAAAAGACTTCATTTCCCAAAAGGCACAGCGTCCTCAACGTATCATAGGAAATGCAGGCCCCCTCAGGGCGCTGGAGGCGGGTCTTCCGGCTCGCGCGATGCATGCTTGGAAGAGCATTCCCGGAAGTACAGACTCACCTAGAAAGAAACCGGAAGCACAGAAGGCGATAGTGTACTCTTCCTACGGTGGCCTAAAGGAGCAGCGGAGTAGGCGTAGGAGAGTTTATCTTATTCTCACAGTCGCGATGTCTTTTAAGAGGGAAGGGGACGACTGGAGTCAGCTCAATGTGCTCAAAGTAAGCCCTAGTGAGAGTCCAATCACCTTCAGCCACCCTGTTGCTTTGTTTTGTTGCTCTGGAGACATCTGGGGGAGGGGGTTTGGGGACCACAACTGAGTGGTGACCCCTTCTACCCTACCATCTGCACGGCCCCGTGCCATTTGACTCCTTCCCCATATTATTTCTTTCTCGTCATCCCTCTTATTCATTTATTCTATCCTGCTTTCTGCAGAAACGGAGAGTTGGGGACTTGCTGGCTAGTTACATCCCTGAGGATGAGGCGCTGATGCTGCGGGATGGACGGTGAGAGGGATTCGGGGATCAGAGGCCCAACAAGCTTTCGTCACTAAGGAGTTCAGGAGTAGAATAGGGCTCTTTGGCTGGAAGGAGTGGAAATCTGGAAACCTGGGAGTTGGCGGGGTGCTATGACAGAAGTAGGACCTATTCACCATAGCAAGAACACCCCGACTGCAGCCGCTCCGACACACAACATACAGACACAGCATGCACTTCTCTTCCCGTTTCCCTAGCTTTGCCTGTGCCATCTGCCCCCATCGACCAGTGCTAGACACCCTGGCCATGTTGACAGCCCACCGTGCAGGCAAGAAGCATCTGTCCAGTAAGTACCGGAGAAGTGGGGAGGGCGGGGATAGAGAATAAACTCTTAAAGAGTTTTGGCAAGCCACCAGCCGTTGTGTTGTTCATTCACGCTTGCTTTTCTTCTCAGGTCTGAAGCTTTTCTACGGCAGAAAGCAGTCAGGCAGGGGAGCAGAGCAGAATCCGAGACAGCAGAATGAAGTGAAGCCAGAAAGCAAAGCCGAGGTGAGGGGGCGAGAGGGCAGCCGGTGGCGTTTAGACAGGGCTATGCTGCACACAACAGGCTTGAGGGGAATTTTTGCCTCTAACAGCTTTGTCTCTACATCACCAGGCTCCTTTGCTAACCCAGACTCGAATAATCACCCAGAATGCTCTACACAGAGCTCCGCACTATAACAGTTGCTGCCGGAGGAAGCACAGGTCGGTGGAATGGGAAAGCCAGGAGTGGGAAAGGGTAGAAAGAAATAGATGACTTTGGAAGGGGGGATGTCAGGAAAGGTTTTACCATTGGCAATGTAAATGAAAACGATATTCAATAAAAATTAATTAATTAAATTAAAAAAAAAGCCGGGTGGTGGTGGCGCACGCCTTTAATCCCAGCACTTGGGAGGCAGAGGCAGGCGGATTTCTGAGCTCGAGGCCAGCTTGGTCTACAGAGTGAGTTACAAGACAGCCAGGACTACACAGAGAAACCCTGTCTCAAAAAAAAAAAAAAAAAAAAAAAAAAACAACTTTAAAGTTATTACTCTCCAAATTGTATTCTGAGAAATACTAATCTTTTTGTTTGTTTGTTTGTTTTGTTTTTGTTTTTGTTTTTTTCGAAACAGGGTTTCTCTGTGTCGCTCTGGCTGTCCTGGAACTCTGTAGGCCAGGCTGGCCTCGAACTCAGAAATCCACCTGCCTCTGCCTCCCAAGTGCTAAAATTAAAGGCGTGTGCCACCACCGCCCGGCGAGAAATACTAATCTTATGGAAATGTTTTTTAAAAATTGTATATGATTTTAAAATAAAATTTTAGCAGATGGAATATTGTAGCATAATCCTACTTAAAAATAGTAACATTAGGGCTTGGTGAGATAGCTCAGTGGTTAGGAATGCAGGGGGCTCTTCCAGAGGTCCTGAGTTCAAGTCTCAGCAACCATATGGTGGCTCACTTCTGATGCCCCCTACTGGCATGTAGGTGTACATGCAGACAGCACGCCTATATTTAAAAAAAAAAAAAAAAAAGCATAAATAAATACATTAAAAAAGAGAGAATTGAGCCGGGCGTGGTGGCGCACGCCTTTAATCCCAGCACTTGGGAGGCAGAGGCAGGCGGATTTCTGAGTTCGAGGCCAGCCTGGTCTACAGAGTGAGTTCCAGGACAGCCAGAGCTACACAGAGAAACCCTGTCTCGAAAAACCAAAAAAAAAAAAAAAAAAAAAAAAAGAGAGAGAGAGAGAATTGGGGGCTGGAGAGATGGCTCAGTGTTTAAGAGAACTGACTGCTCTTCCGAAGGTTCTGAGTTCAATTCCCAGAAACCACATGGCAGCTCACAACCATCTGTAATGGCCACCTTCTGGTGTGTCTGAAGAGGCTACAGTATACTCATATAATAAATAAACAAATCTTTAAAAGAGAGAGAGAGAATTGTAACATTAGCAGGGCATGGTGGTACACTTTTTGTTTGTTTGTTACTGAGATAGGGTCTCTCTTTGTAGCCCTGGCTATACTGGGACCCTGCTATTTAGACCAGGGTGGCCTCACCGCCTGTCTCTGCTCCTCAAGCGTTGGGAGTAAAGGTGAGCACTCCCATGCCTGGCTTTGGAAAATCCTAAGACAAAAATTTAGAACTCTATATTAGTCAGATTCTCTAAAGTTACGGAATGTATGGAATGTCTCTAGATTGAGGGAATTTACTGTGATGACTTACAGTCTGCAGTCCAAGTAACCCAGCACTGGGCAGCTGTGGACGGGAAGGCCAGGAATCCAGGAGCTGCTCCGTCCCACAGATTTAAACTGGTCTTGTGTAGAAGGAGGTTCCAAAGATGTTCTGGCAAGTACATTCAAGCAGTGAAGAAGAGCGGGTCTGCCTTCCTCAGTGGGTATGTAGGCCGGCAGCAGCAGGTGTGGTCCACATCGAGGTGTGTACCACGCCTGGATCTGGGACCTGATTTGTCCCAGGCGGACCTTTAACTCAGGTCTGCTTGCCTCAGTCTCCTGGAATTAAGGCCTTGCCTGGGCCTAAGCCTTTTGTTTGTTTGTTTGTTTGATACAAGGTTTCTCTGTGTAGCCCTGGCTGTCCTGGAACTCACTCTGTAGACCAGGCTGACCTCGAACTCAAGAAATCCGCCTGCCTCCGCCTCCTAAGTGCTGGGATTACAGGCGTGCGCCACCATTGCCCTGCAGGGGCTAAGATTTTCATGGCCACTATACCTAAAGATCTCCATGCCAAGATCCAGGTCAGAAGCCTGTGTCTTCCAGCCTCAAGCTCTGGATCACAGGTGTTCCCTCCAATTCTGGATTGTAGTTCATTCCAGACATAATCAAGTTGCCAACCAGGAATAGCCATTACAAAGTATTAATGCTAGTTTTTCCTCAAATTTCTTTCTTCCTCTTTATTTTTTATCTTATGTCCACTGGTGTTTTTCCTGCATATATGTATGTCTGTGTGAGGTGTCAGAGGTGGAGTTACAGATACCTGTGAGCTGTCATGTGGGTGCTGGCAATTGAACCCAGATCCTTTGGAAGAACAGTCAGTGCTTTTAACCACTGAGCCTTTGCTCTAGCCCCAACTTTTCTCAACTTCCTAATTTCAAGGTCTTTCATATGTAGAATATTTAAGATCTTAAGGAACTGGAGCCAGGCAGTGGTGGTACATGCCTTTAATCCCAGCACTTGGAAAGCAGAGGCAGGAGGATTTCTGAGTTTGAGGCCAGCCTGGCCTACAGAGTAAGTTCCAGGTCAGCCAGCGCTTCACAGAGAAACCCTGACTCAAATATCAAACGAACGAACAAAAGTTGAAGTCAGTTTCAGGCACTGCTCTCCGTCTTGGGAGGCGCAGGTGTGTGTGTGTGTGTGTGTGTGTGTGTGTGTGTGCGCGCGCGCGCGCGCGCGTGCGCTTGGGGGGCAGGGGGAAGTGGCTGCTTTCCTTTACTGGTTTTACAGCCTTTGGTTTTTTCTCCCCCAGACCCAGCGCCCCTGCTCCCTCTGTCTCCAGCTCTCCCTTGCCAACCCCAGAGGTCAGACTCCAGAGTGCAAAGATCAAAGATCAACCTGAGCCTGGGGAGAGATCCGATGCCCAAGAGTCAGCAGCTCTCCCGGCCTCTGCGCCCATGAGCCCCTCGAAACGCCGAGTCCTGAACCATTACCTCACCCTGCGGAGGTGAGTGCTGAGTCACATTCCTTGGGCCCCTTCTCTCTCCTCCTGTCCGGCCTGTTTTCAGACCAATCCAACTGCTTTTTTTCTTATCACCAGTAACTTTTAAAAAAATTGTATTTCCTTATTTATTTATATAGGGGCACACTTATGTACGTCTGAGGGCAGCTTACAGGGGTTAGTTCTTTCTTTCTATGCTGTAGGTTCTTGGGATGGAACTCAGCACATGACATTTTTTCTTTTTTCTTTTTTTCCTGGCTGTCCTGGAACTCACTCTGTAGACCAGGCTGGCCTGGAACTCAGAAATCCTCCTGCCTCTGCCTCCCAAGTGCTGGGATTACAGGCGTGCGCCACCACTGCCTGGCTCGCTTTTTCATAGACCTCTTCCCTGACCAGGTCTGTCTTCTCTTATGTTTGCAGCTCTGGATGGGTCCCTGATGGACGAGGCCGATGGATAAAGGATGAGAACGCTGAGTTCGACTCTGATGAGGAAGAACCCCCTGATCTCCCCTTGGACTAATAATAATAACCCCTCTCCCCATCTGTCCTGCAAATAAACCGCGGTGGGTCCTGGGAGCACACTGGTCTTGAGCCCAGTTGCTTGTTCAGTCTCAGGATTTCAAATCTGCTCCCCGGAGGTGGGCCACTCCTTCCCTACAAGGCACACGGCTCCCCACACGTCTGGCCCCTCCCCCACTTCTCAACATCTTGCCAAACGTCAGCTGCTTTCAGCCCGGTGCCCTATTAATAAGTCTGTCAGAAAGAGGTCGCTGCCCTTCATGGAGTCTGACTCCTTCCCCGCCTCCACTCTGAGTCCTTTTCTCCTCACATCACACGTGGCCTGTGGCTAAGCACTAGGGGCTCTGGCCACCGCTGTCTGCACTTCTGTCACAGAGGACTGAGGCCAAGTACCCTGTGGAGAAACTAAAGCCTTCGGCAGATTTATGGGGAACACAATGGACAGAGCTCCCCCTCCTCCTCGTAACCTGAACCTCCCTGCCTGCTGATCCCCAGAGTATAAATAATCTCTTGATGAACTGGCAGTAACCCTTGGGAGGTAGCGCCAAGATTCCCACCCCAATCCAGGCGAGGAGACAGGCGGCGTGAACAAAAGGGAGTTTATTTACAGGAAAGGAGAGAGATGGTCCGTGTGTCCCGGCTCTCATCCCGTGGTAAAGGGAGGGCGATGTTATCTCTTCTTTTGCTGCCGGCCTGTAAAGGAAGAACAGTAACGGAGCTCCTGCTGCTGCTGGGGCAGGGGTGTGTTTCTGTCCTTTCCTTGGGCAGACGCAGAAGGCGCTGCCTCCTGCCTCCTGATGGGCCCCTTCCGTGTCGACAAAACAAAGTCAGAATATATGCCTGAAAATGAGAGGACTCTAGAGCTACAATCACGCCCCGCCCCACCCCTCATGTCTCTGTAGGTGTGTATCTGAGGGAGAAGGACTTTTCTTTTCTTTCTTTTTGTTTTGTTTTGTTTTTTCGAGACAGGGTTTCTCTGTATAGCCCTGGTTGTCCTGAAACTCACTCTGTAGACCAGGCTGTCCTTGAACTCAGAAATCCGCCTGCCTCTGCCTCCCAAGTGCTGGGATTACAGCGTGCACCACCACTGCCCGGCGAGAAGGACTTTTCTATCTCCCTGCGATCCACTCCAAGTGTGTTTGCCACCCATGTATTTGTCACCAGGAGTGCCTTTGGGATCTACACATCTCAGCACCTGCCCTCCCCTCTGCACACGGGTCTACAGTGACTCACGCAGCTCGTTGTTCCGGGTCATGGCGTGGGCTGCCCGAGCTCGTGGTCCTTGCTGTGTAAAGTGGTACCCGAAGCGGACAATAGACGGACACTGCTCTAGCACGGTGGCCATCTCCATCTCTACCGCGTCACCAGGCCACTGGCGCTGGAGGGTGGGTGAGGGGTGGAAGCCGTCAGAGACGGATGGCAGTTCATCGTCTCTGGGACGTTAAGAGGCTCGAAGAGAGCTCTGATTTGGCTCTCCGCCCGAAGACCCTGAGCTTCCCTGGGAAAACCTCAATGGGTGCTAGCTGAATGAAGGCCAGGGACCGGGCGCTGACCTGGTTGTCTACACGGAGCTCAGTGAGAGTGGCATTTTCCCGAACCGCCTTTAGCACAGCCATGAGCCCTGTGCTGCTGATGAAGTTGGACTCGATGTTCAGGCTCTGGAGACTGCGGTTCTCACGCAACATGTCAGCCACCGCCTGGGCGGTAGGGACTTGGGTTAGGGTTAGGGGAAGGGGCCAGTTCCACAGGTGACTGGGAAACAGTGGGAGCAGGAGGAAACAGCTCTTTGAAATTGCTTGAGGAACCAAGGCAGAGGAGTAAGTTGCTGGTGGGATGGCGCACATTAGAGAAACTTATGGGGCGGGGGTGGGGGGGCAGACATGACCTCAGAGGCAGGGGTGGGGGGGATGAGGGTAGGGATTTGAGGGTTGCCACAAGAAAACATGAGGACAGCACCCCCTAGTGTGACCCTTAAGACAGCCCTTGCAGGGGTGCATGCCAGGGTATGGGAAGAGGCCTGGGGACTTGAGCTAGCCTTACGTTGGCGATGGGGTCACCACTCTTTGTGGCCACCAGACTGAAGCTCCGGACGTAGGTGTTAGTCTTCATTGCTTCACACAAGTCACTCAGCACAGGTATCGGGATGTCCTGGGGGGCACAGGGGTGGTGGGCTAAGGACTGTCATTTTGTCAGTAGCTATCCCTGTTTCTATCTGGGGGGGAGTGAAATACCTGGATATTATTGAGGTTCACCTCCTCCAGCTCTTTGTCATTACTTCGTACCCTCTTTAGCATCTCCTCAATGTTTGTGGGATTTGGGGGTTCGTCTGGTACTGGCTTATACTTGTCAGGCTGTACAACACCTGATGGGGAACAGAGCAGAAAGGGAACCCCAACATATTCCCCACCATACCTCCCCACTGGCCCTCGATATGTTCATGCACGTGTCTCACATTTGCAACCTCTTAGCTGCCTGTCAAGAGCGCTGGGGGTGGGGATGGGGAGGAGGGTCAGGGGGTGGGGTGGGGTGAGGGCGGCCATGTTTCCTAGTGCACTCACTGCTAATGCCTTCGGTGTTGCAGATCTCTCCACTGCAGATGGCGTCATAATACTGCTTGTTGCTCATCAGCGTGTACATGCCCAGGATTGCTGGTGAGGGACAGCAGGGGGTCAGCAGGGGCGCAGGAGGTGAGGTGCCTGCACAGCCCTGCCTCCGGCCTCCCCCTGCTGAAGCACTTTAGAGCCTGGCCTTGCACTCCCGCGGAGTTTCTCACCCTCCTTCAGCCCCAGGAGTCTCTTCCATAAGCCAAGGCAGTGACTTCGGAAACATGAGAGGGCTCCGAAGGCCCTTAGGAGCCCTGAGAGGGCGAGCGAGCGTCTACAGAAAAGATCCTCGGCCAGTCTCAGGCAGAGCCGCTCTCCGTCCGTCTGCCCTCACAAGCCCCGTGAAGCTGCTCTTGAACGAGCTGATGGATAAGCGACTAAGAAAGTTACAAACCCTTGCCTGGACCGTTTAGTGACAGTGAATACAGTGAACGCCTTCAATCCCAGCACTCAAGAGATAGAGGCAGGCAGATCTCTGAGCTTGAGACTAGCCTAGTCTACAGAGTGAGTTCTAGTACAGCCAGGACTACATAGAGAATCCCTGTCTCAGGAAAGAAAAGAAAAAAGAAAGAAAGAAGAAACCACTGCCGGAAGCTTTCTGAGACACGGTGTCCCGGCTCAGGCCTTTCCTCGTCCTATGTCAAGATAAGGTCGCCACAAACCCCATCCCCCCTTCCACATCCCGCAGCTGCCCACCTGCAATGTCACACATTTCAGCATCTGTAGCATGGGACAGTGCTTCCTCCAGCTCAGGTTCCAGTGTGATCTGTTCCTCTGCCGGGATTTCTCTCTTAGGCTCAATAAAGGGCTTTCCTGATAGGGAGAGGAAGGACAGTTCAGGTAGAGGCGATTTCTTCCAAGATGGCGGCTCTACCTTTACCTTTTCCATATGGGGTCAGAGTAGATCACCAGTGTACATCAGAAACCCTAAAGTTTGTCTACGTACAGGACTCTTTGGTCCTTTCATCCCGCCTAAGAATTGAAGAGTACAGGCTGCTGTGGTGGCAAATGTCTGTGATCTCAGCGTTTGTCAAGCTAAGGTAGTAGAACTGCTAGTTCAGGGCCAACCTGGGCTACACAAGGAGATCCTATCTCAAAAATAAAAAAATAGAAGAGAACAAATTAGCATGCAGCTGTCTAAGACCTGAGTCCCTGGCAGATAGCTGGAAACAGGGAGGGGAGCTAGCAGGGAGGCACAGGGGACAGCCGTTTGGTCCGTGTGTGTGTGTGTGTGTGTGTGTGTGTGTGTGTGTGTGTGTAGATGGTAGGGCGCCCATACCCTTCTTCTCGCCAGTGTAGGGCACCAAGTCGTCCCGCTCTTTGACTTCCAGCGCCTGCTGCTCCAGGTACTGCAGCAGGGCATCTCTGTCTAGTGGCCCTGTTGGACTCTTCTTTGTCTGGTCACGTTGTCTCAGCCCAGCCGGCAGGAGCATGTTCTTAGGGGTGTTTGGGGAACAAATTAAGCACACTCGACGTATATTTCCTGGTCCTTGTGGGACTTCAGGCCCCATTCTCAGCTACCAAGGTCACTTCTTCCCACATCTGAAGGGGATGCCCTGGCCCTGTGCTGGTGCCCTCCCTCAGGCTCCGGTCTCAGCCACCCAGTGTCCACCCTTCCCACATCTGAGGGGGTGCCCTGGCCCTGTGCTGGTGCCCTCCCTCAGGCTCCGGTCTCAGCTACCCAGTGTCCACCCTTCTCACATCTGAGGGGGTGCCCTGGCCCTGTGCTCCTACCTCAGGGTCCATTTCTTGTAGCTCACAGTCCAGCTGTTCTAGCTCCTCAGGGCTCAGGGTCCTTAGGATCTCATCTTCATCTATGTCTCTGTATTTCTCCAGTTCCTTCTGATAGGATGACATGGTGGCCCCTCCCCCCTTCCCACGGTGTGATGCTCACAGCCTGGGGAAACAGGGGAAAAGTTGTTGGACGTGAACACGGAGGGCGCGAAAAACCAGCCATAGTTAGAACACTGACCAAGACGCCTTGGAGGCGAGAGTCTGCCGGGGATGGGGAATCAGACTGTTCTCTGTTAGTTCCCCTCCCAGCTCCTGCACTTTCCAGCCATTCTAGATGGGGATTCTAGTCTCCAGGCTGGCTCCATCCGCCACCGTGTGATGGGGGGAACCCTGGCAGCACGCTCTCCTACCTTACCCGGCAGCGTCTCCTGCCCTGACACAGCTGCTGGAGGCCCTGCCAGCACAGCTGGCTCCGTGCCCAGGTCCTATTGAAAGGTGGGAGGGGGTGGCAGAGAGCTTCAGGCAAATTCCTCCTCTCTGCCCCATTGCCCAGGCCTGGTGGTGGAAACCGGTAAGCAAGGAGGCTCGGCTGGGCTAGAGTGGTCGCCTTGTATGACCCCTCACTTCCCCCTTCATTGTAAAGGACCAAGATCTCACTTTCTGTGTTAGCTAAAAGTCTAAAGCAGAAGGGAAAGTAAGGCTTAGAAGCTGGGCACTTCCAGACTGGGGGAAGGGCAGTGTGGCCTCAGAAGGCATTCAGTTGCCATAATCTGTCACCAGAAAGGTGACACTGGAACGCTGGGTAAAAGGAAAAAAAAAAAGTCTTCTAAATGAGGAGGTGGGATGATAACCTTGCACAACCTTTCAGTGTGTAAACCAGTCAAGCTGTAAATACACACCATGCTTACTTAACATGGAAGGGGACCCTGCGTGTGAGACACACTGACAGCGAAGCCTCAGAGTCAGGACAGAAACACCCGCAGCGGCTGGACACAGCAGACACAGCAGCTCACTTCCCCTAGGCCCACTCTGCCGGCTCCCACCAGGCTCTCACCCCGAAGACCCCTAGTGCCCACCTACCAGTCCCAATGGTCACCTCTCACCTCCCCTTGTCAGTTGGTCCGTCTGTTCTACTAGGGCACTGCCCGGTCAGCAGGAGGAGTCTGGTGCCGGGGAGAGCGTGGGGACAGTGAGCTCAGCATTTTATTATTTTAGCTCTGGCCAGGTGGGGAGTGGTGGGAGATCACATATACACAGACCCCATACCTTGCCCAGCCATGAGAGCCTCTAGTGGCCATTATCAGCCATGACACCTCCTCTTTCCCTGCAAGCAGAGTCCTCCAGTGGAGAACCAGATGACTCCTACTGTAGGGCACCTGCTCAGTTAAGGCACCGAATGGAGGTGACAATGGAGGTGACGTATGGATGTGCCAGCCACTGTGCCTCACACCTGCATTCCCTTGAGAGGGGACGCCGAGACAGGACTGCTACAAGACGGAGGGCAGCCTGAACTACATGGGGAGCTCAAAGCCTTGCAGGGTTTTTTTTTTTTTTTTTTTTTTTTTTCTTTTTTAAAAGTTAAAGGGGCACATGCCTTTAATTGAAGCACTTGGGAGTCAGAGACAGGCAGATTTATGAGTTCAAGGTCAGCCTGGTCTACAAAGCAAGTTCCAGGACAGCCAGAGCTACTGAGAAACTATGTCCTGAAAAACTAAAAGAGAAAGAAAGAAAAAGGAAGGAAGGAAGGAAGGAGAAAGTAAGAGAGTGGAGAGCTAGAGTCGTCGCAGGTGGTTAAGACTGCGGCACAATTGTGAGGTCCCTGCACCTATGTAACAGGGTGGCAGACACAGGAACACTGGGGGCTTGCTTGAAAACATGCATCTGGGTTCAGAGAGAGAGCCTGTCTCAAAGGGATAGGTCGAATTACAGATAACACTGCCTGCTCTGCAGAGGCACACCTCCCAACACACACGTGTACACACACACACAGTGCAAGGATTTTGTTTTGGTATTTAACTTCGAGAGACTAATAAATATGGATAACCTAGGTAAGTGCAGTAAAGATGATAGACTTGAGTGAAGATATTTTTATGAAGCCCACTTTGTAAATATATATGCTATTAAAAGCATATATTTGCAGGACGGTGGTGGCACACGCCTGTAATCCCAGCACTTGGGAGGCAGAGGCAGGCGGATTTCTGAGTTCGAGGCCAGCCTGGTCTACAGAGTTCCAGGACAGCCAGGGCTACACAGAGAAACCCTGTCTCCAATAAAACAAACAAAACAAAACAAAACAAAAAAGACAAAGCAGGAACAGTGATTTGCACTTCTAGGCCTGGCACTTGGAAGGTTGAGGTAGAAGGCTTGCTGGAGCCCAGGAGTCTGCAATTACCCTGGAGAATTTAGCAAGAACTTGAATTTTACACACATGCTTGTGCACAGAGATGGCTTGGTGGTTTCCAGAGAACTAGGTTCAATTCCCATCACCATCATGTATGCTTATGGTGTTCACATACATGCAAGTAAAACACACATACATGTAAAACAAAAAAAGACAGCTCTTAACAAGTGCTATCAAACTGTAAGAAGGCCTGGGGACACAGTGTGGCAGCCAAGACTAATTCTAGCACTTGGGAGCAGAGGCAGAGGCCGGTCTGGGTTGTGTAGAGACCCCTGTCTCAAAGAGAGGGGAGGGGGAGGGGGAGGGGAGAAAGAGGGGAGGGGGAGAGGGAGAGGGAGAGGGAGAGGGAGGAGAGGGAGAGGGAGAGGAGAGGAAAAAGAAAAGAGGGAGGGGGAGAAGCAAAGGGCTGAGGGTTCACTTTAGCAGCGGCCCACCCCCACTCTAGCGGTGGCCCCACTCGTCCGGCATGAACAAGGCCATGTGTTCAATCCTAGAATAAGCAAAACCAAATCAACCCAAATACACAAACACACTCACACATTCATAAACATATCTTGCCCCAACCCTACACATCAGACACAAAGGACTTTACCATTTTATTGGATTAAAAAAACACACAGCACAAGCCAACAGAGGAACGAGGGCGGGGCTGAGGGAAACAAGGGCGAAGGTCAGTGAGGACAGAGAGGGGAAGGGGACGGAGTGGAGAGTCAGGTCCGGGGAGGTTGAGGGTCAGGCATCTCTATTTGATGACAATCTTCTGACGCAAGGCTCGGGGCCCAGAGCTGGGGAGTGGCTCAGGGGGTGGGGGCCCGGGGCCCAGAGCTGAGGCAGTGGGTGGGAGTCCGTGGGCAGTGATGTACTTCTTATAGGCCTCACGGATTATCTTGAAGGCTCTAGCAGTGGCATAGGGTATGTCGGTGACAGGGTCCCGGTACAAAGCTGGACGGTGGGTCACTGGGCACACTTCCCGAACAGGGACCTTCGGGGGCCGCCCCTGGGGGAACCACTCTTCAAATGTCGCATCATCACTGAATGTGATGAAGGTGCGTGAGCAGTGGGCAGGAGGGGCGGCGGCTCCAGCCCCAGCGTGTGGCGTTGTCGGCGCAGAGGCTGCGGGAGCAGGGTCAAGGCTGAGGGAGAGAAAAATCACAACATGCTGAGGCGAAGGCTCGAGACAGATGAAGGAAGTGGCAGGCTGGTGCAGAGGCTCACACCTGCAACCTCAGTCTTTAAGAGGCCAAGGGAAGCTGGGCGGTGGTGGCGCACACCTGTAATCCCAGCACTTGGGAGGCAGAGGCAGGCAGATTTCTGAGTTCGAGGCCAGCCTGGTCTACAGAGTGAGTTCCAGGACAGCCAGGACTACACAGAGAAACCCTGTCTCGAAAAACCAAAAAAAAAAAAAAGAGGCCAAGGGAAGATGATTGCCGGGCTACCAGCCACTGGAGACAGAGTGAGGACCTGTTTCAGAAACAGAAAAGCTGGCCATGGGCTGGAGAGGCGGCTCAGCAGTTACAAGCTGGGCGGCTCTCCCTGAGAGGTTTGAGTCCCAGCACCAAACAGCAGCTCACAACCATCTGGAACTCAAGTTCCAAAGAATATGTCACCCTCTTCTGGCTTCAATGGGTACCAGGCCAGAGACATACATGCAGGTAAAACACTGATACACATTAAATGAGAGAGAGAGAGAGAGAGAGAGAGAGAGAGAGAGAGAGAATGAGAATATAAAAAGTTGGGCATGATGATTCACATTTGTGATCCTAATTCTAAGGAGGAAGAGGCAGATAGATCATGAATTTGGGACTACCCTGGGCTATATGAGTTCCAGGCCAGCCAGAGCTACAGAGTGAGACCAACTCAAGGAAACAAACCAACAGGAAGTGCCGGGAGCCATTCCTTTGCTTCTCAAGTAGGGTAAAAGTCTGCCTGCCGGGCAGTCAAGGCAGGTCGGGGTCTACGGCCAGATTTCCTGGCCTGCTGAGGTAAAACCTCAGGAGGAGATACACATAAGGCTCAAGAGGGACTCGACATCCCATTAACCTTGGAGGAAGGAACAGGGAGGCCTCGGATGGGGACAGAAATCCGATATACATGGCAACAACTGTTTCTACTAGCTTGTTAGTTTCTTTTCTTTTTTTTCTTTCTTTTTTTTTTTCCGAGACAGGATTTCTCTGTGTAGCCCTGACTGTCCTGGAAGTCACTCTGTAGACCAGGCTGGCATCAAACACAGAAACCCACCTGCCTCTGCCTCCCAAGTGCTGGGATTACAGGCGTGCGCCACCACTGCCCTGCTGCTAGTTTTATATCCTGAGACACACTGGGGTATAAGAAGGCTATGCTCTGTAAACTTGGGACTACTACAGTGCTGACAGTCCTCCCATATCTCTCTCCTGTCCTGTGTCTTCCCGTCTTTTCTTTAATCACCCTCACGCCCTCTCAGGAACTACTGGTGCTGCAGGCTCCAGCACAAGGAAAGAATGAGCTGAGGTCTGAATGTGCAGCAGGAAAGCGAGCTCCTAGAGAAGCCGGGGACATGGGGCTCACTCACCCTTCCACGTCCACATTCTCCTCCTTGGGGCCAGGCTCCCCGACCAGCGGCACGGTCACCGAGTGGTAGGTGATCATCGGCCCGGGGCACTGGCGCTTCTTGTGAACCTGCTTCTTCTTGTCAGCCTCCAGCCTCTCGTAGGTCTCTGCAGCACCAAAGAGAACGGCAGGATGGTCAGGTTTCCCTTCCCACACTCTGGCGGTGCTGTTTAAATTGCAGGTATGTATTTATAAGAGTGTATGTACATGGACACACATGTGGAGAGGTCAGATGACAGTGTGCCGGAGCCAGTTCTCGGGTTATATCATGTGGATTCCGGGAAGTAAACGCAGGACAACAGGCTGTCATCAAGTGCCTCTGCCTGCTGAGCTATCACAACTCTCTGGGCTCTGTCCTGGGATTTTTTTTTTTTTTTTTTTTTTTTTTTTTTTTTTTTTTGGTTTTTTCGAGACAGGGTTTCTCTGTGTAGCTCTGGCTGTCCTGGAACTCACTCGGTAGACCAGGCTGGCCTCGAACTCAGAAATCCGCCTGCCTCCGCCTCCCAAGTGCTGGGATTAAAGGCGTGCGCCACCACCGCCCGGCCTGTCCTGGGATTTTGTTTGCTTTTTCTTGTTTTGTTTTTTGAGACAGAGTTTCTCTTGTGGCTTTGGCTGTCCCAGAACTCAAGACATCTGCCCACCTCTGCCTCCCAGGTGCTGAGATTAAAGGTGTGTTTGCACCCACTGCCTGGCTGAGTCTGCATTCTTTTTTAAGATTATTATTATTATTTTTTTCTTTTTTGGTTTTTCGAGACAGGGTTTCTCTGTGTAGTCCTGGCTGTCCTGGAACTCACTCTGTAGACCAGGCTGGCCTCGAACTCAGAAATCCGCCTGCCTCGGCCTCCCAAGTGCTGGGATTACCGGCGTGCGCCACCACCGCCCGGCTTTTTTAAGATTATTTATTTATTATGAATACAGCATTCTGCCTGAATGTATCTGCATGCCAGAAGAGGACTCCAGATCCCATTACAGATGGTTGTGAGTCATCATGTGGTTGCTGGGAATTGAACTCAGGACCTCTGAACCCTCTCTCCAGCCCAAGTCTGCATTCTAAAAGGACAACAAAAAGCTGAACTAAGTGACTTTTCTTTTCAGGCATTTCTCTGTAACGCCCCCAGGTCTCATGGCTGGCTCCATTGTGGCCTTGCTTCGATCCTCACACACTGTCCGCTCACTGTTGGCATAGCTGTGGCATCAGGAAGGGCAGTAGGAACTCACATCAGCTACACAGCATCAGGACCATGCAGTACTCAGCGTGTTACAGGGACTCCATCACGGCATCTATCTCTGGTCCTTTACCTCTAACGAACCCCAGATCTGTGCTGTTCCTCCATGTGGGTGCCGTGGCCAGAGCCCTCCTGGAAATATCTCCCTGACTCGGACATTTCCCATTAGAGTCAAGGCTCACATAATCCAGGCTGGCCTTGAATGCCTGCTTCTGCTGTCTCTACCTGCCATATACTGAGATCACAGATCTCCACCACTGTGTCTGGCCTGTATTTGACTACGCGATACTCCTTTCTCTCAAAAAAGGGAAAACCAAACAAACAACTGCTATTTTACACCAACCGGACCTCAATAAAGCTGACGCCGCTCCCCATACACAACCCCACCAAGACTCCACATAAGGATTTCTCTGTGTCATCCTGGCTGCCCTGAACCCATACATCTGCCCGCCTCTGCCTCCGGAGCGCAGGGACAGAGCGCGAGCCGCCATCCGAGCCACTTCAGACATTCTCACGGTCTGGCCCCTCTCCTATTACACACTCTCGGTTCTTCTTTTTGTGTGTTCATTTTCTTCTTCGGGTTTCAGGACAAGGCTCCTTATGCAGTCTCGGCTAGACAGGAACTGCTTAGGTAGACCAGGATGGCTTTGAACTCCCGGTGCTGGGAATACTGACTACGAGCGTTCTAATTATTTTGCTTCAAATCTCCAGTCCTCTGGTCCTCCAGGTCTCAGCGTATCTCACGCACCTCCGTGTCTGCACCGACTCTCCCCAGGCTAGACTGACCTAGTGAGCGCAAGTTGAGCTCTTCCGTGACCTTGGCCTCCCTGAGCAGCTCTTCCTGGGTCAGCGGGCGCTCACAGTGCGGGCCCTTCCGCCTCCGGGACTGTCCTTGCCTCTCCTGAACCCGAAGGAACGTTTGTCGTGTGTGCTCAGCTGTTGACTGACGCATGGACTTTCGGCCTGCAAAAAGCGAGATGGGAAGAAAGCTCTGAATTCATCTCTACTTTGTTTTCTTTCTTTAAAAAAAAAAGTTACTTTATTAATTTTATTTATATGACTACACTGTAGCTGTCTTCAGACACACCAGAAGAGGACATCGGATCCCATTACAGATGGCTGTGAGCCACCATGTGGGTGCTGGGGAACTGAACTCAGGACCTCTGGAAGAGCGGTTAGAGCTCTTGACCTCTGAGCCATCTCCACAGCCCAAAATTTAGTGGCCGTCCTGTTTGGTTTTTTTTTTTTGTTTGTTTGTTTTGTTTTGTTTTTTCGAGATAGGGTTTCTCTGTGTAGCCCTGGCTGTCCAGGAACTCACTCTGTAGACCAAGCTGGCCTTGAACTCAGAAATCCGACTGCCTCTGCCTTCCAAGTGCTGGGATTAAAGGCATGCGCCACCAGTGCCCAGCCTGTACACAGCTTTCTTTTAAATATTTTAGTATTTTTTATTTTTTGTGGTTTTTGGGAATTAAGTTCTCTACTAGTGAGCTACATCCCCAGACCTTTTCGTGTTATATTTTATTAACACCTTTAAAGTTTTTTTTTATTACATTTGGGTTGGGGAGGTGTATCACATATGGAAATCAGAAAATTTTCAGGAGCTGTTTCTCTCCCTACACTGTATGTAGGTCTTGGGTACAGAGCTCAGGCTTGGCCAACAACATCTTTACCTGCTGAGATGTCGGCCCTCATGTTTTTATTTTTAGACAGTGTCACTAAGTTGTTGGGGCTGGCTTTAAGTTGCTGTGTGGCATGTGTTGGCCTTGAACTTGTGACTCTCCTGCTGGCAGCCTTTTGAGTAACTGTGTTTACAGGCCCAGGAATATTTCTAAGACTAAGGATTTCCTGGGCTGAAGAGCTGGCTCAGTGGTGTTGAAGTGTTTCTGAGCACGCGTGACCGACTGTGGAGCTCAGAGTGGCACACATGGCCGCACGGACAAGCCTGTAACTCTAACTCTTCGCCTCTGTGTCCATCTCCACATACAAGTACACGTATAGGCCAGCACAGGCAGACATACACACGCATGCACGCATACATGCACACAGAAGGATCCTCTTTACAAATCAGTAGGTATCAACCTCAGTAAACCTAATGCAGAAGAACATCTAATCATCACATTTAAAGTGTCAGTAGACGTAGACTCACTGTCAGAGCCATCGTCCTGCAGCTCCAGTGGCAGCAGCGTCTTCTCCTCTCTGGCCTTCTGGGAGCTGCTTGCTGGAGTGCTGACCTTGCGAGGCCTCAAGCTCTTCAGAGGCTCCTGGGGACACCAGACAAACAGAGACCAGGGTAAGGCTGAGGACTGTATCAGGAAAGGAGCACCCAGCACGAGCAGGAAAGCACTCAGACAGTCGGAGCTGGGCTCTAACCCTAACCCTGGGGGGCAGAGGCTGGCTGGACTCCTTTCCTCTGAGGCCAGCCTGACATACATAGCAAAATACTGTTTCAAACAAACCCCACCTCCACCCCACCCTGCAAGAAAAAAATGAAAAAGGTCCAAGGGAACCATGTCCTTTGTACCTTGTAGGCTTTGGTGACGACTCTGCGCTTCCTTCTGGGTTCCTCCGCTTCCCCATCACTGGATGGTTCGTCTCCCTCGTCAATGTCGAAGTCAGAGTCAACCTCATCCTCTGTATCAGACTGGTCTCCTTGATACTCATCATCTCCAGATTCCTGAGGACACAGGGCGTGAGAACTGGCTGGCCATGGCGCTGCTAGTGCCCGTGAGGAGGAAGCGGGTGAGTTCAGTCCCCGATGAGGACGTGCTCTTCCCTACTCGGCTCCTCACTCCCACAGACTTAGACCACTGTCTTCTGGTTACTGGAGACTGACCTATGTCCTCTATAACGCTCCATGTCAACTACAGGGGATCTAAAGGATCTAAGTGTGGTTTGCCCTCACTTACTGACCCATAGGACACTGTGATGAAAAGAAGTTGTAGCTGGCCGGGCAGTGGTGGCGCAGGCCTGTAATCCCAGCACTGGGGGGCAGAGGCAGGCAGATTTCTGAGTTCGAGGCCAGCGTGGTCTACAGAGTGAGTTCCAGGACAGCCAGGGCTACACAGAGAAACCCTGTCTCAAAAAACAAACAAACAAACAAAAAAGAAGTTATAGCTGAACCATGAATCATGACGATTCATGACTATAATGGAGCACGTAGGAGGCCTAGCACGAAGATTGCAGTGAACCTTAGGGGAGCCCAGGTTACACAGCGTGGTCTAGGATAGCATAAGCTACAATGAGACTCTACTTGGAAAGGAAAAAAATAATCAACCAAATAAGTAAGTTTTAACACAGGAAATAGATATAAAATTCCTTGGCTAACTAGAGGTTATGAGATGCTGTTCCGGAATACCGAAATTAAGAGCTGAGGACACAGCGGAGCTGGCACAGCGCCTGTCCAGGGTGAGGACACAGGCTGGCACAGCGCCTGACCAGGGTGAGGACACAGGCTGGCACAGCGCCTGTCCAGCGTGAGGACACAGGCTGGCACAGCGCCTGACCAGCGTGAGGACACAGGCTGGCACAGCGCCTGTCCAGCGTGAGGACACAGGCTGGCACAGCGCCTGTCCAGGGTGAGGACACAGGCTGGCACAGCGCCTGTCCAGCGTGAGGACACAGGCTGGCACAGCGCCTGTCCAGCGTGAGGACACAGGCTGGCACAGCGCCTGTCCAGCGTGAGGACACAGGCTGGCACAGCGCCTGTCCAGGGTGAGGACACAGGCTGGCACAGCGCCTGTCCAGCGTGAGGACACAGGCTGGCACAGCGCCTGTCCAGCGTGAAGGAGGCCCTGGGTTCAATCTCCACCACCGAAGTGAGCCGGTGCAGTGCTGGAGAACTGCAATCCCAGTGCTAAGGCGGGTCACAAGTTCAAACTCACTAGGGCTGAGACCACTCACCGTTCTTCCAGAGGACCCAGGGTTGGACACACACAGACATAAACCAATGCACATAAAATAAAAATAAACAATGCATTAAAAACAATAAAAAAGGAAGCTCAAAGTCATCTTTGGCAATGTTGCCAGTTTGAGGCCAGTCTGAAGAACATGAAACCTTGTTTTTGTTTTTGTTTTTTCCCGAGACAGGGTTTCTCTGTGTAGTCCTGGCTGTCCTGGAACTCACTCTGTAGACCAGACTGGCCTCGAACTCAGAAATCCGCCTGCCTCTGCCTCCCAAGTGCTGGGACTAAAGGCATGCGCCACCACAGCCCGGCTTGAAACCTTGTAACAAAACCACAAAAACTGAGGCTAGAGAGATGGCGCTTGCTGCAATGTTGGAAGCCCTGGGCTCAGTTCTAGGCATCTACCTGGCTTCTGACAACCAGCTGTAACTCCAGCTCCAGGGGATCACACGCCAGCCTGACAGCCGTGAGCAATGTATGCATTTGGTGCACATACCATCAGAAGTAAACCATCCATATACATAAAGCAAAACAAAATCTTTTTTTAAAACGCACATAAATAAAAAACAAAGACAAATAAATGGGGTGGCACATTCCAGGAAGGGTCCTGAGTCTGCGGCCAGTCTGGCTACACTCTTGGCTGGAGCTATAGCCCAACAGCAGAGCAGACCTTGGGTTCAATCTCTACCAGCGTTTAAAAAAAAAGCTGCGAGCTAGAAATGGTGATGGGTACTTCTAAGCCCAGCACTTGGGAGGCAGAGGCAGGCAGATCTCTGTAAAGCCAGCCTGGTCTACATAGTAAGTTCCAGGACAGCCAGGGCTATATATGCAGAAAGACCTGTCTCAAAAACAACAGCAATGGCCAGGCGTTGGTGGCGCACACCTTTAATCCTAGCACTTGGGAGGCAGAGGCAGGCGGATTTCTGAGTTTGAGGCCAGTCTGGTCTACAGAGTGAGTTCCAGGACAGCTGGAACTATACAGAGAAACCCTGTCTCGAAAAACAAACAAACAAACAAACAAATAAACAGCAATAAAAACAAAAAGGAAATCAGAATAGTCTGACTGTCTAACAGCTTTAAGACATTACTCCTTTAGAAAAAAACAAAGGAACAGAAACCCTTCTCTTTAGAATTTTTATTTTATTTATATGAATTTGCATATATGCATGTGGTTATGTATGTGTGTGTGGGTGGGCACATACATGTTTGCACACATGCTAAGTAAGTGTAGATCTCTGGAGTTCAGAAGAGAGCATCAGATCACAATACTGGAATCAAAGGCTGTTGTGTGCCAATTGACATGGGGCTGGGACTGAACTCAGGTCCTCTGAAAGAGCAGTACATGCTCTTAACCACTGAGTCATCTCTCTAGCCCCTTGTTTTTTTTTTTTTTTTTTTTTTGGTTTTTGGAGACAGGGTTTCTCTGTGTAGCCCTGGCTGTCCTGGAACTAGCTCTGTAGACCAGGCTGGCCTCGAACTCAGAAATCCGCCTGCCTCTGCCTCCCAAGTGCTGGGATTAAAGGCGTGCGCCACCACGCCCCTTGTTTTGTTTTAATAAAAACTCTATGTAGTTAAGGATGACCTTGATCTCTTGATCCCCTTGTGTCTACTTCCCAAGGGCTGGGTTTACAGGCCTGCTTCCATACCCAGCAGGAAACTATACAGTGCTGCATTAACGCAGGTAGTGGGCCAGGTCTGAGCTAAGTGCAGTTTGCTGAACCTGCTGCATCAATCACGCTGAAGGACAAAAAGAAGATGAGTCTTGATTTAATTTACACGTATTGTTCAAAAGAGCCAAGAAGGAAGAGTGAATTACAGGAAGGTGAGAAGGCAGAGAGGTACACATAGCAGATTTATGGAATAAGGATTTAGACTTAAGCACAGAGAGCTTTTTCCTGCCAAGGAGCCATGTTATCGCCAGTGAAATGGCTCAGCGGGTAAAGAAACTTGCCACCTGAGCCCAGACCCACCTGGTAGAGAGAACAACTCCTTCAAGCTGTCCCTCGACCTTCACACGAACCCTCTGCCATAAATAAATGGCAAGCATGTAAGAAAAAAAGAAGCCTTTGGCTTCCAGTTCCAGTGCTGCCTTCTTTCAACAGTGGGTGCTTCTCTAGGCCTGTAAGATTCAAAAGGAGCCTGCACCTTTTCCAAAGGAGAAACACACTTATTGTATGTGGATGAGTGCTTTGACTGCACATATATATGTGCATGTGTGGGTGTGTGCTCAAGGAGGTCAGAAGAGGGAATCAGACCCTTTAGAATTAAGAGTAATGGATGGTCGTGAACCATCATGTGGGTGCTAGGAACCAAATCCAAGTCCTTGGCAAAAGCAGCAAGTGCTCTTAACAGACAGCTGAGCCATCTCTCTACTCCAGGCCTCCTATGGAGAAATTTAAAGGTCAAAGCCAATAAACTTATGACTTAACCTGTGGCCATGAGGCTCAATCACCTCATCTGACTTGTCTCACTGTTGATCATCGCTGTTGAGGTGCAGTTGCTGAGAGGATGTGTCCTCCTTCATGTGCACCGGGACAGAAAATCTCTGAATGCTACTATGGATAATGGGATCCACTGAGGATCTGGGGTATGACCATGGAATATTTCAGAAAGCTATGGAAATCGGGAGTTAGAAAAGCCTGAAGTGAAACCTGAGGTAAGAGAGGTTAAAGTTTCAATGGCGGCCGCCCTGGGAGCAGGACGGCACTGGATGAAGGGGAGGTCAACTGGCCTGGGCAGCACCTCGAGCACATACTCTCTCCTCAATCAGGGACGCAACCAATGAACTGTGTACACACCTGTCAAAGCAAGAAGTGACCAATAGCAACAAATGAAACTCTAAGCTAGCCAGCACAAATGACCACTATTCTTCCTAACTGACGCTTGTGAAAGAGACTCAGACCACATTAACTCTCTCAGCTCTACTCTGGTATTAAGACACGTCACCAGAGGGGAGATCAAGTTCCCACTATGTGGGGACTTAGTCTCAGTCTTAGTGTTTTTACTCTACTATGGATTTACTGTCATAGCACTGGGCGCTTTTCCAGTCCTTTAATACATAAGAGAATGTTCTCTGTCAAACCCCTGATTACTTTAGTTGTACCTCATATAATCAGAAATTCTCTCTAGAATTTAATGCTAAATAATTTTTTTAAATCCTTAGTTTTTAAAAAAAGATTTATTTATATGAATACACTGTAGCTGTATTCAGACACACCAGAAGAGGGCATCAGATCCCATTACAGATGGTTATGAGTCACCATGTGGTTGCTGGGAATTGAACTCAGGACCTCTGGAAGAATAGTCAGTGCTCTTAACTGCTGAGCCATCTCTCCAGCCCAACTTATCTTTCTTGAATATACTGTATACTCTGGTCTTACAAAAGAACAAATTTAGTTTTGCTGATTAAGAAACTCACAGCTATCAAATGCTATTTCCATTTTAACATGGATTCTTGGCAAAATTACTTCTGATTTAAAAATATATATATAATCTTATTCTTTGAAAATTTCATACATTAATACAATATATTTTGTTCTGCTCATTTTCTATTTTAACAGTTCCTAATTTCTGTTTCCATTGTAAGCCTTCTTATAAATCCTTCCTGGAGGCATGAGGTGCACGTATTAAATAACGACTCATAAAACGACAGAAATAGGAAATGAATCTTGGAGGAAGGACGAGAGATCTATTTTAAACTAGTTTATTAAAGCTGTGTACATGGTGGCTCCTAGTCAGTCATAAAGTCCTGTCTACTCTTTTTTCAAAAGCTTCCCTTCAACCCCCATACCCACCTCCATTCCGTGGTGCTGGGAGCTGGGGCCTCTAGCTCAGCTAAGCAGATCAGTCCTGACCAGCAGTGTCCTCCCTAGCACAGCCTTGCCAGATTTCTTTTCTGCCCTTGCCCTCTTTAGGCTTTACTCATTAGGGTTTGTCTGTAAGGCTGAGTCAGGAGGGAACTGGAAACACAGCTCATGTAGCCTGGAACTAGAGGTCATCCTCCTGTGCCACTTCCCCATGATTATCAGCACTAAAAAAAAATCTCTTTAACCAAAAATGTAATGCTGGAACTTTGATGCCTCATTTCAGACCTTTAAATGAGAAGTCAAACTGCTTAATACTGCTTCACTGTGGCCTACAAAATCAGACTGGGAGGTGAGAGGGGGAATCCAAGGGTAGTGACAGGTACCTACAGTTCCAGGACTCAGGAGTGCGAGGCAGAAGGGCTACCTAGGCTTTGAGACTATGTGTAGCAACTCTCTTGACTATGTGTAGCAACTCCCTTTAAAAACTATTTAAGGAGCCAGGCGGCGGTGGTGGCGCACGCCTGTAATCCTAGCACTCTGGGAAGCAGAGGCAGGCGGATTTCTGAGTTCAAGGCCAGCCTGGTCTACAGAGTGAGTTCTAAAACAGCCAGGGCTACACAGAGAAACCCTGTCTGGAAAAAAACAAGTCCAAAAAAAACAAAACAAAACAAAACTATTTGGGGGGGGGAAGGGGGCTGGAGAGACTGCTCAGTGGTTAAGAACACTGCCTCTTCTTCCAGAGGACCTAAGTTCAAATTCCCAGTCCCCACATGGCAGCTCCCCACTGTTTGTAACTCCAGTCCCAGCCAGTCCCAGAGGCTCTGGCACCCTCACACAGACATACATGCAACCCATGTCAACACATGTAAAAATAAATAAATCTAAAATATAAAAAATAAATTAAAAATAAAAGCAAGCTAACAAAGAAACTCAATGTAAGGCCTGGGTAGAGGCACTTGGGAGGCTAAGAAGCTGGGTGTGGTGGCCGGAAGCAAGCTGATCTGTGAGGCCAGACTGATCTAGTTCCAAGACAGGCTAGCAAAGAAAATCTACCTCAAAGAACAAAACCAAATCCAGCTCAGGCCTATATCCTCCAGCCATTGCAATCTATAAAACCAGACGTGCTGGTTTCACAGCAGGACCGCGGCGCCTTTCCACCTGAGCCTTTCTCTCCCTGACTCTTCATCCAGTCAAGGCCTGCCCTTTAGAAACGTCCTCAGTTTAAACGTCATTCTCCCAGGACTGCCTCTCCGTAATAACTCTGGGACCTTCAGGATGGCTCAGGGGGTAAAGGAGCTGGTGGCATAGCTCTGACGACCTGGGTTTGCTTCCTTGGGCTCCTACGATGGAGACGGAGACTCAACTCCTTCAGGTTGCCTCTGATCTTCATATGCAGGCACACAAGCATAATATAATTTAAAAAACAAACCACAAATCTCTCACCTGTTATCTTGAATTTAGGTCTTTATCAAACAATATCTAAATTGATTATGATTCCAGACAGTTGCTCCGCAGGGTAGGGCTTGTTTTTATTTATTGCCAGGTGCCAGTAATCCAGGATCTAGGACTCATTTTCTCGACAAGTGATCTACCACTGAGCTACAAACTACAGTCCCAGCCTCAGGGAAGTTTTTAATGTTTCCAAGGAATCCACCACAACCTATTAATTACATATAATATGCTGATCTGGGTATATAACATATATTCAATCAATGAACAGCTTCTATTAAGAATTCAGCTGAGCCGGGCGTGGTGGCGCACGCCAGTAATCCCAGCACTTGGGAGGCAGAAGCAGGCGGATTTCTGAGTTCGAGGCCAGCCTGGTCTACAGAGTGAGTTCCAGGACAGCCAGGATCACAAAGAGAAACCCTGTCTCAAAAAAAAAAAATCAAAACAAACAAACAAACAAAAAACAACAACAAAAAAGAATTTAGCCAAGTGTCCACCCCGTATGTAAAAAATCAAACTATTACAGAGTTCCTTAAAACCAACCGGGAAATGAGAAGTAAGCCAAATCTAACTGCAAACTGAAATTTTGTTTCTATGATGGAAATAAATGGGGATTCTCTTACGACGGTCAATAATGGGTCACCTAAGAAAACAGTAAGCTGTGATTTGAAAGCTAAAAAGGGAGTATGCTAATTAAGTTTGTTTCTGGACCGGGTTCTTTTTGTAAATAACTGGCAGCAGGACAAGAAAATTGCAAAGCCAACAAAGACACAGACAGACAGACAGTGAGACACACACACACACACACACACACACACACACACAAACACACTCATTCCCCCTCGACTCCGCCATCCAGGCAGGAGCGTATCTTTCAGTCTTTCTCAATCCCCGCCCCCTTCCTCTTTGTCCAGGGTTTTCCCCTTCTCCTCGCCTCCCTCTTTCCCTCTTCCTGGGCCCGTCTCTTGCCTCGGTGAAACCCCCGTAAGTTGTCTGGTAGAACTCATCTTCCTCCTCTGCTTCCAGGAGCCCAGAAAGCCGGTTCCCAGCGGTTTTCCGTGGGGCTCGGCCCCCAGCCAAACTCATACCGCCTACAGGGACTGCACCGCCGCCTGCAGCCCCTAGCCCTGCTCCGGGTTCTCGCAGATCGGCACTCGACACTATTACCTGCGGGCGACCGCCAATGACGGAAGTCCGGCGTCTGCAAGCAAAAGCAGCCGAGCGTCGAGCGCTCCAAGTTTTTTTTTTTTTTTTTTTTTTGTTTGTTTGTTTGTTTGTTTTGCCTTTAGGGTGGCCTGTGGCTTCTGTGGCCACTCTTAGGCAGCCCCCAGGGGACAGTATCAGGGTTCCTTCTCCTTACCTAGATTTGTTTGTTTTTTCTACAGACCTCACTTTACATTCCTAGCTGGACTGGAGCCATCTGTGTAAAGCAAACTGCCCTGAAACTCAGAGATCTTCCTGCCTCTGCCTTCCAGTGCTGGAATTAAAGGTGTTTGCCAAATAGGCCTGCCTCATAGCAAACTCCTTTTCCCTCTCCACTCCCACTTGTTTTGTTGTTTTTAAGATTCATTTGGGGCTGGAGAGATGGCTCAGAGGTTAAGAACATTGACTGCTCTTCCAGAGGTCCTGAATCCCAGCAACCATATGGTGGCTCACAGCCATCTGTAATGGGATCTGATGCCCTCTTCTGGTGTGTCTGAAGATAGCTACAGTGTTCTCATATAAATAAAAAGAAATAAATCTTGCTGGGCACTGGTGGTGCACGCCTTTAATCCCAGCAATCAGGAGGCAGATGCAGGCAGAGATCTCTGAGTTCAAGGCCAGCCTGGTCTACAGAGTGAGTTCCAGGACAGCCAGGGCTATACAGAGAAACCCTGTCTCCAACCCCCCCCCCCAAAAAAAAAGATTTAGCCGGGCTGGGTGGCGCACACCTGTAATCCCACTTGGGAGGCAGAGGCAGGCGGATTTCTGATTTCGAGGCCAGCCTGGTCTACAGAGTGAGTTCCAGGACAGCTAGGACCACACAGAGAAACCCTGTCTAAAAAAAAAAAAAATTGTTCGTTTATGAGTACATTGTACTCAGACACACCAGAAGAGAGCATAGAGCATAAGATTCCATTACAGATGGTTGTGAGCTGCCATGTGGTTGCTGGAAATTGAACTCAGGACCTCTGGAAGAGCAGTCAGTGCTCTTAACCTCTGAGCCATCTCTCCAGCCCCTCCACTTGTCCTTTTAATTCTGCTAGAAGCCTTTCTAAAAATCCTGGCTTTTGGGCCAGCCTGGTCTACAAAGCAAGTTCCAGGCCAACCAGGGCTACAGTGTGACCCTGTCTTAAAAACAACAATAACAAAAACAAATAGCAAGCCTGGCGGTGGTGGCGCATGCCTTTAATCCCAGCACTTGGGAGGCAGAGGCAGGCGGATTTCTGAGTCGAGGCCAGCCTGGTCTACAGAGTGAGTTCCAGGACAGCCAGAACTACACAGAGAAACCCTGTCTCAAAAAACCAAAAAACCAAAAAACAAACAAACAACAACAACAACAACAAAACCGAAAAAAACAAATAGCAGCAACAACATCAAAAGCCCAGTGTGGTATCTGAGGTTTATAATCCCAGCATTTGGGAGAGACTGAACTGGAAGATCCGGACAAAACAGAATCAAACAGCCCCATAGACGTACCTTGAAAACCTCAGCATTGTGATCCTGGACAAGTAGCTTTACATTTCCGAATCTCACTTTTTTTTTTTTTTAACTGTAAAATGAGACATGATTTCTACATGTTTAAGATGGTTGTAAACTGCTTAGCACATCATTTAGTAAGCTCAGAATAAACATTAATAGGAAACGATCATTAGCCTGTTAGCAAGATCTGCTAGGTCAGCGGCTCTCAACCTGTGGGTTGTGACCCCATTGAAGGAGGCGATGACCCTTCCACAGGGGTCTCCTAAGACCAGTGGGAAATAGATATTTACATATTTACCATTCATAACAGTAGCAAAATTGCAGTTATGAAGAAATGAAAATAATTTTGTGATTGGGGAATCAGCACAACACGAGGAACTGTATGGAGGTCACAGGTCAGGAAGGCTGAGAAGCGCTGCTCTGGGTCTTTCCTGTGTCATCTCCCTGTCTCCGCGGAGCGCCCCTTGCAGATCCTCCTACCTGGGCGTCAGTCTCTGCCACAAACGCAATGCTAAGGTTCTCCCCTCACCTTAGCACTGCGTTTCTCTTTGTCAAATGTTTAATTTTAAAGGACAGCGAGGTCTTCACAAACTCCCACTCCTCTTTCCAGACAGCTTCCATAACCATGGAAATGATGTCTCCTAGAGTCTCTGACATAGTTCCAAACAGTCTGTGTTGTCAAGACTGTCAACTTTCATTCTCATTGTTTCTTCTGAAAATACAGGTATGAAATTCAGCACTCAGACATATTCTATGCTAGTGCATATTAATTTTATTCCAATAATCTATGGGTGGGTCTGTCCTCATTTGTGATCGTTTTTTGTTTTGTTTTGTTTTGTTGAGACGGGGTCTCACTTTCTAGGGCTGACTGTCCTGGAACTCACTGTGTAGACCAATCTTCTAACTCAGAGATCACCTGGCTCTGTTGGGGTTAAAGGCCACCACAGCCTGGCTGTTTTTGTTTTCTTAAAACAGGGTCTCATGTAATCCCAGCTGCCCTCTACATCCCCAAACAGCTAAGGCAGGCCTTAAACTTCTCATCATTCTGCCTCCTAACTACTGGACTTATAGGTGCATGATACTATTCTTGATTTTTTAAAAGAATATATTTAAAAATTTTATTACAGAGGCTGGAGAGATGGCTCAGTGGTTAAGAGCACTGACTGAGTGGTCTTAGTGACTACTCAGTCTATCTAGACTATCTAGAGGTCCTGAGTGACTTCAATTCCCAGCAACCACATGGTGGCTCACAACCATCCGTAATGGGATCTGATGCCCTCTTCTGGTGTGTCTGAAGATAGCTACAGTGTTAATATACATAAAATAAATCTGTAAAAATGTTCATATGACTTTTTTTTACTATGTGTTTGTGTTCATGCATGCGAGCATGCACCAGTGCACGGGTGGAGGTCAGAAGACAAAGGTGCAGGCGCTGGCTCTCTGCTTTTACTCTGTGGAACCTGGGGGTCAGAGTCAGCTCATCAGGCTTGATGGCAAGCTCCCCTGACTTCTGTGCTTTGTCTTTTGAGATAGGCTCTCTATGGTCTCCAAGCTTGCCAGTCTCATGAACTAGTCTGCTTTGGTCTTCTCAGTGTTTCCTGCTACTAGGTTGAGGGAAGATGTGTGTGTGTGTGTGTGTGTGTGTGTGTGTGTGTTTCCCCTTAAGTGCTGGGAATTGAACACAGGGACTCAGAAACTCTAGAAAAGCGTTCTACTACAAAGGTACATCCCAAGTGAGGCCGAGGATTGTATCTGTCTATACTAAAAATGTGAGTGCCTGGAATAGGCTCGGGTTAAGTAATTGATGAAAGACTAGCTGAATGACTAGGACACTCATTCTTTTACAGTTTTTATTTTTGTCTTTGTTTTTTTTTCCTAATGCCAAGGATTAAATTCAGGGTCTTGTATAAGACAGGCAAGTTCTCTAATAGTGAGTTACACCCCTGTCCCGCAAAGGTGCTTTGATAAAGCACGCTTACGAGCACTGAAGACTGAATGGGTGGCCCTACTTGGAGGTCACCAGATTGCCTCCCCTCTGAAAGTGTGTATTATCGGTGAACTCCCTTTGCCACTTCCTCAGGAGCACCAAGCCAAAGCATTCTGCTCTGCCCCTGCTCCCACACCTTGCTCAGTCACCCCAGTTCTGCTATGCTAGGAATGCTGCTAGGGAAGAGTAGCCTGTGACTCAGAAGACACCTCATCCCTGAGTAAGAGCTGGGCAGGGAGACAGAGGGAGAAGGACCCTGCTTCCTAAACATCCCAAGCTCTCCTTCTGGTTACATTTGTCCCTGAGATAAAGGCATGCTATTTTGCCTAATGTCCAGGCTCTTCTGGAAATCAAGATTTTTTTTTTTGAAAGAAAAAGGGAAGGACCTCAAGGGAACAAGTTAAAGGATCTTAATTATCTGAGAAGCTGGAACCTCAAGCATGTGCCGCCACACCCAAGTGTTTAAAATAACTTATTATTATTATTTTTTTAAGACAAGCGTTCAGCATGTAACTCTGGTTGTCCTGGAACTAGCTAGGCCAACTACACTGGCCTTGAACTCACAAAAACAGCCTGCTTCTACCTCCTAAATTCTGGGATTAAAGGCATGGGCTACCTATCATTCCTGGCTCCATGACATCTCATTCCAACATTTAGTTCCAGTTTTTGAATTTCACCTTCATCCATTCATATATTTAAGGAGACATATTTAGGGAATTCAATCTGTTCCAGGTATAGTCTATGTTCTTGAGCTGTAAAAATGGAAAGCCACCAACTTTGCTCTAAAAAATATAGTCTTATGAGGGAGACACATGCATAAACAGACAACAGAAGGTGGATCTGTAACCATGACCATTTCCTAGTTTTTGCTGTAGATCCAAAAGGCCCTAGGAAGCTGCAAAATAGGGTTTTTCTTTCAGAGCTGAAATTATAGGAAGAAAATTCTGTTTTTAACTTCCTTAGTCATTCAGGTCTTTTTTGCCTACTTATAATTTCAGAGTCCAAAATAGCTTTAATCTCTACCACAATTGATTTTTAGAGCACCTGAGTTTACACTTAACTAAAGTGTTTGTGCACTCATGCAGCGAAGAGGAAAACTTGAATGGATCAATTCTCTTATCCCACCTCAGGGACCTAGGCATAGCTTGGTCCCTTTATCCGATGAGTCGTCTTAACAGTCTTCTGGCTACTGAACGCCTTTTCTGGAAATATAGACAATTTATTCAACAGTATTGACTAAGTACCTGTGTGAGACAACTTCGCCTGTGAGTGAATAGCACTGTCTTGACTCCAGGCATAGTCAGTGGGGTGAAGGTTTCAGGTACAGCACAACATACAATACTGCAGTGCTACAGATCAAAATGCTGTTGAATTAGAAATGCTAATTCGATTAAATGAAGCTTGTCAATCTTCATACCCAGGGGAGCACAAAGAATCCAGCAGATGGCAGTAAAGAAACAAATATTTTAGGTCTTGAAGGAAGAGGAAGAAATCGGAGGTTAATGAATGGGAGATATTTGGTGGATGTTCTGGTCCTGGATTCCCTCTGGAGGAACATCTGGATAGGTGTCCAGGCTGCCTTAGAGCCAATAAGCTAGAGATTTTTTTCATTCTTTTTTATTTACTCACTTCACAAATAATTATTGAGTGATTACCTTGTACGAAAATGTGACATACAATGGTAGCAAACAGTCTGCTTTGCAGCTCTCATTCAGAAAGGATTTCCCTCGGGTTCCCATAATGTTCACAGCTGCCAAGGTTCTTTGTAAAAACTGGGCAGAGTTCATATGACTACTGGGCTAGAGTGGAATCCCTCTGTATTTCCATGCCCTTTGGAGTATAGATAATTAGCAAGTGAACACTAAGGAGGACTTTGGATGAGGGAAGGTTATTCCATACAGTCTGATTGAGTTCTGTAGTCTTTTTGACAGGTCTTTTTTTTTTTTTAAGGTTTATTTATTTATTATATATAAGTACACACTGTAGCTGTCTTCAGACACACCAGAAGAGGGCGTCAGATCTAATTATAGATGGTTGTGAGCCACCATGTGGTTGCTGGGCTTTGAACTCAGGACCTTCGGAAGAGCAGTCAGTGCTCTTAACCGCTGAGCCATATCTCCAGCCCCGGACAGGTCTTTTTTTTGTTTGTTTGTTTTGTTTTGTTTTTGTTTTTTTTTGGAGACAGGGTTTCTCTGTATAGTCCTGGCTGTCCTGGAACTTACTTTGTAGACTAGGCTGGCCTCGAACTCAGAAATCCGCCTGCCTCTGCCTCCCAAGTGCTGGGATTACAGGCGTGCGCCCCCACCGCCACCACCGCCCGGCCCCCGACAAGTCTTTTAAACTTTGTTTTTATGTATTTTTCTTTCTGTTCTTCTTATATTATTGACAAATCCTCGTTGCCTTATTTATCAAATATTTACATTTAATGAACTCTGTCACTGTGTGTAGCTACAAACATCTATTTTTACGTCTTTAGAAGGAAGGTCCCACAACCCCGCACCTTAAACAGTAAAGGCTGGAAGAATTCTTGATGGCTGTCATGTTTTGTAGTGCACAAGCCTTAGCATTTCGGACTTGACACAAGAGCTGTGTTCCTAGTTCTTCCCAGGACTGTCATTTGAGGCGCTCAGTCCTTCTGGGTCCAGCTGATTCTCAGCAAGAATTTGTAGCAACACGATCAAAGATACGAACCTATATTGGCCTACGGAGCCACCGTAGGCACGCGGTCTTCCGCCCGTGGATTCCTGAAGGTGTGACGTGAGTCTGTCACGTGATCTGGACTCATCTCCGATTGGCTTCTCTTTTCTCAGACTAGCTAGACGGAGTACCGAGAAGGTGGGGCGCATGCGCAGTACTGGGGTTTCCTTGGCCGCCCACTCTGAGCGGATCGGTGGAGTTGGGGATAAACAGGCAGTGGCTGGGGAGGAGAGGGAGGGGGGCGCTCGCTTTTGTGGGGGCCTCAGGTGCCCAGGTTTTCCTTTAGGTTTGTTCTTCCGAGACGCGGCACTCCCGGGGCCCTGACTAGTAAGAGAAGGTAGCTTTGGCGGAGAGCAGTTCAAGTTGCTAGGAAGGTGCGAGGCTGCTGCTCTCCCCCATGCCGGGCAAGTGGTGCGGTCCTGAGCTTGCCCTGGAGCCTGAACAACGCCTGTGAGAAGCTCGCCGAACGCGGGTTCTGTGAAGAGACGTGGGGAAGATTCGATTCCGAGAAAAGGAAAAGCCGGATTGAAAGGGAGCGAAGCCGCTGAGGGGGAGGGGGCTGCCAAGATGGCGTCCGCCTCCTCAGGGCCAGCGGCGGCCGGGTTTTCATCCCTTGATCCCGGGGTCCCTGCCGGTACCGCAGGTGAGTCGGGTGAGGCGCGGGCAGCCGGCTAGGGATGACTGTGACATGGGAACAAGGCCGAGTCCTGGGACTCGGGGACCTGTAGCTGGGGATGTCCGAGGGGTTGACCCTAAGGGAGGACAGGACCGGACTTTGAAGTAGTAGACTATTCTATTACTAGAGGAGTCTGGGGGAAAGGATGGATGTCACTGAGAAAAGGGAAGCTGAGGAAAACTCGCACAGTGCCTTAGAGTCGACTGCGTTGAGAACTTTGAGGAGGAAGGATGGAGATTGAAGGTTGGGGGTTAAGAGAGGAACGACGAAAACAGGAGTGGAGGACGAGTCAGCGGAGCTGAGGAGACAGCTTAGGAGTGGAGGGCTTGTCTAGCATGCATCAGATTCTGGGCTCAATTAGACAAAGCGTAGATGGAGTATTGGTAGATAGAGGGGGTTTCTTGGTGTAAGGCCAAGGTGATTGTGAAATTAATAGATCAAAATGTTGAGGGGATTATGAGACTTAAAGGTATTGAAGAGTCATGTTATTGTGAATTTTATTGGGAGTAAGTTCCTAGGGTGGCTTTCCCCTCAGACTCCCCACCCCCCACCCCCCAGTGCGTCATTCCTCCTCTTGTCAGCAGCAGCGCACATACCACATACGTACTTTATCAAATTAACTCTTTAGGTGAGTCCTATCTTTAGATTGTACAACTATGGAAAGGAATGGGGAGTTTTGTTGTTTTGTATTTTGAAACAGGCACTTCTTAGGTCTTCTTGACTGGCCCTAATGCTCGGGTCACAGGGGAAACATCTAAAGGATGAGGGGGAGGTCAAGGTCAAAAGACCCTAAAAGAGGTAGGATGAATGAAATGGAGTCTTGAACTGTAGAAGAGCCCGCGTTAGGCTTCATAAAGATGGGGAGGGGTGTGTGTGTGTGACTCTTAAGAGCTAAGGGGGAATGTTGCATAATAGGATAGGGGCTGGAGGAATGCCTCGGATGATGTATGAAGAAATTGTAAGGAACTGGGCAATACCAGAGAGGTCAGAGTAGTTAGAGATTAGTGGAGATTGAGGACTGGAAAGTCCCACAAAGAAAAGCCACAGATTGTCTGTAGGAGGGAAAACGTGTATGGGGGTGAATCAGAGGCTGTTTCAGAGGACTGTCGGGTGTTCCTCAGTGCCTGAGAAGCTGCTAGGTATGAGATGCTTTTCTTCAGTTGATTTCCTTTCTTTTTTCTGTGATTTTTGTCCTTGCCATTTTGACTTGGCTTGAGTTTTCGCTTAAACATAGTCATAGATATCTTCTTCATAAGCTGCAATTTTAATTTATGTGCCTCTATTTTTACTTTCTTGGGGAGGTGACTTTGCCTTTTTAAATAAAGCATTAGAAATCATAACAACCCTTGTTTCTCTCTAAATGTGAAAAAGATGTTTATAAAAGTGACAGGTTTTAGCTGGGCGTGGTGGCGCACGCCTGTCATCCCAGCACTCTGGGAGGCAGAGGCAGGCGGATTTCTGAGTTCGAGGCCAGCCTGGTCTACAGAATGAGTTCCAGGACAGCCCGGGCTACACAGAGAAACCCTGTCTCGGAAAAAAAAAAAAAGTGACAGGTTTTTTTTGTTTGTTTACTTAATTATTTTTTATTGTGTGAATGCATAATGAGAAGAGAGTGTGTGTCAGAGGCTGGCTCTCTCCCTCCCACTTTATGAGAGTGCTGGTTATTGAATTCTAGTCATCAGGCCTAGATAGCAAGCTGAACCATCCCTCCCACACAGGGGACTTTTTTCTTTTTCTTTTTTAAAATGCAGTGTCTTATTTGAAATCCTCTAGTATTAGCCAAGCACCCCACCCCTACCACACACCCCAACCCAAGGGTTTCTTTGTGTAGCCCTGACTGACCTGGAACTTGATCTGAAAACCATGCTGGCCTGGAACCCAGAGATCTGACTGACTGCTTCCTGAGTGCTGGGACTAAACGTGGTGGCCACAGTGCCTGGCCTCCAGTCATTCTTGTGAGTGTCATTTAAATAAACCTACACCTATCATGGCAGGTAGTATCTCTGCTAGACAACAAGCTAATTTTTTTTTTTCTTCCCTTCCTTTTTAAAAAAGATTTTTTTTAGAATTTACCATGGTGGCCGGGCGGTGGTGGCGCACGCCTTTAATTCCAGCACTTGGGAGGCGGAGGCAGGTGGATTTCTGAGTTCGAGGCCAGCCTGGTCTACAGAGTGAGTTCCAGGACAGCCAGGCCTACACAGAGAAACCCTGTCTCGAAAAACCAAAAAAAAAAAAAAAAAAAAAAAAAAGAATTTACCATGGTGACAAGTGCCTTTAATCTCAGCATATGGGTGGCAGGAGTAGGAGAATCTCTGTGAGTTTGAGGCCACCCTAGTCTACGTTACAAGCTCCAGGATAGCCAGGAGTATGGAAAGAGATCCTTTCTCAAAAGCCAACAAACAATTTTTAGCTCTGTGTGTGTGTCTATGTTTAGAGGCCAGAGAGAGGCTTTGTGTCCCCTGGAATTGGAGTTCCATACAGTGTGAGCCACCGACAAGGATCCTTTAGAGAAGAACAAGCAGAGCGTGGTGGCGCACGCCTGTGATCCCAGCACTTGGGAGGCAGAGGCAGGCGGATTTCTGAGTTCGAGGCCAGCCTGGTCTACAGAGTGAGTTCCAGGACAGCCAGGACTACACAGAGAAACCCTGTCTCGAAAAACCAAAAAAAAAAAAAAAAAGAAAGAAAGAAAGAAAGAACAAACACTTTTTGTTTTCATTGAGACAGGGTCTCACTATGTGGCTCTGGCTATCCTGGAACTCACTCTATAGATCAGGCTGGCCTCGAACTCAAATCTACCTGCTTCTACCTCCCAAGTGCTGGTATCAAAAGCGTGCCTCAAATTCTCCATATAGCAGATGACCTTGGACTCCTTAGCTTTCTGTTTATCTTGTAACTGCTAGGATTAGAGACCTGTCCTACCATACCTTGCTTAGATTACTTTTAAGATTTTTTTCTTTTTTTCTTTCCTTTTTTTCTTTTTTGTTTTGAGACAGGGTCTCTTAATGTAGTTCTGTATAGAGCAGTCTGGCCTTAAACTCATGAGATCCTCCTGCCTCTGCCTCTCAAGTGCTGGGATTTCAGGTGTGCCTCATTACACTGGGGAAACCATAAGTTCTAAAGGAGACAGGGTTTCTCTGTGTAGCCTTGGCTGTCCTGGAGCTCACTCTGTAGACCAGGCTGATATTGAACTCAGAGATCCCACTGCCTCTGCTTCACTAGTGCTGGGATTAAAGGTATGTGCCATTATGGTCCATCTGAAGTCTAAGCTCTTTTTTTTTTTTTTGTTTTTTTTTGTTTTTTTTTGGTTTTTTCGAGACAGGGTTTCTCTGTGTAGCTCTGGCTGTCCTGGAACTCACTCGGTAGACCAGGCTGGCCTCGAACTCAGAAATCCGCCTGCCTCCGCCTCCCAAGTGCTGGGATTAAAGGCGTGCGCCACCACCGCCCGGCTGAAGTCTAAGCTCTTAAGTGGTACTTTTCATTAGGAGTTACCATGTTTGAATCTGGAGGAGGCAGTTATAAATGAATTAATCATTTTACAGAGCTTTGTGTTTGTTCACATGATTTGACTTAATAAAAGGTAATGTAGTTTGACACCTGGCTTCTGCTGTTTGCTAAAGAAAATGTAGTCCTTCCTTTGTTATTTTTTATCTTCATTCTTTGGACAGTGGCACCATCCAATAAAACCAGGTCTGATGGGGTACTGTTGACAGTGACCATGTGTTTCAGGTTTAGAGACCCTGGCTTCCTGTTCTTGACAATCAGTAACTTGGAATTCAGGTCACTAAGTTTTTTTCCTGGAAATGAGAGCCAAGAGTTTCTGTTTTTGAGTGTATGTTTGTTGTTATTTTGAGGCAGGGTCTGATGATGCTGTCTTGGTTGGTCTAGAAGTATTTCTGTGTAGACCATGCTATTCTGGAACTCAGAGGTTCACCTACTGCCTAAGTGCTAGAACTAAAGGTGTATGTCATCACACCCAGCTGTTTGGAGTCTTGATTTGAAATTAAAGCAAAGATTAGAAAGGGACTTGGATGCCAAGATGTGTACTGCTTCCCTGAAATAAGAACTGTGTGATTAAAATCACATTTGAGTCCTCAAAAGGAAAAGCACTTGAAACCTTAGATGCTCCTGGACAAAGTGGCTTCTGCTTCTCACATGAACAGTTTGAAATAGTCCTCATCTGTTGGGTTGTATCAGAACCACAAATGATTTGGGAATAACCTTCCAGCTCCTGCGAGCTGTTTTTTTGTTGTTCCATTTTTTGTTTGTTTGTTTGTTTTTGAAACAGAATTTTTCTGTATAACCCTGGCTGTCTTGGAACTCAATTATGTAGATCAGCCTGGCCTCAAACTCAGAAAAATCTGCCTGCCTCTGTCCTTCAGTGGTGAGATTGAAGGTGAGCGTCACCACTCCAGGGAACCCAGCTGTTTTGGAGAGGTTTGCTGTGTAGCTCTGGCTTGTCTGGTCTCACTCTTGGGGTTCTCCTGGTTTCTTGTTTGTTTTGTTTTTTGTTTTGTTTTGTTTTGTTTTGTTTTGTTGGCTCATCAGACTTTCCTCCTCCTGTTTTTTTTTTGTTTGTTTTTGTTTTTGTTTTTTGAAACAGGGTTTCTCAGTGTATCCCAGCCTGTCCTGGAAATTCAATCTGTGGACCATGCTGGTCTTAAACTCAGAAATTTGCCTGCCTCTGCCACTGAGTGCTGGGATTAAAGGTGTGCGCCACCCCCTCCTGGCCCCTCCTGTTTTTAAGATTATATTTTAGCCAGGCGTGGTAACGCACGCCTGTAATCCCAGCACTGGGAGGCAGAGGCAGGCAGATTTCTGAGTTCGAGGCCAGCCTGGTCTACAGAGTGAGTTCCAGGACAGCCAGGACTACACAGAGAAACCCTGTCTCGAAAAACAAAAACAAAAACAAAAACAAAAAAAAGATTATATTTTAAACAAACCTTGCAAGTGTATGAGTGTCCACCTGTGTTTGTATATGCCTGTAAGTTGAAACTAGGGGACAACTTCCAGACGTTGGTTCCTCCCTCCATCACGTGGGTCCTCAGGCTTCCTGTGTTAACTGATGGCCGACACCTTTTATCCACTGATCCTCCTGCCACTTTCTAAACCACAACAAAGAACATCAGGCTTTCTTACTGAACTGCTCCTGGACTCCTAAGACTTCAGTTCTTTTGCCTTAGACTATAGTAGTAGCTGGTGCACAGATACATACCATAGTTTGAAAAGCCAAGTATGTCATTGTTTTTTAAATATTTATTTCTGCCGTAGCTGTTCAAGCCCAGTGTCATGTGTAATTATAGCTTATTTTATAAGGATCTAGTATATGAGATTAGTATGTATACTTAAAAATTAGCTTTGTCAAAATAGTATGTTTTACTTGTTGCTCTCTGTGAACTCCCGGGTTGATATTAACTCTTCTGATTAATACCTTTGCTGAAATATGTGCTACCTAAAAGCTATTAAATATTTTATTAGCTTGTTTTTCTTTGATAATATAATGAGACTGTGGCCTATAATATGAACAGCGATAACAAGAGAACCAGAGCTGGGTATGGGGAGAGGGTGTCTTTTTTTGCTTATTTGCTTTTTTATGAGCCAGGATTTCATTAAGGTCTGTGAACTTGTGATCCTTACCCAGGCTGGTCCCTTTCTCTCTCTCTCTCTCTTTTTTTCCTCGAGACAGGGTTTCTGGCTGTCCTGGAACTCACTCTGTAGACCAGGCTGGCCTCGAACTCAGAAATCTGCCTGCCTCTGCCTTCCAAGTGCTGGGATTACAGGCATGCGCCACCACGCCCAGCTCAGGCTGGTGTCTCTCTCTCTCTCTCTCTCTCTCTCTCTCTCTTTTTTTTTTTTTTTTTTTTTTTTTTTGGCTTTTTCGAGACCAGGCTGGTCTCTTTGTATATAATCTTCCTGCTTCAGCCTTCTGAGCTGAGAGTACAGGTGAATGCCACAGTGCCTAGTATGATTTTCATCCTTTGAAGTTCAACCTTTTTCTCCTCTATTGTTTCTTTTTTAACCTTTGAGACAGTCTCACTGTGTAGCCATGGATGGTTTGGAACCTGATATGTAGACCAGGGCTTACTTACTTCTAGTAAGTAAATGGTCTGCCTCTGCCTTCAAATGTCTTGGAATTTTTGAGTATCCTTACTTTATATGGCATGAAAAAGATTATACGCACATGTGAGCGAGCAAGATTAACTTAGTCACTGGGCTTGGTGGTAAGGACCTTTACCTGATGAGCCAGCTAGCTGTGCCAATTCAGACTACTCTTAAGCGTTTACTTTTAGACCCTTTCTCTTCTGACATTCTCAGAGAGAGAAATTGACAACTGCTAGAAAACTAAATTAAGCTTTCTTTGCAGTGTGGCTTGGTTTTAATTTAATTGCCTTGATTCAATTGCTGCCAATGAGGTAGTTGTGGTCCAGTTCCCACCCCCTCCCCTCCCCCCCCCCCTTCTTTTGAGACAGAGTCTGATTTGTACAAGCTGGCCTCAGGTTCACTTTGTAACTGAGGCAGACCTTGAGCCCATGGTCCCCTGTCTGTTACTTCTTGAGTACAAGAATTAAAAGTACATACTATGCTGTCCAGTTTTAAGTTGTGGTGGGTGCTTTGTTTCTTTGTTTGGAGGGCGGTGGTGGTTTCTGTTTATAGTCCTGACCAGGAACTTGCTCTGTAGCCTAGGCTGGCCTCAAACTCAGAGATCTACCCGCCTCTGCCTCCAAGTGCTGAGACTGAAGGTGTGCACCGCCATGCCTGCCAGTTGTTTTAATTATTACTGTTTAACCTCTTTTTAATTTATTATATATAAGTACACTGTAGCTGTCTTCAGACACACCAGAAGAGGGCATCAGATCTCATTACAGATGGTTGTCATTATAGATGAGCCACTGTGTAGGGTGCTGGGACTTGAACTCAGGAGCCCTAGAGGAGTAGTCAGTGCTCTTAACCACTCTCCTACCCCACTGTTTAACCTCTTGAAACACAGTCTTCTCTTAGAGTCTTTTCTGGCTTTGAGTTTGAGATTTCTTGTGTTAGTTTTCTGAGTACTCAGTTACCGGAATGTGTCGCCAGCCCTGGGCAGTGTCATTCTTTATCTCTTCAGATTGTCACTTAGAACTGTGCTCTGAAGCACTTCTTAGCATGTTCATATTGTTGAGTATTTTTGTTTGGAGAACAGACTGTGCCTCCCACCTGAAGGGGTATAGTTAGAATGATTTTCAGTATTCCAAATTAGAAGAGCCATGAGGTGCTCTGGGTAGTTCAGCAAGCTGACCAGCTTGGGTTTTGTTGTTGTAGAGAGTTCAGCTTTTGATTTTGCTTGATTTTTGTTTGTTTTTTTAATCTTTGGCTTTCATTCTTACCAAACTAGTTCCTAAGAGCATTTTTACTTTGAAACATTTAAGTTGTAGTATTGGTAAGCGCTGGATTGAGTCTTTGTGATACCTTGTCTATGACCTGTTCAGGCAAAACTAGTCAGAGGAATGCATGTCCGGCTAGCCTCTAGCATCCACAAATTATATGTGTACTTCAGACACTGAAGCCAGTCACACAGTGTCTTTTGGTTTCTTGTCTGTCGAATGATGTCATCTCATCTCCAAAGGAAATGCTTCTTCTCTGAAAGAGTTGGGAGAGGCTTTGGTATTGAGGCCAAAGCTGTTTGTTCCATATACTAGAGGGAGCCCAACTCACTTCAGAGTTCTTCACTGTCTGAACGTATCTTCGTTTAAATTGAAGATTTGCTTTTATTGAGGTTATGTGTATCTGTGTGTGTAATGTCAGTGAATGCTATGTGTGTGCCAGTGCCTGGCAAGAGAAGGGCATTGGGTCCCTTGGAGCTTGGCTTAAAGGCTGCTGTGAGCCCCTGTTGTGTGTGCTAAGAACTGAACTTGCATTTCTCAGAATTATGTTGATAATTTTTCTGTTTCTTTCTTTTTTTTGTTTTGTTTTGTTTGTTTGTTTCTGTTTTTTTCGAGACAGGGTTTCTCTGTGTAGCCCTGGCTGTCCTGGAACTTACTGTAGACCAGGCTGGCCTCGAACTCAGAAATTCTCCTGCCTCTGCCTTCCAAGTGCTGGGATTAAAGGTGTGAGCCACCACCGCCCGGCAATTTTTCTGTTTCTTTTTGATTTTTTTTTTTTCAATTTACTATTATAGGTGTATTTGTGAGCCTGCCATATGGGTGGCTGAGTCTGCTAAAGCAGCAGTTCCTTAACTGCTGAACCACCCATTGTCCCTCTATTTACCCTCCTTTTTTTTTCCTTAAAAAAAGTTTTCTGATTATTTTTAATTTGAAATTTTAGTTTCTAGTTGTCTAGAATTACCAAGCAGATTTGCAGAGATTAACAATGGTGTTTTGCAGAATAACTAGAAACCAGTTCTTCCAGTATCTTTTCTTCCATAAACATAAGAGGGTGCTGCATAGTAGTAACAAACTAGAATGCTTCCCTAACTGGGACAGAGTTGCTCAGATGTGTCTTTAAATGGCTAGGTGTGGCGGTATATACTTGTAATCTTAGCAGCTTGAAAGACTGAGGTAAGAGGACTACTGTGTGTTCAAAACCAAATTGGGGAACTGGAGAGATGGCTCAGTGGTTGAGAGCACTGACTGCTCTTCCAGAGGTCCTGAGTTCAATTCCAAGCACCCAGGTGGTGGGTAATTCAAAACCTTCTGTAATGAGGTTCAATGCCCTCTTTTGGTGTGTCTAACGAGAGTGACAGTGTACTCACATACATTAAAAAACAACAATCATAGTGAAAAACCAGTACATAGTGATTTCCAAACTACCAGGGTGATAAAATAAAACCCTGATTTTTGTTGTTGGTTTGGGTTAAAAAGGGGCAGGAAAGGTGGCTCAGCAGTTAAAAGTACTGGCTGCTCTTCCAGAAAATCTGGGTTCAATTTCCTGCACCCATAATGATGGGTCACAATTGCCTGTAATTCCAGTTCCAGGGGATCTGAAACCCTCTTCTGGCTTTCACAGATGCAGGATATATACATGGTGCAGAGACATACAGATAAACAAAACAACCACACACACATAAATTTAAAATAAATCTAAGATAAAGAGACAGCAGTAGAGACAGTATTATATTGTGGGGTGTAAATGTTTGTAATCCTACCACTTGGGAGGCAGAGGCAGGAGGAGTTTGAGGCCAGGCTATCTAAACAGATCTTGGTCAAAAAACTGCAAAAGGATACAGAGCAAGAATTAGTTGTCTGTACTTTGATATTTGATGTGGCTGCTTCAGTTCTGAAGTCATTTTAGTAACAATGATTCTCAGCTTTTTTTTTTTTTTTTTTTTTTGGTTTTTTTCGAGACAGGGTTTCTCTGTGTAGTCCTGGCTGTCCTGGAATTCACTCTGTAGACCAGGCTGGCCTCAAACTCAGAAATTCGCCTGCCTCTGCCTCCCAAGTGCTGGGATTACAGGCATGCGCCACCACGCCCAGCCCTCAGCTTATTTTTATAACTTAAAAGCATATCTGGTTTGGGGTTTTGGTATGGGAAACAGTGCTGGCCTTGAGTGTGCTATATAGCCCAAACTGGCTTTAACTTCTGATACTTTTGTTTCTAGTTTATATGCTGGGATTATTGGAGTGTGCCACCACATTCTGCCACAGCCTGATTTTGTTTTTAAAGATATTTTTCAAATTGTAACATCTATAAGATATACAAATATGGAATATCAACATTATAAGAGATGTAATAATTTGAAAGATAGGGTTGTCTTTTTTTTAAGTGTCTATTTTGTATATGTATGTATGAGTGTGTGACCTTGCTGTAGGGGACATGTGGAGGTCAGGGAACAACCTTGGGAATAGCTTTTGGCCTCCTTACCTATCTGACTTTTTATGTGGGTTCTAGGGGTTGGACTCAGATACACACAAACAGCATTGAGTTTTTACCTTTGGAGCTTCTCCAAATCCTCATGGTTCTCTTTCTTAAAGAAGAGTCTCTAATATATATTTATATAGGCTTGTTTAAGATTATAGGGTGTTCCAAAGTAAATGTCCTTAAGAAAAATAATTTGAGGAACTGGAGAGATGGCTCAGCGGTTAAGAGCACTGACTACTCTTCCAAAAGGTCCTGAGTTCAATTCCCAGCAGCCACATGGTGGCTTGCAACCATCTGTAATGAGATCTGACCCCCTCTTCTAGTGTGTCTGCAGACAGCCAACAGTGTACTTACATATTTATTTATTATTATAAATAAATCTTTTTCTTTTTTTAAAAGATAATTTGATATACAGAGATGACACTTTTACATTGTTATCTAGGTGACAGTGGCAGCTGCTACTGATGTTACTTCTCTTCCTCCTAGAGATTTTTTAAAAATTATTTATTTTTGTTTCATATGTATTTGTGTTTTGCCTGCATGTGTGGCTATGTGAGGGTGTTATGTTGAGTTACAGACAGTTGTGAGCTGAGTTGTGGGTACTGGGAACTGAACCTTGGTTCTCTGGAAGAATGCCAGTTTCTAAATACTGAGCTATTTTTCCAGCCCCATAAAGGTTCTTTTGTTTTTTTTTTTTTTTTTGTTTTTGTTTTGGTTTTCCGAGACAGGGTTTCTCTGTATACCCCTGGCTGTCCTGGAACTCTGTAGACCAGGCTGGCCTCGAACTCAGAAATCTGCCAGCTCCCAGAGTGCTGGGATTACAGGCGTGCGCCACCACCGCCCCGGCCTCATAAAGGTTCTTACTTGCTTTAAATTATGTGTGTGTGTGTGTGTGTGTGTGTGTGTGTGTGTGTGTGAGAGAGAGAGAGAGAGGGAGAGAGAGAGAGAGAGAGAGAGAGAGAGAGTGTGTGTGTGTGTGAGTGTGGGCATGTTCATGTGAATCCAGGTTCCCTCAGATGCCTGAGGAATCAGGTTCTCTGGATCTGGATTAGCCATCTCTCCAACCTTGTCCTATGTATTATTTTTTTATACTTATTTCTCTTTGTGTGTCAAAGAATAGTGTGTAGGGAGTCTTTTTTCCTTTTCCACAGGGTCGGTCTTGGGGATGGAACTCAGGTTGGCAGGGACCTCTAGGCATTTTTTTGTTTTTTTGTTTTTTTGTTTGTTTTTTTGATTTTTCGAGACAAGGTTTCCCTGTGTAGCCTTGGCTGTCCTGGAACTCACTCTGTAGACCAGGCTGGCCTCGAAATCAGGAATCCGCCTGTCTCTGCCTCCCAAGTGCTGGGATTAAAGGCGTGCGCCACCACTGCCCGGCTTCCTCTAGGCATTTTTTTAAACTTTTTATCTTCTAACTTATTTTTGTAGCATAGAGCAGTGATTTTGTTAGGAACTTGTGTTGTGTGTTTGGGTAGTTTGTTGTTTTGTTGGGTGGTTTTTAAGCACTGGAATACTGGAAACTAAAGGTTGTAAAAAAAGAGAACGACCCTGAAGCTTTCTGTGTGTATTTCTTTAATTTACAATATACAGATTATACCACTTGTGCTGGAGAGATGGCTCAGCAGTTAAGAGAACTGGCTGTTTTTCCAGAGGACTCAGGTTCAATTACCAGCACTCACATGGAGGTTCACAACTGTCTATAAACTAGTTTTAGGAAATTCAATATCCTCATCTGGCCTCCATGGGCACAAGGCATGCACGTGGTATACAAACATATGCAGTCAAAACACTATATATATATATATATATATATATATATATATATATGATAAAAATCAATCTTAAGAAGGGAGGTAGTGGTGCATACTGCCCACTTTTTGGAGGCAGTCAGGTGACTCTCTGAATTGGAGGTCAGAGGGAGTTCTAGGACAGCCAGGGTTACACAGAGAGACCCTGTCTCAAAAAATCAACCTTTAAAAAAAACATAAATAGCCGGCGGCGGTGGTGGCGCACGCCTTTAATCCCAGCACTTGGGAGGCATAGGCAGGCGGATTTCTCAGTTCGAGGCCAGCCTGGTCTACAGAGTGAGTTCCAGGACAGCCCGAGCTACACAGAGAAACCCTGTCTCAAAAAAACCAAAAAACCAAAACAAAACAAAAACCAAAAATACAGGGCTGGAAAGATGGCTCAGTGGTTAAGGGCACTAATTGCTCAGACCCTGGGTTCAAATCCCAGTATCCACGTGGCAGCTCATCACTGTCAAATCAAGATCTGACACTCTCACATAGACATACATGTAAACCAAACATCAGTGCACATAAAATAAAAGTAAATAATTTTTTTTTGGTTTTGTTTTTCGAGACAGGGTTTCTCTGTGTAGCCCTGGCTGTTCTGGAACTCACTCTGTAGACCAGGCTGGCCTCAAACTCAGAAATCTGCCTGCCTCTGCCTCCCAAGTGCTGGGATTAAAGGCGTGCGCCGCCACCGCCGCCGCCTTTTAAAAGATTTAAAAATAATTAAAATAAAAGCCATGTGACTTATAAAAGGTTTATCTGTCCTTCAGGAAAAAACAGAAACTAATCAAGTCAACTTAATACCAGCAAATATTCATGATTATTTTTGAGGACCTTTTATATATACAAATAAGTAAATTTATAATTGCTTTAAGTATATCATAGTTTTTTTCATTTTATTTTTATGTATATGGGTCTTTTGCCTGCATGCATGTCTGAGTGACGTGTACAATGCCTACAGAGGCCAAATGAAGTTATCAATCTCATGGGACTAGAGTTGGAGATAGTTGTGAACTGCCTTGGGGGTGCTGGGAATCAAACCCAGGACCCCTGAAAGAACCATCTCTTTAGCCCTTATACATTAAAAACAAACAAACAAACAAACAAAAAAAACCACCAAACCTCTTTTCTATTCAATAATTTACTGTGGAGCTGGGTGTAGTGGCTCACATCTGTAATCTCATATCTTGAAAAGCTGAGGCATAATGTTCTCAAGTTCAAGGCTAGACTGGACTGAAAGATTGTCTGAAATTTTAAAAAAATTTTACTATGGTTTGCTGTGTAAGCTATCTGTACGTATGTATTTAAAAATAATGCTTATTTTATATAAAATAATGCGGATTTCTGAGTTCGAGGCCAGCCTGGTCTACAGAGTGAGTTCCAGGACAGCCAGAACTACACAGAGAAACCCTGTCTCGAAAAACCAAAAAAAAAAAAAATAATTCTTTTTTTTTTTTTTTTTTTTTTTTGTTTTTGTTTTTGTTTTTCGAGACAGGGTTTCTCTGTGTAGCTCCGGCTGTCCTGGAACTCACTCGGTAGACCAGGCTGGCCTCGAACTCAGAAATCCGCCTGCCTCTGCCTCCCAAGTGCTGGGATTAAAGGCGTGCGCCACCAACGCCCGGCCCTTTTATTCTTATATTATTTACACTTATTATGTATAATACTACAGTGAATATCTTTGTATGTGCATCCTGTATAGAAGCCTATATGAGGAATAGCTTTAGATGTGAAAAAATTCTTCCAGTTGAAATCCACAGGAGACTTAAAATGATTTGGAGTAAAATTTTTGTAACTGCTGGGATTTTTGTTATTGTTTTGTTTTGGGAGAACAGGGTTTCTCTGAAGCCCTGACCATCCCAGAACTCACTCTGTAGACCAGGTTGACCTTGAACTCATCTGTGTCTGCCTTCTAAATGCTGGCATGCCATGAACCACTGTCTGGCAACTACTGGGAATTTTGTGCTAGAACTACATCTCTTGGGTAGGTGGAATTTCAGTGTGGGGCTGGAAACTGAGTGCCATGCTGTACATAAGAGTGTTATTAATTACTGTGAATATGTGTAGTCTACTGTAAGCAAATAGAACTCCAAAAGTAAGTGATAACTTTGTTTTCCCTTACTAGGTTTCAGCTTTCTGTGCTGTGGGGTCCACCGTAAGAGAGGTAGACTGATGTGTGCCTGTGCTGACAGTGCATGAGCTCCTTGCAGTAGCTAGCAGCGCAGCCAGCCCTTCCCGTAACAGTTGTATTCTCCTGCCTGGTTCCTTTGTCAGGACGATGCTGTCTTGTCTGAGCATGGATGTGTACTCCTTCTTATTTTGTTTCAGTAAATTAGTACCAGCTTTTTCTTTTCTTTCTTTTTTTTTTTTTATTTTAACTCTTTTTTTTTTTTCCTTTTCATTTATGCTATACTTCTTATTTCTCTTGACTTTTTTCCCCTTTTTGTAGATGGGGGTATAAAGTGTATGATTATACCTGAGCGTGGTGTCTCATACCTTTGATCCCAGTGCTCAGGTGGGGAAGGTAGAAAAATTTCACTTAAGTTTAGGACCAGCCTGAGCATAAATGAGTTATAGGTGGAGCTGAGCTACAGAGTAAGATCTTGACGAAAAAACAAAACAAACTAAACCCAACCAAGTAGTTTTAGTAATCCACAATGATAATTGATAGTGTTCTATATTAGAAGTTATAGAAGAGTTACTACAAGTCCTGTGTGTCTTAATTCTTTTTTTTTCATTTTTTATTCTATATTCTTTGTTTATATTCCAAAGGCTTTCCCCTTCCCCAGTTCCCCCCCACCATACATCCCATAAGTCCTCTCCCCCCCAACTATTCCCCAATCACCCCCCCCATTTCTCTGTTCTGGTACTCTCCTAAAAAACTGGATCCAGTGTGTCTTAATTCTTAAAACAACTTTGTGGGGTCTGGAGAGATGGCTCAGGGTTTAAGAGCACTCTCTGTTCTTCTGAAGGTCCTGAGTTCAAATCCCAGCAACCACATGGTGACTCACAACCATCCGTAAATAGATCTGACACCCTCTTTTGGTGTGTCTGAACACAGCTACACAGTGTACTCACATATAATAAATAAATCTTAAAAAAAAAAAAAAAGCAACAGCAACTTTGTGGAGATACATGATGCAATTTCTGTGATTTTTTTGGGGGGGGGGCGGCGGAGGGGCTGTTGCAGGAGATTGACCCAAGACCTTAAAAATTTGAATACACTCTGAAAAGTAGTTTGTATTATCTCCAGGCCCTATCCCTATATTTTATAGCTGAAGTAACAGCCTAGTGCCGATTAATCAGATGTTAAATTCTCTGTTGAGACCTAGCAGATCTAGATGGCTAATTATAAAGCCCATGTTCTTTTCTTTCTGTTCTTATTTTTTTCCCCTTCCTGAGCATATATTCTTACTGTGTTGCTACTTCCCCCGCTAGTCTATTTTTTTCTAGTACTGAGGATCAAACCTAGTGCCTTGAAAACCAGAGAGGAGCAGCTGAATTCTCTGCTGTCTCCTTGCTAATCTTAAAGTCACTGTGTGAACTAACTTGGCTGTAAACTAGATATTTTTTGCTGAATGTATTCTCTCCGAGCTAGAAGTCCTTGATAGAGGAGAAAACACAGAAAGGAAGTTAATCTTTCTGCAAAAGTATCAAAATTCTGAGCCCTTCCAAGCCTAGTATGTGAATTGTTAGTCATTCTTTCAGAAACTAGTTTAAAAGTTAACATGCAATTTAAGAAAATGGTCTACTTATTTTTTATTTTATGTGTACGGTGTTTTCTTGCATGTATTTCTATGCACCACTTGTGTGCTTGGTGTCCATGGAGGCCAGAAGAGGGTATAGAATCCCTTGGAGCTGTAGCTACAGCTAGTTATGAGCCACGCTGTGGATGCTGAGAATTGAATCTGCTCTGGAAGAACAGTCAGGGCTTAACTGCTATCCCATCTCTCTAGCTCTGATAACATACATTTTTGCCACGAATTAATCACTAATTCTTATAGGAAAGTACAATATGTCTAAAAGAAACTTGTTGAAAGTCTTCTCTTGGTCTAATATAAACAGCAGTGAAAAGCCATACTGTTTTGTTTAAAATTTTAATTTATTAAAATTTATTGTAGCCGGGTGATGGTGGTGCACGACTGTAATCCCAGCACTCTGTGAGGCAGAGACAGGCAGATTTCTGAGTTCGAGGCCAGCCTGGTCTACAGAGTGAGTTCCTGGTCTACAGAGTGAGTTCCAGGACAGCCAGGGCTATACAGAGAAACCCTGTCTGGAAAAAACAAAAACCAAAAAAAAAAAAAAAAAAAAATTATTGTGATAAATACTGCTTACTGTTGGACTCTAATGTTCTGCTTTGTCACTGTGTAGCTAATTGTGACCTTTGATCTTATTCTTCTGTCTTAGCTTCTCAGGTACTGGGCTCAGAGGCATGTGCTATTACTTGGACCTCAGAGGCTTTTTTCAGAAGGATTTTTTTTTTTTTTAAATTTTATTAACCCAGACAATACCTTTAGTTCCAGCACTTGGAGACAGGCATGCAGATCTCTTGAGTTCAAGGCTAACCTGGTCTACAAAGTATGTTATGGGACAGCCAAGGCTATACAGAGAAACTCTGCCTCGGAAAAAATCAGTGGTTATTGATTATTGCTTTGCTGGCTTGAAAATGGACAGATACCTTTCATTTGTGACAAAAGGGAAGCTAAGTCCTCACAGTCTACATAAATAATTAAGTCCTTTTTATGTTATTTCATTTCTTTAGTTTTTGAGATAGGATCTCTGTTTGTCCTGGATCTCTGTATGTAAACCAGGCTGGCCTTGAGCTCACAGAAATCCACCTGGTTCTGCCCACTGAGTGCTGAGATAAAAGACATAAACCACCAAGCCAGATTTACTTATTTTTATGTGACAGTCTTTCTATTTAGTTCTTCACTAGCTTAGAACTATGAATCCTAAGCTGGTCTGGAATTCACTGCAATCCTCCTGCTTCAGAAGCCTTTCAGTGCTGGGAAATATTAGTGTGTATTGGTAGGCCCAACTTTTTTGTGGCTGACATTTCAGGTTTTTTTGAGATACTGTCTTTCTATTTAGTCTTGCCTCTTCCCCCCCCCTTTTTTTTTGAGGTAGGGTCTCACTGTGTAAGTCTTTCTGTCTGGAATTTGTTGTGTAGATCAGGCTGCTCTTGAACTCCACCTGCCCTGCTTCCCAATTGCTGGGACTAAAGGTGTATGCCACTACTGCATAGCTACTGAAGATATTGTCAACAAATACTAGGATACATTTCTGACCAACAATAGTCTTTTATTTGTATAAGACAGTGTCACATGGTTCAGGCTCTCCTTGAATTCACTCTGTAACCAAACATGACTTTGCTTCCATTTTCCAAGTACTGAATTACAAATGAGTAACACCAGTCCCCCAGGCATGCTCCCACCCTCAAGTCCTGGGAAACAAATCTAGATCTTACATATTCTAGCAAGTATTCTCTCTCAGCCCGATGTTCTGGTTTTATCTGTGGAGGTAAATCTTATTGTTTTACTTGAGCCTATGTTTACTGTGTAGCATACTCTGACCTTGAACTAGCAATGCTTTGATAATCTTGCCCCAGCCTCTGAAGTGCTAGGACTGTGGGTATATGCTGCCACACTGAGCTCCTTGGATATCTGTTTGTCTCTTGGACTCTTTATCTTTCTGACATGGTGTCACTGAGATTTTTTGTGATAGTTAAATATATTAACAGTTGCTAGTCATGGTGGAGCACGACTTAAATCCCAGCACTCAGGAGGCGGTAGAAGCAGGTAGATCTCTGAGTTCTAGGCCAGTCTGATCTACAGAGTGACTTCCAGGACAGTCAGGGCTACACAAGAGAAACCCTGTCTTGAAAACAAAGAACAAAAAGGTTATTAACACTGGGCTGGTGAGATGGCTCAGTGGATAAAAACACTGCACAAGCTTAATAACATGAGCCTCATCTATAGACTCTATATAAGGTGGAAGAAGAGAATTCACTCCACAAAGTTGCCCTCTGACTGCCACATGTATGCTATGAGTCACATGACAGACCTGCCACACATGTAATAATAAATTACGAAAGGAGAATATGACCAAATGACTTAGGTGATTAAGAGTAAGAATAGAATATGCAGAAGGCCCTTGTATGTATGGAACAGGAGGAAGAAAGAACATTTAAAAAGTGCTCTTGGGTAGAGTGCTTGCTAGGGTCTTGGGTTCTGTTCTCAGCTCTGGAAAAAAAAAAAAGTAAAAAAAAGTGCTGTTGCCTGTGGGATGGCTCAGCTGGTCTATGCCTAAGAACTCAAGCTCCTCTCTGGTTGTGCTGCTGCAGGCTCACTAGTAATGCCAGCAGGAAAGTAGGTGGAGATCCGAGACTCAGAGAAGGCTCACGAGCCAGGAACCAGGAAAGCAGCATAGATGCAGAAAGGAGACTGCCACCAAAATAGATGAATGAATGAATGAATAATAAAGATGGAAAACAAAAATCAGTTCTTCACAGTTACCCTCTGCACAAGGGCTGTGGCACACAGGTTGCCTACATGAGTGAGGTGCACACACATACAACACAATAAGTAAGTAAATTTTATTTTAAATGAGCTTTTTTTTTAAGTGCTGTAGAAAAGGATTTGGTATTAGTGCCATTAATTCATGACAATGTTTAGGTTGATGTAAACTTTGGTCCTTATCAGTAGAGATTTTGTAATCGTGTTTATATATACTTAAGTTTTGTTTTTGTTTTTAAGCAGCAGCATCTGGAATCAAGAGAGTCACAGTATCTGAGGTGAGTTTCATATTGATTCACTGCTTGCTAAAAGTGTAATTCTGACATAGGAAAATATCTGTCCAGGTGTGTCCAAACTTCTGACATCTCAGTTCTTTGCTTTTACCTACAGAGGTCATACTTGAGAGCCATGTAACTCAATTGAGTTACAAAAAGAAAGAAAATGCCAAAATGTCTCATGGTATTTAAAGTAAGGTTATGGTTTTGTGCTGGGCTATATTCAAAGTTATCTTTGTCCACATGCAGGCTGTGGGTTAGACATGGCTGTCTCTTTGTTTATGTCTTAAAAAGTAGATAGGGTGGGGGTGTGAGAGAGAAAGAGATATGTTTGACATTTTCTTTCTTTTTTTTTTTCTTTTTTTGGTTTTTCAAGACAGGGTTTCTCTGTGTAGCCCTGGCTGTCCTGGAACTCACTTTGTAGACCAGGCTGGCCTCGAACTCAGAAATCCGCCTGCCTCTGCCTCCCAAGTGCTGGGATTAAAGGCGTGCGCCACCACCGCCCGGCTCTTTTTTTTTTTTTTTTTTTTTTTTTTTTTCTTTTTTTTTTTTTTTTTTTGGTTTTTCGAGACAGGGTTTCTCTGTGTAGCCCTGGCTGTCCTGGAACTCACTCTGTAGACCAGGCTGGCCTCCAACTCAGAAATCCGCCTGCCTTTGCCTCCCAAGTGCTGGGATTAAAGGCCTGTGCCACCACGCCTGGCTGTTTGACATTTTCAAAGAAAAGTATGTACAATTGCTTCAAAAGAATAATATTCTTAGCTGGGCGTGGTGGCGCACGCCTGTAATCCCAGCACTTGGGAGGCAGAGGCAGGCGGATTTCTGGGTTCGAGGCCAGCCTGGTCTACAGAGTGAGTTCCAGGACAGCCAGGACTACACAGAGAAACCCTGTCTCGGAAAAAAAAAATATTCTTATATTAAATATAGCAGTAGTTAAAAATATACAGATAGGAGGCGAGAGAGACGGCTCAGCGGTTAGAGCACTGACTGCACTTCAAGAGGTCCTGAGTTCAGTTCCCAGCAACCACATGGCGGCCACAGCCATCTGTAATGGGACCCGATGCCCTCTTCTGGTGCGTCTGAAGTATACTTTAAAATATATATATATGTACACACACACACATACACACAGAGAGAGAGAGAGAGAGAGAGAGAGAGAGAGAGAGAGAGAGAGAGAGAGAGAGAAACTGTAGACTAGATCCCAAGACTTAGTGTAAAGATCATACTGTACAGAAAAGTTTGAGACTTCACTTGCTGGATCTGTTAATATCAGTGTGTGTGTGTGTGTGTGTGTGTGTGTGTGTGTCCGTCCCCGTGTGTGTCCTCTAACCTGTATTGGCTGTCTGGGATCATCGTCTGGGACCTTTGCAGGATCTCTACCTGTCTTTCAATGGCTGACTTTTCACCATCCTGTGTTTTCATTATGTAGTTGTTGCTTTGCCGCTTTTTCCACATGTCACTTTTTCTTTGCCACAGTGCCCCTGATCTTGATCTGCCTGGAGTGAGAAGCAGCCATGCTTCCTTGCATGCTGTTTGTGTATTGGGTGGGTGTTGGTGTGATGTGATTGGGGATCAAATTCAGGGTGTGGTGTGGTTAGGTGGGCACTCTACCATTGAGCTGCATGCGCAGCCTAGATGCTGCTGGTTTTGCATCTTTCTAGTCTACTAGAAGTCACATAGCTCTTTTGAGAGGGCGTTACTGTGTCGACCGTTGTCTGCACACTCATCATCCTCTCAGCTTCTGCAGCACAAGGATTATATGGACCACCACATTGTCTACAAGTCTATATTTGTTGTAGGGAATTTGTGAGGTTTTTGTTTTGTTGTTTTGATGCATGGTTCTTCTGAGCAACAAACCTGGCTGTCCTAGAATTCCAGGCTGGCCTGGACTGGAATCCACCTGCCTCTGACTCGAGTGTCGGGACTAAAGATCTGTGCTGCCACACCTTGTTTTTTTGTTTTGTTTTTAGTGTGTATGGCATATGTGATGTGTGTGCATGTGTGGGAGCACTGCATGTGTACAGAGATGGGGGGTTGATGTCAGGTCTCTCGACATACATGCACACGCAGTGTAGATGATCTCTGCCTTATGCATTGAGGCAGAGTCTATTGCCGAGCCTGAAACAAAGTAATTGGGCTAGTCAGGCTAGCCAGCTTGGTTTGGGGTTCTTATCTCTGCCTCCTCCGTTCTAGAGTTACAGTGGGATGCTGCATCTACCAAGCTTTTACATGGGGTCCAATACTGGTCTATGCTGAGCTATCTCGGATACAATAATACAATATTCACTTTTGGTTTTTTGAGAGGGCTTTTTTACATAGCTCTGGCTTTTTCTTTTCTTTTCTTTTCTTTTCTTTTCTTTTCTTTTCTTTTCTTCTTTTCTTTTCTTTCTTTTTGACTTCTGATTTTTTTTTTTTTATTCAATTTCTTTTTCTACTAAAAGTACTCTTCGTGGCTGGGAAGCCTGGCCTCCCAACACCAGAGTCAGTCGGAGCTGTTTTTTTGTTGAAAGGAGTAGGTGGGTGGATAGGGGACTGGGATGAGGGTAGAAGAATCCCTCTCTGCTTGTAGTCTTGGGTGGAGAAGACAAACTGCACTTTGCAGAAACTGGGGTGCGGTGGGAGGGGGTGAGGCAGGGATGACAAGCTGGGGAGGGCTTTGGGCAGTCTTCTTGCCTCGGCCTCCCAAATAGTGGGCTAGCGGGTGTGTGTGCCTCTGTCCTCTACAGTGTATCCGGTTTGCTGTGCCTTTCCCTCATGGGCCTTCTTAGCCCGGCTCCTGGGTTTGCTTCACTCCGGTCTGTGTGTTGGGGTGCTCAGGAAGTTGACATACCACTTTGTTCTGAGATGTCAGCCTTTCCTCTTAGAATATCTTTCAAGATGTTTGTTGTTTTGTTATTATGTTAGACCTCATGTAGCTGGAACTAGTATATAACCATGATTGGATTTGAACTGTTGACCATGCTGCTCCTGTGTCCCAGTTACCGGCTGGGCTTATAATTGTGGCAACCATTTTCACTAGTCCTGTCTTCTGCCTTCCTAACCTGGTGGATAATGACATGAAGAGTAGCTTCGTGTTTGTTACAGTGCAATATTGACTCCTGGCAATATCTAGTTAGAATTTGCTCTGATGATCATATTCCTCTCATATTTCTGGTGCTGTTATGTGGGTGGGATACAAAGTCATATCATGTACTTGGGAATCTCTTCAAGAATAGTGAGATGGCTCTCTCCCATAGAGGCATTTTGAGTTTTTTTGTTTCTTTGTTTTTGTGTTTTTGTTTTTTCAAGATACGAATTCTATGTGTAGTCCTGGTTCTCCTAGAACTTGTTCTGCTGACCAGGCTGGCCTCAAACTCACAGAGATCTACTTACCTCTGCCTCCGGAGTGCTGGGATTAAAGACTTGTGCCACTACCGCTTGGCCAGTATTTTGGGTTTTTTGAGACAGGGACTCTCTCTTGTGTCTCTGGATGACCTGGAAATCTTAGATTCAATTGCCTCTCTTTCCCACATGCTGGGAGTAAGGTGTGTGCTCTGTACCTGGGAAGAGAGTAAAGGGGTTTCCTGCCAAGCATGAGGACCTGAGTTCAATCCCTGGGATCCACACCATGGAAGCAGAGAGCCAACTCCTGAAAGTTGTCCTCTGACCCTCCTCTCCAGTCAACAACGTAACGATTCACAGCACCCACATAGAGCTCAAGCTGTCCAACTAGTTCCAAGGGCCTGGCACCCTCTTGGGCAAAATACCAATGCACATAAAATAAAAATTAAAAAGTCTCTCTAAAGTACTCAAGTTTCTCGCTCAGAGAAGCCATTTTTTGCCTCTGCCTTTTACTGCTTCATTTATAGAATCCCTCATATTGCTGATGGCCAGGTCAGTTCTAGGGGTAAATTAATTTTAAATAGAATTCTGCTTGAGTTGAAGGTTAGAGGGGTAATAATTTCTCAGTGGAACTTAATAGAAAATAAGGATAAGCTTTCAAAAAGTTACTACTACTACTGTTACTATTATTGTTACCATTATTAGAGACAGGGTCTCACTATGTGGACCAGACTGGCCTAGAACTCACAGAGCTGCTTCTGCCTCTTAGTGCTGGGATTAAAGGTGTGCTTCACCACACTCTACAGGAGACAGAGGCAGGGGAATCTCCCAAATTCTAGTTCAGGAATACCTAGTGAGGCTTTGTCTTTAAAAACAAAACAAAACAAAAACACCATTAAAGTTAAATATGTCAAATACCTAAAGAATACTCATCTTGTCAGGTTCCTGAGTGCTGGGTCATAGGCAGATGCAGCCTGAAACTGACGTGAAGACTTTAGCACATTGCGGTGAACAATGTCAGCTACGCCATGATGGAGGACAGATTTCCCTGTGGGGCTGTGAAGCTGCCTGCATAGCTTGAGTGCCTGGCACAGATCCGCACTTGGTGCTTTGTTTTGCTTTTATAGGTGATGCTTAACCTTTTTTCGCTGAACATCTACTTACTTACTTTCTCTCTCTCTCTCTCCTCTCTCTCTCTCTCTCTCTCTCTTTCTTTCTTTCTGTTTTGAGGCAGGGTTTCTCCGTGTAGTCCAGCTATCTTGGAACTTGGCCTAGTTCTACTTTTTAAATTTTTTTGAGACTTATGGATTTTACCTCATGTGTATGGATGTTTTGTCTACAATGTATGCGTGTGTACCACATGTGTGCCTGGTTCCCATGGAGTTCACTGGGACTGGAGGTACAGATGCTTGTGAACTGATAAGTAGATGCTGGGATTTAAACTTAGGCCCCCCCAAAGAGCAGCTAATATTCTTAATCATTGAGCCATCTCCCCACTGCCTGGTTTGTTTTCGGGTGGTAGGGGTTGTTTATTTTACTTGTATCAATGTTTTGCCTGCATGTACATATGTACTGTATGCATGCCTGGTGCCCCAAGAGGACTGAAGATGCCCTAGAACAAGAGTTACATGAATGCTGCTTGTAAGCTTGGGTCCTTTGCCAGAGCAACGAGTGTTCTCAACTACTGAGCCATCTTTCTCAGTTTGTTTTTTGTTTTTGTTTTTGTTTTGTTTTTTGAGACAGGGTTTCTCTGTGTAGTCCTGGCTGTCCTGGAACTCACTCTGTAGACCAGGCTGGCCTGAACTCAGAAATCTGCCTGCCTCTGCCTCCCAAGTGCTGGGATTAAAGGTGTGCGCCACTACCGCCTGGCCTGTTATTTTAATGTACTATCACTGTAACAGTTTATCATATTATGTGGGAATAAGAATATTATCTTTTTGGGCTGGAGAGATGGCTCAGCGGTTAAGAGCACTGACTGCTCTTCCGAAGGTCCCGAGTTCAAATCCCAGCAACCACATGGTGGCTCACAACCATCCATAGATAGATCTGACGCCCTCTTCTGGTGTATCTGAAGACGGCTACCGTGTACTTACATATAATAATAAATAAATTCTTAAAAAAAAAAAAAGAATATTATCTTTTTGAGCTTTTGAGACTGTGTCAACTATGGACCACAGGATAACATTGACTTACTTTGTCCCCTAAGTTAGTTAGCCTTGTATCAACAATCCTTTTACCTCATTCTCTCAAATGCTGGGTTATAGATGTGTAGCACTACCTTGACTTATATTAATCTTTATTTTTTTGTTTTTGTTTTTTTGTTTTTTTGAGACAGGGTTTCTCTGTGTGGTCCTGGCTGTCCTGGAACTTACTCTGTAGACCAGGCTAGCCTCGAACTCAGAAATCCGCCTGCCTCTGCCTCCCAAGTGGCTGATCTGCCAGAGGTCCTGAGTTCAATTCCTAGCAGCCACATGGTGCTACCATCCATCCATCCATCCATCCATCCATCTATCTATCTATCTATACTGTGATCTGTTGTTGTTTTTGTTTTTTCGAGACAGGGTTTCTCTGTGTAGCCCTGGCTGTCCTGGAACTCATTCTGTAGACCAGGCTGGCCTCGAACTCAGAAATCCGCCTGCCTCTGCCTCCCAAGTGCTGGGATTACAGGCGTGCGCCATCATGCCCGGCTCTCCTTGTATTAATCTTAATCTTTTTCTTTAAGGGACCTTGTGCCTCTGTCATGCCTGTTAAGAAAATAGGCCATCGAAGTGTTGATTCATCTGGAGAGACTACATACAAGAAGGTGAGTCTGGACAGCCTGGGTGGATCACCTTACTTTGGGAACACGCTAAAGGCAACACTGTTGCTGTATTTTTTCCCCCTTGTTTTGAGATAGTTTCTCATTTTATCACAGGCTGGCCTAGAACTCTCTGTAGTCTTCTTCAGCCTCCCAAGTGCTGAGATTATAGGGATGAGTCACCATGCCTGGTTAATCTCTTTTGATACTGTTCTCCATAAACAGTGGTTTTTCTTGTTTTGTTTCTTTGAATCATGGTTTCTCTATTTAGCCTTGGTGGTCCTGGAACTCACAATGTCCTCCATGCTGTCTCAGATCCAGAGGTCTGTAATACTTGGTGGGTTCTTCTTTCTTTACCCTTTATTCTTCCCATCCCACCCATTTCATCCCCTGTCTCTAGACAGAGAAAGAAGGGTAGAAGGAAGAGAGATCGATCCCTGTTTGAGTTTTTTCCTTTTGTTCCATCTTTGACTCCAGCCACTAGCAAACTCAAACCAACCCCTGACGCCACCAGCCCTACCTCTAGGGCCCTAGCATTTATATACTCTCTGAAAAGTTCCCAGAATTCCAAGCGTCACAGAATCGCAAAAACTATCTGCAGCTGGCAAAACCATGCCTTACTAGAGCACAAGGCAAATCACATTCAGCTGCTGCAGAGAGTCCAAAGCAGCCCCACATCCCTACACCTGGGATTAAAACCTAAAGTATGTTCTTAGACTATTTCTGGTTTTTTTTTTTTTTGTTTTGTTTTTTTGGTTTTTCGAGACAGGGTTTCTCTGTGTAGCCCTGGTTGTCCTGGAACTCACTCTGTAGACCAGGCTGGCCTCGAACTCAGAAATCCGCCTGCCTCTGCCTCCCAAGTGCTGGGATTACAGGCGTGCGCCACCACCATCCGGCTTTATTTCTGTGTTTTTAAAGAAACCAAAATTATAGAATTCTCACTAGAGATCTGCCTGTCTCTGCCTCCTAAGTGCTGGAATTAAAAGCTACACCACCACGCCCAACCCTTTTGTTGATGGTAGACAATAAACATAATGTAACTTGTGTTTCAAAATTTAATTCACGCCAGGCGGTGGTGGCGCACGCCTTTAATCCCAGCACTTGGGAGGCAGAGGCAGGCAGATTTCTGAGTTCAAGGCCAGCCTGGTCTACAGAGTGAGTTCCAGGACAGCCAGGACTACACAGAGAAACCCTGTCTCGAAAAGACAAAAAAAGAAAAGAATGAATTATTTTCTTTTTATATGTGTATATAAAGGAGACTTACTTATGAAAAATCTGGTGTTGGTTCATCCTTTTGTTTTTAAGACATGGCCCCTCTCCATAGCCCTCACTGTCCTCTGTAGGCCAGGCCAGCTCTGACAGATCCACCTGTCTTTGCATCCCAAATGCTGGGATTAAAGGTATGCACTGCTGGGGGCCGCAGATGGCTCAGAGGTTAAGAAAACTGGCTGATCTGCCAGAGGTCCTGAGTTCAATTCCTAGCAGCCACATGGTGCTACTATCTATCTATCTATCTATCTATCTATCTATCTATCTATTTATCTATACTGTGATCTGTTGTTGTTTTTTGTTTTTTTTCGAGACAGGGTTTCTCTGTGTAGCCCTGGCTGTCCTGGAACTCATTCTGTAGACCAGGCTGGCCTCCAACTCAGAAATCTGCCTGCCTCTGCCTCCCAAGTGCTGGGATTAAAGACGTGCACCACCATCGCCCGGCTCTATACTGTGATTTGATACCCTCTTCTGACATATAGGCATACATGCAGGCAAAGTACTATACATATAAAATAAATCTTAGAAAAATAAAATAAAACGCAAAGGTATGCACTACCATGCCCAGCCATGACTGACACTCCTTGAGTGGAGAAGTCAGATGTCATAATGAGAGTCACATATATTGCTGAGCTCTAAAAGGCCACTTTTTCCTTTGCCACAGGAAAACTCACTCTTTTTCTTCTTTTTGAGAGGAAGAAAAAAATGCCTCAGTCTGATCTCAGACTCACTGTGCTGTGGAGGATGGCTTTGAATTCCTTTTCTCCTGCCTCCACATCCTGAGTTCTAACATTTACAGCAGGAACCACACCTACCCAGAACCTGCTTCTCTTTCTCCTCCTCTTCTTTTATTTTTTTAAGACAGGGTCTCATAAGACAGTCCAGGCTAGCCTTGAACTTGCTATGTAGCATTGGATCCCTTCCAGTTTCAGTTACACAGTCTGTGAGTGAGCATGTTGTGGGTGCTAGGGACTGAACTAAGGTCCCCTGGAAGAACAGCAAGTACCCTTGGAATCCAGTTATTTATTGCTTTTACTACATTTTCCCTCTCAGAATTAATGGGAATTTCTCTTTTTTCTTTTTTTGATGTTTTCTTCTTCCTTTTTTTTTCTGCTTTTTTGTTTGTTTGTTTGTTTGTTTGTTTTTGACAGGGTTTCTCTATATAGCCCTGGCTGTCCTAGAACTTGCTCTGTAGACCAGAGCTGTTAGAGGCTGGCCTCAAACTCAGAGATCTGCCTGCCTCTGCCTCCTGAATGCTGGACTAAAGGTATGTGCCACCACTGCCCACTGACTTTTTTTTTTTTGCAGTTTAGTATTATTTTTATTGTTATTGGTGTTTTGTCTTCAATGTCTCTGCACCACATATGAGCCTAGTGCTCGCAGAGGCCAGAGAGGGTGTTGGATTCCCTCAAACTGGAGTTACAGACACTTGGGAGCCACCATACGGTGGCTGAGCCCTCTGCAAGAACAGCCAGTTCTGTGAACAGCAGAGCCATCCTTCTCCCTCTATTGCCCCCGCCTTTTCCTTTTTTTTTTTTTATTTTTATTTAAGGTTTTTGATTTTTAATTTAAAATTTTAGTTTCAAATCTCCTGGTATTACCAAGCAGATTTGTAGATATTAACAGTGGTGTTTTGCAGAATGACTAGAAACCAGTCCTTCCAGTATCTTTTCCTCTACCAGCACAAGATAGGGTGTTGCAAAGGACCAAAATGGGATGCATCCTAACTGGTACAGAGTTGCTGTGTGTGTGTATTTTCCACCATTCTTGTCCATGTTTTCTTTTTCAATAAAGGTTGTTTTTGTTTTGTTTTTTTAAACTACTGTAATGTTCTTAGAAGAAACAGTTGTTCTTTTTTTTTTTTGTTTGTTTGTTTTTTTTTTTTTTTTTTTTTTTTGGTTTTTCGAGACAGGGTTTCTCTGTGTAGTCCTGGCTGTCCTGGAACTCACTCTGTAGACCAGGCTGGCCTCCAACTCAGAAATTCGCCTGCCTCTGCCTCCCAAGTGCTGGGATTACAGGCGTGCGCCACCATGCCCAGCTACAGTTGTCCTTCTTTTAGAGGACCAAAGCTTTTATAACTATACAGTCAAATTAGACTCTGAATTTCAGTTAGATTCTTTATCAGATGAATTAAATGTTCAGAGGACCAGCTAGCCCCAGGGCAGGTAGTAATACTAAGCTCTTTCCTAGCAGGCCTGCACATATGGTCCTCTCTGCTTCTCTGAATCTTCCCTGTTCTCTATATCGTTCCTAGGTTTAATTGCAATGTAGAGAACTGGGGTAGTCAACATTCTATCCAACCTATTAGAAGGACATTTGCTTTCAAGTGTTTCTTTTTTTTTTAATAAATTAATTATTTATTATATGTAAGTACACTGTAGCTGTCTTCAGACACTCCAGAAGAGGGAGTCAGATCTCTTTACTGATGGTTGTGAGCCACCATGTGGTTGCTGGGAATTGAACTCAGGACCTCCTGAAGAGCAGTCAGTGCTCTTAACCTCTGAGCCATCTCTCCAGCTCCTCAAGTGTTTCTTTACAGTTTTTCTCATGAATTTCATGGGTTTCGTTGCTTGTTTTAGTTTTCTAAGATCAGGTATAACCCAAGGTGACCTAAATTTGTAAATTTCTTGTTTAACCACTCACTTGGTAAGATTCCAGATGTGTGCCACCTTTTGTTTGTTTGTTTTGTTTTGTTTTGTTTTGTTTTGTTTTGTTTTGTTTTGTTTTGTTTTGTTTTTAAGGGTTGGGGAGTTGAAATACAGAGAGGGTCTCTGTCTGGCCTTCAGTTTAAGGCAGCCCTCTTGCTTCTGTGCTCTGGAATTTAGGCAGGTTCTACCATGCCCAGACTCTGTTAGACTTGGTACCAGAGCATTTTTGTAATTTCTTTCCTGTTTTCTTAGACAACTTCATCAGCCTTGAAAGGTGCCATCCAGTTAGGCATCACCCACACTGTGGGCAGCCTGAGCACCAAACCAGAGCGTGACGTCCTCATGCAAGACTTCTACGTGGTGGAGAGCATCTTTTTCCCCAGGTACAGAGGTCAATGTCTCTGATAATGTCCTAGACAGTGTGACTTTCGTCAACCTCAGGGCAGTGTCAAGGGTTCTCAGCATCCTTTAACCTTATTGTAAATAGGACAATGGGATTAGAGAGTTTCAACAGCGACTTTGCCGAATACTTCAGGTCAGTGGAGTGTCTTATTGTACAAACAAACAAACAAACAAACAAACAAAAGGCTCACTTAGGCTAGTGAGCTGGCTCAGCTGCAAAGGTAAAGCCTAGCAACCTGAGCTCCCAGGACCCACATGAAGGATGGTTGAGGCCTGTAAGTTTTCCTCTGACTTCAGCACATGTAGCAAGGCTTGTATGCCTGGGCTTATACACGCACACACACTCGAGCATGCATATACACTGAATAAATGTAATTAAAAGAATGTTTAAAAAAAAGAAAACAAATGAGCTAGAGAGATGGCTCAGCAGTTAAGAGTACCGACTGCTCTTCCAGAGGTCCTGAGTTCAATTCCCAGCAACCACATGGTGGCTCACAACCATCTGTAATGGGGTTTGATGCCCTCTTCTGGTGTGTCTGAAGAGAGCAATGGTGTATGCATATACATAAATAGATAAATCATTTTTTAAAAAAAGGTGTTTTCAGAGCTGGATAGATGGCTCAGTGGTTTAGAGCACGTATTGATCTTTCAGAAGACCTGAGTTCATTTCCTGGCACTCACATGTAGCTCACAACCTCTTGTAAGTGCAGTTCAAAGGATCGGTCACTTTCTTCTGCTTCCAAAAGCACCAGGCGTCCCAGGTGTGGCAGTGCACACCTCTAATCACAGCACACAGTAGTCAGTCCGGTTTGAGGACAGCCTGGTCTACAAAGCGAGTCCAGGACAGCCAGAGGTATTAAACAGAAAACCTGTCTTGGGGGTAGGGGGGAGAGGGAGAGATGTTTATGGTGCATAAATATGCATGCATGCAAAAAACACCCATACACAGAATAAAGATTAGGTGACTTTGGTGATACCTTTAATCCCAGCATTTGTGAGGCAGAAGCAGGCTGATTTCTGGGAATTTAAGACCAGCCTAGATACATAGTGAGACCTTATCTCAAACAAAAACTTTTAATTGACTTACTGCATTGGCTAGAAGGTAATGTGCGTCTCGTGCCTTACTCTCCTATGACTGCGTTTGACCCACACATCGACTCATCTTCATCCCCGCATATCCTCCATGTGGTGGGCCACCCTTTTGGCATCTGTTGAGGGTGGATGTCATGGGAACTAGGGACTGGCACATTAAGGTTTCTTTATGTTTACCCTCTTAGTGAAGGCAGCAACCTGACGCCGGCTCACCATTACAATGACTTCCGGTTCAAGACCTATGCCCCTGTTGCCTTCCGCTACTTCAGAGAGCTGTTCGGCATCCGACCTGACGACTACTTGGTAAGATTCTAATCGCCCAACCTCTGATTCTAAGATCAGAGAATATTACAGAAGGAATTTCTTCTTCCACCATCTTGATTTAGTCTTTAAAGTGGATGTGAATCGCCCTACTTTCTCCGTGGGGCAGGCCCTGGCATGTTTGACTCTTAATGTCTTCTCTCATTTTTAGTACTCCCTTTGTAGTGAGCCATTGATTGAACTCTCCAATTCTGGAGCTAGTGGTTCCCTCTTCTATGTGTCCAGTGATGATGAATTCATCATTAAGACTGTCCAGCATAAAGAAGCAGAATTTCTGCAGAAGTTGCTTCCAGGATACTACATGGTGAGTGAAGAATCCTGGCAGAGGGGGCCGTCCTCAGCAGAGCCAATGGTGGTGTCTCCCCTCCTCCCCCCACAGGTCTTGTGGGACCATGAAAGGCAGTCTGTGATCTGATTGAACAAGGGAAAAAAACAAGTGGGGCTGGGAAAACGGGATGGCGGGCACCCGTGCATCCATGGAGGGAGCCTGCCTGGCTAGTTTGAGGGGGTCCTTGCTCAGAAGGCAGGGCCGCTCTTGCACGGCCCTGGGTACCTGTAGAGGAAGCCTGTCTGGGAAGAGTCCAGGTCCTTTCGGCTGGAGACGCTGAGGCCTACTCTATACTCCTACATGGGGGGGTTGGGAGGGGTTGATAAGAGACAGTCCATAGTTTCAAAGCTTTATTATAGAAAAATTGGAAGAGAAAAGGAGATAGAGAAGTAAAGAGAGAAAGAAAAGACAGAGGGGTGAGAGCTGGCCATGACCACATGCAAACGGGAAAGAATGGGGAGAGAGGGAACGGGGACAAGAGTGTAAGGGCGAGAGAGAAAAGGCAAGAGAGCGAGCGAGGAGGGGCCTGGCAGCCCCTTTATAATGGACTGGGTTACCTGACTGTTGCCAGGCAACTGTGGGACAGGAAAACTTGACCGTAGCCAGGTGACTATGGGGGTGGAGTCCAGCCAGAACACCACGGGCCTGGCCCCATGTGACTTGTGACCACCGGATTATGAAGCCTTGGAGTCGGGAATTATGAGCCTGAGTATTTGGGGGCATGGCTCACTGCTTCGGTCCCTTGTTGAATATTCTACCAGGTCTCTGGAGTAAGCCTCGCTGAACCAGGCCACATATTGCCTTTCATAGTCCTACAAGGTCTCTCTATGTAGTCCTGACTGTCCGGGAACTCTTCTGTATACCAGGCTGGCCTTGAACTCATAGAGATCCACCTGTCTCTGTCTCTCCAGTGCTGGGATTAAAGGCATGTGCTGCCACCTGGCTCCAGTGCTCATTGGGAGTTTGCTCTTAAGAGGTTAAAGTCAAGACAGAGGATTTTTGTTGGTGGTTTTGGATTTTGACACAGGGTCTCCAGTGCTGGTCTTAACTACTGATCATTCCAGTTTCTGCCTTCCAAGTCCTAGGTTTACACTTGTGTGCCAGCACACGGGGTTTACGTGGTGCTGGCACTGAAACCTAAGCTTTGTGAAGGCAAAGCTGGCACTCATTGGGTCTTCCTGCATAGCTCAAAGCCTTTTTTTTTAATTTAAGATTTATTTATTATGTACACAGTGTTTTGTCTGCATGTTAGAAGAATGCATTAGATCTCATTATATAAATCATTATGTAGATTCATTATAGGTGGTTGTAAGCCACCATGTGTGCTGGGAATTGAACTCAGGACTGCTGGAAGACCAGCATGTGTTCTTAACCTCTGAGCCATCTCTCCAGCCCTCAGTGCCATTTTTTTTAATTCCTGGCTCTCTTGCCTTTGCCTCTGTGGTATCAAGATTTTATCTGGCTTAATGCTATTTTCTCTGTAAATTCTCTTAGATACCTTGAGAGATTTTGAACAAATATATAGGTCAACACATTTTACTCAAATCCCTTATAAAGCATTAGGAACAGTGGGTAGCAACTTTTGCCTTGAGTCTCACTGAACATCAGCTAACCTGCCCACTACTTCTTCCTTTATGCCTTAGAATCTTAACCAGAACCCTCGTACTTTGCTGCCTAAATTTTATGGATTGTACTGCGTGCAAGCAGGCGGCAAGAACATACGAATTGTGGTGATGAACAATCTCTTGCCTCGGTCAGTCAAAATGCATATGAAATATGACCTGAAGGGTTCAACTTATAAGAGGCGGGCTTCTCAGAAAGAACGAGAGAAGACTCTCCCTACCTTTAAAGACCTGGACTTCCTACAAGATATCCCCGACGGCCTTTTCTTAGATGCTGACATGTACAGTGCTCTCTGTAAGACTCTGCAGCGTGACTGTTTGGTGAGTTGCTGTATTTTCCTCTATTTCAGACACAGAAATCACTTTTATTAGAAGAAGCCTTATAATTCTCTGGCATTGCGTCTCTGGGAGCTGAAACTCAGATCTTTAGCTCCCTGTTTTCCGGGCTGAATTTGTTTGTTTGTTTGTTTGTTTGTTCTGAGAGATTGTGTCTATGTGGGGAGGGTACACAGTTGCACTTTGCTGTGCTGAACACAGGTGCTGTCACCTGTGTGCAAGCGTATGCTTGCCTGTGTATGGACATGTAGAGGCCAGATCAGTATTGGGTCTCCTCCTCCTCCCTCCTCCTCCTCCTCCTCTCCTCCTCCTCCTCCTCCTCCTCCTCCTCCTTTTTTTTTTTTTTTTTTTTTTTGGTTTTTGGTTTTTGGTTTTTAGAGACAGGATTTCTCTGTGTAGCCCTGGCTGTCCTGGAACTCACTCTGTAGACCAGGCTGGCATCAAACTCAGAAATCCGCCTGCCTCTGCCTCCCAGAGTGCTGGGATTACAGGCGTGCGCCACCACCACCTGGCCAGCACTGACTGTTCTTACACAGTTCAATTCCCAGCAACCATCTGTTTTTTTGTTTCGTTTTGGCTTAGTTTTTTTTTTTTTTTTTTTGAGACAGGGTTTCCTCTGTCTCAAAAGATCCCAAAAGATCCTTTTAACTTATGTAGGTTTATGGGTTAAGAAAGTAGCAGTAGGGCTGACAGACAAGATGGCTCATCACACCTCACTCAGTCTGATCCCCCAGAGAACCACACTTTTTTTTTTTTTTTTTTTTTTTTGGTTTTTTTCGAGACAGGGTTTCTCTGTGTAGCCCTGGCTGTCCTGGAACTCACTCTGTAGACTAGACTGGCCTCGAACTCAGAAATCCGCTTGCCTCTGCCTCCCAAGTGCTGGGATTATAGGCGTGCGCCACCACACCCGGCTTGTTCACAACCATCTGTAATGAGATCTGATGCCCTCTTCTGATGTCTGAAGACAACAACTGTGCACTCAAATAAATTAAATAAATCTTTTTTTTTTTTTTTTTTTTTTTTTGAAACAGGGTTTCTCTGTGTAGCCCTGGCTGTCCTGGAACTCACTCTGTAGACCAGGCTGGCCTCTAACTCAGAAATCCGCCTGCCTCTGCCTCCCAAGTGCTGGGATTACAGGCGTGTGCCACCACTGCCCGGCTAATTAAATAAATCTTTTTTTTTTTTTTTTTTTTTTTTTTTTTTTGGTTTTTCGAGACAGGGTTTCTCTGTGTAGTCCTGGCTGTCCTGGAACTCGCTCTGTAGACCAGGCTGGCCTCGAACTCAGAAATCCGCCTGCCTCTGCCTCCCAAGTGCTGGGATTACAGGCGTGCGCCACCTGCCCTGCCCTAATTAAATAAATCTTAAAAAAAAGAAAGACTGTTCATTAGTGACAAAATGAAAGCTAAAAAATAAGTTGCATTGCCTGCTTTGGTGGCTCGGGCCTATGATTCCAATTACTTGGAGGTGTAGGCAGAATAAAGAACCACGAGATGAAGGACACCATGGGGAACATGGTGAGCCCTTAGTTCTGTTCTTCAAATGGGAGAAAGGACTGTAAATAAAGACCTACCAGAGTAAAAAGAGAGATGAATCATTGAGAACCTGAAAGAAGTCTTGACAGCTCCCAGATGTTGATGGGTCGTGTCCTTTCTCCCCATCAGGTGCTACAGAGCTTCAAGATAATGGACTACAGCCTGCTGATGTCCATCCACAACGTAGATCACGCACAGCGAGAGCCCATGAGCAGCGAGGCACAGTATGCAGTTGACACTCGCAGACCGGCCCCGCAGAAGGCTCTCTATTCCACAGCTATGGAATCCATCCAGGGCGAGGCTCGACGGGGCGGCACCATGGACACAGAGGACCAGTGAGTGGGCTCAAAGGAGCCTAGCTTCAGGGAGGGAATAGCTTTAATCTGGCAGTAAGACCAACAGCACTAATGCTCACGGAGTCATTGACTTTTTTTTTTTTTTTTTTTTAAGATTTATTTATTGTTACATGTAAGTACAGTAGCTGACTTCAGACACAGAAGATGGTGTCAGTGAGCCACCATGTGGTTGCTGGGATTTGAACTCAGGACCTTTGGAAAGAGTAGTCAGTGCTTTTATCCGTTGTTGAGCCATCTCTCCAGCCCGAGTCATTGACTTTTAAAAGAATAGAAGAGGAAAGAAAACTGTCCGAGTTTGTAGTGCGTCGGGGAGAGCTGTCTAGGATGAAAAGATTGAAAATGTTATTAATACTTAGAAGCTTAGGTGCACATTATAAATCACATTAAATTGTATTACAGCATATTTTAGGCTTCTCTGCCAAAGGCCTCTTTCTTACTATCTTGGGTTTGTCCAATGATTATGGTTACTGAAAGTTTCAGATGGTTTCATTTGATATCTTATGACTGCCAAGGAAAGTGTCTCACTGGGAGCAAATTAAGATACAAAAGCACAAAGTATGTTTGTTTTTATTTGGGGGATTAGTCCAAAATTGCTGAGTAGTGCTGATTTTAGTCTTGTTGGAACCTGTGGGAGAAGAACAAGGAGGTTCCGTGCATGCTCACAGGGGCGTGGCCTGGGGGACGAGACAGCTGTTTAGCTCTTAGCTCCTTGCCCAGATTTGACTGATAGTTAGGTGCAGCCTCCCCGGTAGTGAACAGTTTTCTAACTCTTCCTTTGTTTCTCCAGCATGGGTGGCATCCCTGCGAGGAATAGCAAGGGGGAAAGGCTCCTGCTTTATATTGGCATCATTGATATTCTTCAGTCCTACAGGTGAGGCCGGGTCACAGGTGGGCCCGAGCGTACATGGAGCTGCTCATTCGTGGCTTTTCTTTTTATTGACTTCTTTATTTTTATTTATTTATTTTTATTTTGTGAATGTTTTGCCTTTTGCCTATATATGTGTACCACTCTACTGTCTGGCGCCTGTGGAGTGTAGAGAAAGGTGTTGGATTCCCTAGGACTGGAGTGAAAGGTGGCTGTGAGCTACCTGTGGGTGCAGGAACTGTACCTAGATCCTCTCTTCAAGAGCAGCAAGTGCTCTTAGCTGCCCAGCCACTTCTCCAGTCCCCGCGCACTTCTTTAGAGGTGTTCTTTATAAATGTCTTCATGATGCAAGAGCCATGAGTCAGTCTGGTGACCCATAGATTTTAGGTGGGTTTATCCCCTGGTTTTTGTGCCTCACGGCCTCTTCAACATGATGTGTGCTCTGTGGAATGCTTAGTCTGTCCTCAGAAGCACGGGGTGGAGCCCTCCCTCTGCCTTGACTTTTTGTGAGAAACCTGTGGGTTGAGTCATGCTCTACATGAGGAGATAGCTAGGAGCACATTCTCTAGGAGCACGTTCTCTAGGAGCACGTTCTCTAGGAGCACGTTCTCTAGGAGCACGTTCTCGTTTCCACAGAGGAAAAATAAGATCTCTGTGTTACATAAAAACAAGCAGCTTGTGGAAGGACACGGCCGGGAAGTGCTGGTGAGGGAGGAGCTGCGAGTGTTAGGCTCCATCTTGTTCCGGACACATTTTCAGTCCTGAAGCAGGACTGAATCTTTACTATTTGATTTACGGATTATTATCTAATTAAAACTTCTTTACATTTATTTGCTTATTTTATATGTTTGTGAGTGTTTATACTACAGCCATCATGTGGAGGTCAGAGGACAGCTGTAGGGATTTGGTTCTCGTGTGGATCCTGGGGATTAAGTGCAGGTCATCAGCCTTGGTGGCAAGCCCCTTCACCCACTGAGCCGTCTCACCAGCCCTCTCACGCCAGTGTGGCTGAACTGCCCAGTTTTGTCTGCCTGGTCCTCCAGCTGCCTCTGCTCTTTCTCCTTTGGTTTGGGGTGTGCTCTGGGTTTTGGTTTGTTTTTCAGACCAGGTCTCACATGGATGCTCAGACAGAGCTGGGCTCATGGTGTGCTTGCTTACAGGCAAGTGCCATGCGCTGACTCGCCTTTCTAGAACCCAGGGCCTCAGACATTTAGCCAGGTGTTCCTCCTGCTCGTTTCCCATGACTTGTCGGGGACTTAGAAACTGCCCTACCCCGTGGCAGGATCACTGACTGTCTAGAAGCAGCGTTGGTCTCTGTGGAGTGAGTACTGCCGTGCCTGTGTGCACAGTGGATGTGCCTGCCCAGTGTTTATCTGCTTAAGGTTTTCTGATATCTTGGTCTCTTTAAGTCCTCTAAAATAAATAATTATTATAGTCTTTCATTTAAAACATACTGTGTGATACACATTTTTCTTGGCAGGTTTGTTAAGAAGTTGGAGCACTCTTGGAAAGCACTGGTCCATGATGGGGTGAGTGTAACGTCAGCTAAAGGCCTTCTTCCCTCCTCTCCATTTCTTGCCATTTGCCACCTCAGTTTCTTCCACTTTTTCATTTATGGGTTTTACCCCACTGGCTGGGTTTCAGTCTAAGAGAACATGCTGTTGAAGGACACAGCCCCCTGCTGGGCCTCTGTCTGTCTGTAGTGTCTCCTATTCCACAGGACATAGCCTCTTTCCTGCTGGGCCTCTGTTAACCCTGTAGCCATGTCTCCTCTTCAACAGGACACGGTGTCAGTACATCGTCCAGGCTTCTATGCTGAGCGGTTCCAGCGCTTCATGTGCAATACAGTGTTCAAGAAGATTCCCTGTAAGTGGCTTCTACCAGATGACCCCCCAGTGGCTCCCTTCCCCCAAGAGATGGGGGGCAAGACACCTCTGTCAGGGAGCTGCCAAGGCCAGAGGCTTCTCCTGCTCTGCCTACATCCTGTGAGCGCTGCTTCTCGTCCTTGTGTCAGTCACTGTCTGTCCCAGTCGTTTCCGAGTTGCTGCTCCCCCCTGGCTCTCCCTACATGTATCGTCGAGGTGAGGGCTATTTCTGGGGAATTGGTGGGACTGGAAACAAATGTGTAGCTGTGGATACAGGCTGTGTGACACAGGCTCAGATGCCCAGAAGCAGCCTTTGTGTAGGAAGGACGGCAGGGATGTTAGCAGTGCTTCTAGCTCTCCTCCACGCCCAGCTGTCAGAGTTCTCAGATTAGTCCAGTGATGGAAGCCTTGCCGATAACCGCTGAAGGGGTTTCTAGTCATTCCTGTCAACTGTCTCAATTCAGAAGTGCTAGTGTTCCCTTTTTAAACTCCTGTGAGTGACAGTGGCAGATGCCAGGTCCTCCTCCTGCACTCTCATCATGGGCAAGAGTTGTTCCAGAATGAGGTAACGGAGACATAGCCATTGCAGACGGGCTAGAAGGTGAGGAAGGCTGTTTTCAAGGTGAAGCAGCCGTGGAAATTTCAGTGCTGCATTACATGCTAGGAAGGGTAGAGATCATCGTTGATAATAGGACTGACTGGGTGATGTTGATGAAGAACAAGAAAGAGTACCCATCAGTGAGAGTCGGGTCAGAGAGCACTGTGCGTGTGTCACTTTTGTCTTTGTGGAGTGATGTGGCTCAGCCCTGTTCTCTGGGTAGTACTTTGTAAGCCATCTTTCTACGCTAACCCTTTTTCTGCCTTTGCTCCAGAACAACTTTGGGTATGTGTTGGTGTCTGTCTTGGTGATGGTTTCTGAGGCAGGTGCTAAGTAGGCTCTCTCTCTCCCTTTTGAAGTGAAGCCTTCTCCTAGCAAAAAGTTTCGGTCTGGCCCATCTTTCTCTCGGCGATCAGGCCCCAGCGGCAACTCCTGCACTTCCCAGCTGACGGTCTCTGGGGAACACAAAGCACAAGTGACTACAAAGGCGGAAGTGGAGCCAGGTCAGCTCAGGGCTGGGCCCCCTCGCATTGGACACTCTCCTGCTTCTGAGCCTGTGTTCTCTCCCTAGGACATCTGTGCCCCATTTCTATGCAGTATAAACTTAACTCACCTTGTTGGTTTGTTTTCTTTTGGTTTTGGGTTTTTCCAGACAGGGTTTCTCTGTGTAGCCCTGGCTGTCTTAGAACTCACTCTGCAGACCAGGCTGGCCTAGAACTCAGATCAGCCTGCCTCTGCCTCCTAAATGCTGGGATTTAAGTCGTGTTCCACCACTGCCCGGCTGTTCTTTGTTCTGAGACAGGGTCTCACTATGTAGCCTAGGCTCCCCTGGAATTCACTATGTAGCCAAGCTGACCTCAGCCTCCCAGGTACTGGGATTACCAAGTGAGTCACTGTACATCTTCCCCCCCCCCATTTTTTTCTGACCACAGTCTTTGATTTATTGATTGATTCTTTATTTATTGATTGATTTTCTTTTTCTTTTTCTACAGATGTACACCTTGGGCGTCCTGATGTCTTACCTCAGACTCCACCTGTGGAGGAGATAAGTGAGGGTTCACCTGTTCCTGGCCCTAGTTTCTCACCTGTAGTTGGACAACCTTTGCAAATACTAAGTTTGAGGTTTGTTTCTTGACCTATTACTCCAGATAATCTGTTTTCAGATCATCAGAAATCTTCATTTTTATGTATTTCAAGAATCTATGCTGACTGGACGTTGTGGTGTCCTGGGAGGCATGGGCAGCTGGATCTCTGGTTTTGAAGCTAGCCTCACCTACATAGTGACTGCCAGGACAGCCAGCGCTACATAGAGAGGCCCTATCTAAAATGAGCGAGAGAATTTGTTTGATTGGTTGGATTTGAAACAGTCTCACTGACTAGCCTAAGCTTTCCTCAGATGGGCAGTCCTTCTCTGTGAGCCTCCTGCGTCCTGAGATTGCTGTCATGTGCTGTCATACCTGTTAACAGCCAAGCATTCAAGAGGCGAATATAAGCATGGCTTAATTTTGTTATCTAGTATGTTACCTATTACATCATAATAAAAAAACTTAGTTTTTGGTTTTGGTTATGTCTAAAATAAACATAACTGGGTGTTCTGGGGTACATCTTTCGTCTCAGCACTAAGGAGGCAGAGGCAGGAAGATCGCAATTCAAGGCAAGTCTGAGCTATATAAAAACTTGTCAGCCGGGCAGTGGTGGCACACGCCTTTAATCCCAGCACTTGGGAGGCAGAGGCAGGTGGATATCTGAGTTTGAGGCCAGCCTGGTCTACAGAGTGAGTTCCAGGACAGCCAGGGCTACACAGAGAAACCCTGTCTCGAAAAAACCAAAACAAATAAACAAACAAAAAAAAAAGAACTTGTCTCAAAAAACAAAGAGCTGGAGAGATGGCTCAGCACTGACTGCTCTTAGAGGTCCCAACAACCACATGGTTGCTTACAACCATCTGTAATGGGATCCGATTCTCTCTTCTGGTGTGTCTGCCAGCTACAGTTTACTCACACACATAAAATAAATTAAAAAAAAAAAGAAAAGAAAATATTTTTTAAAATGCTAAGCAAAAACCATATGTCCTAGTTCCTTGGGTTAGTAATCCAGAGTGAGCTTGTAGGTCTTTTGCTAAGATATCTCATGAGGTGCAGTGAAGCTGTTGGGTGGGAACAGGGTCATGTGCTCAGATGGAGAAGTTCCTATAAGCTCTCGTGTGGTTATTGACGTTCTTGGCTCCTTGCTGCTACGTGGCTGAGGATACCCATCTGTTTGATGCATGGGCCTCTTCACTAGGTGATTCAGAACATTGCCGCTAACTTCTCTGTCAGTGTGTGCGAGAGAGGTGTCTAAATAGAAACTGTGCCGTTCTTAGACCCTAATCTTAGAAGTGATAGAGTGCTATCAGCTGTGCTGTGTTTTCATTAATGACAAGATGCTGACTGCTGTCAGCAGGGCTGTCAGGAGCCTTATTTGTTGGCGTTTGAAAGGTCTGTCCCTGAGACCTAAGCTCAGCCTTCCCAGCGCTAGCATTACAGGTGGTACTGCACCTGGCTTAGGTGTTGATCTCGAGACCTCAGGCACAGTAGACAAGCACTATTGCGTCTGGGCTATGTTTCCATTGGAGGGCTTGTTAGGGTAACACCACATAGAATTTGTACTTTGCATGACTTAATGAAATAGCAAACATTGTCGACTTGTTTGAGGTGACTTGCCTGAGCCTCTGGCTCAGGTGTTCCCCGTTGGTTACGGTGAAACTCAGGCAGGGCCTCTGTGTTAGCAGAGCCTTTCCCTCAGATCTGTCTGGGCCATGAAGTATAGCCACAGATCATTGAACTTGCACTTGAGATCCTGTGCTCATCCCCAGCACCACATAAAAGGAGGAAGTTTGAGCAAAGGACGGTAGCACACATGAGCCCCGCATTTGGGAGGCAGAGACAGGACTGCTGTGAGACCACCAAGGAAACCCTGCCTCAAAAACAAAAGGTTTTAAGGAGCTAGGGCAGAGCAGCAAGCATCGCCTTCCCGGCTCAGTTATGTGGAACAGCCTGGAAGGAGTCAGATCATGTCAACAGCCACGTAACAGAGCCGGGAGGGCGATGGCCTGCTATAGCCAGGCCCAGTGGCACGTGCCGGTAATTGTAGCATGTGGGGAAAGGAAGCAGAAGAACCCGAGAGTGACGGTCACCCTCAGCTACTTAAAGAACTACCCATTGCTTGAGATTCTGTCTGGAAAAAAAATCTACAAAAAAATAAACAATGGTGCTTCTAAATCTATCTATCAGCTTCAGACCATTGAGATGGCTTAGCCTTTAAAGGTATTTGCCATTAATCCAGATGATCTGAATTTGATCTTCAAAACCCACATGGTGTAGAGAGAGAACTTATTTTGTGGTGTGTCCTCTGACCCCAATTTCATGCTGTAGCATGTGTGCAGGAACACACACATACCAAATGAAAACACTTTTTAAATCTAGTAGCTTCTTCAGTTATTGTGGACTTTTTTGTTTGTTTGTCTGGGGTTTGGTTTGTTTTTGGTTTCTGTTTTTTTTGATAACAGGGTTTCTCTGTCCTGGAACTCATTCTGTAGATCAGGTTAGCCCGGAACTCAGAGACCTGCCTATCTCTGTGTCCCAATGCTGGAATTAAAGGTATGCACCACCACTGTCTTGCGATGTTGTTTTATTCTAGTCTTCTTGGTCTGTTTGTTAGATATGGCTAGAATGCAAAGAGTCACCTGCCTCTGCCTCCTGCGTGCTGTGGTTAAAGGTCTGTCCCGCCCTGCCTGGGCCTTTGACTTTGTATTTTGAAGTAGTGTCTGCTAAGTTTGCCCAGCATAGCCTTGACGACACTTTGTAGATACGTAGATGTCGAGCTAGGAAGCCTCCTCCTGAGCCTCCACCTAGCGGGAGTGCAGGCAGGCGCCACTGTGTCTGTAATAGTTTCTTTTCTGTGGCCTTGGAGTGGAGGGAGTGGAGAAACTCCTTCATCCTTGGCGTGAGTTCCGGGATCGCACTGGGGGCGCCAGGCTTGCGCAGCAGGCGCTTCTCACACTGAGCTGCCTCCGCCCGCCCGCTGTGGTCCAGGTCTAAGTGAGATGTAAAGAGGTGACAGAACTGACCGTGGAGGACATGCTGGGGTGGGAGCCAGGGCTGCGCCTGCACCGGGAGTGCTCTGCGTCAGGCTGTTCCTGAAGCCCCTTTCCTAATTCTCTGCCATTGTATTTCCTTCTGTTAGTTCAACCTTGGAAAAGCTCGATGTTGCAGAGTCAGAGTTCACCCACGTAAGTGTCTTGAATCCAGGGGTGCCTAAAGGGTATGAAGTGGGTCACTGACGGAATGGAGCAAACGCTGGTTGAGAAATACTGTGTACTCATAAAGCCTGCGTCTTCTCAAGAGTTGTATAGTCGGGGATAGTGGCACACACTGTTAATTCTAGTACTTGGGAGGCAGAGTTTGAGGCCAGCCGGGTCTTTCCAGGCCTGCCAAGACTACATGGATACTTGAAAGCTAAAGCTAAAAAGAGAAAAAGAAAGAGTCAGCCTTGCTGGCTAGGCCGAGACAGTCTTCAGTTCTGCTCCTGCTTCCTTGCCTCCTACTCACGTTAACTTTATATTCTTTCTCTGTTTGGGGAGCAGTGAGCCTCGGAAGACCTGAAACAAGACTCTGCTATTGCTTTGATCCCAAGATGTCAGCCTTTGCCCCAGGAATGCTGAGTCGTCTTCTTGGTCATCAACAGAGGAGAGAATGTGGAGCTGGCAGGGCCCTGCCACTGTCTCCCCTTCCTCTGGGCAGTAGTGCCTTTGACAGTCGAGGACAGCATCGTCCCCACCATTCCAGAAGTGGGTGGCATGAATTTCCCACTGCCTGCCATGGCTTCTAGAGCTGACTATTTTTCAAACCCCACTCTTCGTGCTGGCCGTGGGCTCGCCAGGCTGGGGGTTCCTCCTCTGCACCTTTCACCCGGAGTTGGACTCCTAATCTCCTCAGGACAGACTGGCTGGACATTGTCCCTACCTTCAAGCTTTCCGCCGGTCTTTGAAAAGACTCCCGATGACTTTTATAAAGGTGTTTTGTGGGGGAGAATAAGGATGATCCTTACTCCCAACCTTCTTTTTTTCCTTAAAAAAGGAAAAAGTCACAAAGCGCACACAGTGTGGACCCAAGCCAGTCTCAGATGAAGTCCTCGAGGAGTCAGAGAAGAGCCCTGGTGTGAAGCCGAGGCTGGTCCCCACCAGTCGCTGCTCTGTCTCCCGCCCTCCCTCGGGGCTGAGGGACTGGAGAGGCATGGCCACACGCACGCGTTTTTAAGACCGAGGGGCAGCCATGTTAGGAGAGGACCTTAGCAGGACCCTGCCAGGTCGGACAGTTATGACTATTCTGCAATTTGGAATGGATCCTAATAGTTTTTCTAAATATAAAGAATTATCAAATGATTTTAGACCATTCTCCAAAGGAGATTTCTTTGTTCTTCCTATATTCTCCAACAGTATTCTGCTCTTTGTGGAGCTACGGTGGAGGGAGATGTTTGTGTCTGTGTAACAGGCAGTCTGTATCTATGAGGCTAGAGAATATTTTCTTAAACTCCCAGGGAGCCAGACTTGCTCTGCGCGGTTGTCGCCATGCCCCCGGGCCTGCCCCTGACTTTGTAGAGACGCTGGAGATGGGCCACGGGCCCTCTCCTTCCTCAGTGTGGCCCATCTGGCCCTGGCTGCTGGGGCAGTGCATGGCGTCCCCGGCTGGCTGTGGAAATCCCACTTAGTTCCTTCTCCGTCCCGTCTCACCTTGATAGCAGGTTAGCCGACCCCCACGTAACTGTCTATATTAGACATCCCAGCCAGCTTCTGGCTGCCTGTCTTTGCTGCCGTGTTCTTTTTTACAAGAAGGAAAGAAACAATTTCTTGCTATTTTTTTTCATAATTTACTATTTATGATGTATTTAAGTGTTTTATTCAGGACAGGGTTCTGTAAGGGGTGGGAGGGAATGTCTGAGGGAGGGCTGGGACTTAGGGAAAGGACATGGGACTCGACATTTTTATGGAGTGTCACTATTTGCCTCTACTTTGTATTGTTGAAAAATGACAAATGGAATATAAAAGTAATAAATATCTGGTTTTAATGTATTACAGTTCTATCGATTATTTAGACCTATTTTAAATGCTTTCATTAGTGTGGCCGTAATTTCCTTGCATGTTCATACGTGTACGTGATTACAGGCCCGCCCTCACCCGACTGCCCTTCCTGCAGGCTTGTTTGTAGTCCTGGGAGGAGTTGTTGGGAGCTCTGAACTGCCTGACCGCCGAGCCTCACCCCAGCTTTGTTAGAGCTTTTCTGTATTCCCCTGCTCCAGTGCTCTCCTCCACCCAGCCGTCACGACATTAACCCAAGCTTAGAGCAGTGGCCTCGGCTCCCAACTGTACAGTCCCTGCAGCATCGGGGCAGGTTGATAGATTGTGACTCAGTCTTAAAGGATTTGAGAATCCAGAGCTCAGAAGGTGGTGAGTGGAGAGGCGTCTGAGGGCAGTGAGCTCTCGAATCCTTCTGACCTAACCTTGTGGTATTCTCGGGGAAGTCAAGAAGGCTCCCCTCTTCTAAGTTTTTTTTTTTTTTTTAAATCATTGTTGCACAATTCGTACTACATAATAGAGTGGGGTTATTTTTGTGTTTTTTGGGGGGGGTTCGGTTGTTTTAAGATGTATTTATTTATTTCATGTATGTGTGTACACTGTATCTTCAGACACACCAGAAGAGGGCATTGGATCCCCTTTACGAATGGTTGTGAGCCACCTTGTGGTTGCTGGGAATTGAACTCAGGACCTCTGGAAGAGCAGGCAGTGCCCTTAACCACTGAGCCATCTCCAGCCCTAAGGCTCGCTTCCTAAGGAAGGGCCGGAGAGAAGACGTCGGTTAAGAGGACTTGCTGGTTTGGTTCCTAACACCGACAAGCAACCTCACAACCCTCTGTAACTCCAGTCCCAGAGATCTGACACCCTCTTCTTTTTTTAATTTAATTTTTTTAATTTTATTTATTTATTTATTTATTTATTTATTTTGGTTTTTTTCAAGACAGGGTTTCTCTGTATAGCCTTGGCTGTCCTGGAACTCACTCTGTAGACCAGGCTGGCCTTGAACTCAGAAATCCGCCTGCCTCTGCTTCCCAAATGCTGGGATTAAAGGCGTGCGCCACCACGCCCGGCTCTGACACCCTCTTCTGGCTTGATAAATGCCAGGCGTGTGATGCACACACACATGCAGGCAAACACTTAAAAGCACTTTCATATCTTTTGTTTTCATTTTTCAAGACAAGATTTTTATGTGTACACCTTGGCTGTCCTGGAACATACTCAGTAGACCAGGCTGGCCTCAAACTCAGAGATCACCTGCCTCTCTTTCCCTGAGTGATGGGATTAATGGTGTGTGTGTGGGGGGGGGGGTGCCCCCATTTGTTTTGTTTCAAGACAGGGTTTCTCTGTGTGGCCCTGGCTGTCCTGGAACCCTGGAACTCACTCAGTAGACCAGGCAGGCCTCCGAACTCAGAGATTGCCTGCCTCTCTCTCCCTCAGTGGTAGGATTAAAGGCGTGCCCCACTATCACCCAGCATTATTTAACGTACATGTATATTATAAACAGACTTATGTGTATTTTAGTTTTGGGGTGTTTTGTTTCGAGATAGGGTTTCTCTGTGTAGCCCTGACCTGTCCTAGAACTCACTCTGTAGACCAGGCTGGCCTCGAACTCAGAAGTCTGCCTGCCTCTGCCTCCCAAGTGCTGGGATTAAAGGTGTGTGCCACCACTATCTGACTGATCCTTTAGATCTTAACAAATGTTTTAAATAATTGTACAAAATGCTTGTCTCAAAAGACTGGGAAGAACTCATATTAATTCCACTCTCATTTAAGGTTGCAAACCTTTTTAGTGAGAGGCCTGAGTTTTCTGAACCCCTAATTTCTATTTAAAGAAAATCTCAGAGCTGTATGCCCCACTTTTTTGGCACAAGTTGAGGGAGTCCCTCAGGTATCACAGACAGCAGTGAAATGATCTGTGAAGAGATGAGAGTAAATACTCCGTTTGACTTCATTAAACTGGATGAAACTTCTAAAAAGTCTGATGTGGGGATTGATTGCCAGCATACTTAAACAGTGTGAGTGGGAGAGAAGGCCCCTGGTGTGATGTAGTCCCTGCTGTTGTGGGGGTAGGTACGTCAGAGGCAACTCAGGTCGTGTTACATTTCTTCCAAGAAGATGGGTTCTGGAGACAGGCAGCCTGTACCAGTTTAGAGGCATAAGGAAGGCTCTGGTCTGGTCTCAGCCGTACAGATAGTGTATAGGTCATTTAGGTCACTAGCTACCTCTGTCCTGTTTGTAGGAGCTTGATTCAGCCTGGCCCAACAGGTGACACAGGTCGCAGGGGTGTTAGTCATCTCCTAGTTCCAGCCTGATGAGCAGAAACAGATTTTACTTTTCCATTGAAAAGACAACCCGGGATTTGGGCTGTGGTGGCACATGATTTTAATCCCAGCACTCAGAAGGCAGGTGCAGGTGGAAATCTGCTTTTGAGGCCAGGCTAGTCTAAAGAACAAGTTCCAGGACAGCCAGAGAATAACAGAGAAACCTTTGTCTCAAGGTTTGCACTTCTGCCTGTGGATGTCCAGTTTTCCCTGCACCACCTGTTAAAGATGCCTCCCCCTCTCCAAGTACATATTTTGGTGTCTTTGTCAAATATTAAGTGGCTGAAGTTATGTGTACTCATGTTTGGGTCTTCAGTTTTGTTCCGTTGGTCTCCAAGTCTGTATTTGTGCTGGTACCATGTTTTGTTTATTTGTTTACTATGGTTTTGGGATATATCTTACGATCTGAGATGGTTATCCCTCCAGGATTGTTCTTTCTTGCCCGGGATTGTTTTGGCTATCCAGGATTTCTTGTGGTTCCATATACATTTTAGGATAGTTTTTTTTTTTTTCTTTCTTCTATTTGTGTGAAGAGTGAGATGGAGATTTTGATTGGGTTTGCACTGAATCTGTAATAGCTTTAGGTAGAACGGTCATTTTCACACTGTTAAGTCTACCACTCTGTGAGCATGGGATGCCTTTCCGTTTTCTAGTGTCTTCTCCATCTCTTTCTGACTTTAACTTAAAGTTTGCATCCCTTTGAGATGGATAAAGGGAAAACCATATTCACTAGTTTATAATTGGATGTAGTCTAGTTATAATGAATGATCTGCTATCCTTAAAGGCATCTCAATGCCTAGGAGGTAGGTAACCTCTGATTATAGGGTCCCTCTGGTGGTGAGTTATTCAAGTGCAACCAATATATTGCTGTAAAACAAATCTTGGGTCTGGTTTTGTTTATTTTTAAACATTATGTATCCTGGGCTGCCCTAGAACTATCTATGTAGACCAGACTGGCCTCAAATGGCTATGAAGTTACAGAGATCTGTCTGTTTCTGTTTCCTGAGTGCTGGAATTAAAGGCATGTGCCACCACACCCAACCTGTTTTTCTTAAAGATTTATGTGGACTGGAGAGATGGCTCAGAGGTTGAGAGTACTGACTGCTCTCCAGAGGTCCTGAGTTTTCAATTCTCAGCAACCGCATGGTGGCTCACAACCATCTGTAATGAGACCTGGTGCCATCTTCTGATGTGCAGGCAGAACACTGTGTATATAATAGTGAATAAATAAATCTTTAACAACAACAAAAAAGATTTTTTTTTTTTTTTTTTTTTTTTTTTTGGTTTTTCGAGACAGGGTTTCTCTATGTAGTCCTGACTGTCCTGGAACTCACTCTGTAGACCAGGCTGGCCTCGAACTCAGAAATCCACCTGCCTCTGCCTCCCAAGTGCTGGGATTACAGGCGTGCGCCACCACGCCCGGCTCAAAAAAGATATTTTTAATGATGTGTATGTTCCAGCGTTTGCTAGGGTTGTGTATGTGAGTTGGGTGTTCACACAGGTCAGGGGTTCCAGGTCCCCTGAGTCTGGGCTGCAGGAGGTTGTGGGTGTCTACTCAAGCTCGTGGGTACTAGAAACCAAACCTGCTGGGGCAGTACCCACTCAATCCCTGAGCCGGTAGCCTCGGGTTCTTGGCTTGAGATGGGGCCTGCTCTGTAGGCCAGGCTGGCTTTGAGTGACCAGCAGCGCATTCTCCTCTCCTTAGCTTCCCAGGCGCTAGCGCGTAGGGCCTAATAGTGTGGTTTGTTTTACAAAAGCAATGTATCCTAGTTACAGTTACTATTGCTGTGATAAACATCATGACCAGCCGGACGTGGTGGCGCACGCCTGTAATCCCAGCACTTGGGAGGCAGAGGCAGGTGGATTTCTGAGTTCGAGGCCAGCCTGGTCTACAGAGTGAGTTCCAGGACAGCCAGGGCTATACAGAGAAACCCTGTCTCGAAAAAACCAAATTAAAAAAAAGTATTTATCTTTATTATTTTAAATTATATTTGTGTGTGTGTTATCTGTGGATGTGTGCACATGAGTGCAGGTGCCCACAGAGAAGCCTCGTATCTCCCTGGATCTGGAGCTACAGCAGACGAGCTGCCTAATGCGGGTGCTTGAAGCAGAGCTCAGGTTCCCTGAGATAGCAGTGCCCACTCCTAACCGCCCGGCTTAGCCAGTATACTACAGCTGTGAAATAGCAGTACCCACTCCTAACCGCCCGGCTTAGCCAGTATACTACAGCTGTGAAATAGCAGTGCCCACTCCTAACCGCCCGGCTTAGCCAGTATACTACAGCTGTGAAATAGCAGTGCCCACTCCTAACCGCCCGGCTTAGCCAGTATACTACAGCTGTGAAATAGCAGTGCCCACTCCTAACCGCCCGGCTTAGCCAGTATACTACAGCTGTGAAATAGCAGTGCCCACTCCTAACCGCCCGGCTTAGCCAGTATACTACAGCTGTGAAATAGCAGTACCCACTCCTGCCCGGCTTAGCCAGTGTACTACAGCTGTGAAATAGCAGTGCCCACTCCTAACCGCCCGGCTTAGCCAGTATACTACAGCTGTGAAATAGCAGTGCCCACTCCTAACCGCCCGGCTTAGCCAGTATACTACAGCTGTGAAGAGACAATATGACCATTGCAACTGTTAGAAAAGGCAGACACAGGTGGATCTCTGAGTTCGAGGCCAGCCTGGTCTATAGTGAGTTCCAGGACAGCCAGGGTTACACAGAGAAACCCTGTCTCTTAAAACAAAACAAACAAACAAAAGAAGACTAATTGGGTCTGACTCACAGTATCAGAGACTCAGTCCTTTGTAGTCACGGTGGGAGCATGGTGGCACTCAGGCAGACGTGGTGCTGGAGGAGGCAGCAGGAGGAGAGCGCCGCTGGGCTTGGGCTTTGAGAACCCTAAAGCCTACTCCACTGGCATGCTTCGTTCAACAAGGTCACACGGATCTTTTCAAGCAGTGCCACCTCCTGTGACTAAGTATTCAAGTCTATGAGAATGTGGCGGGGCACCCTCATCCAATCCACCATACCATCTCTTCAGCTCCCCTTTTTGGTTTTGTGCTTTTTGAGACAGGGCTTCTCTGTGTAGCCCTGGCTATCCTGGAACTCACTCTGTAGAGCAGGCTGACCTTGAACTTAGAGATCTGCCTGCCTCTGCATCCCAAAGTGTCAAAGACAGGCGCCACCACTCCTATCTCTTCCCAACGGCTCGTTGTGGGGTAGCTTCGTTTTGTGCCTGTCACATTCCTTAATAGATGACCCATGGTCTTGGCATCTACAAGATCCTGAGGCTCCACTGTGCCGTAGACTTCATCTTTTAGTTTCATGAACTTGAGAGCCCAACCCTGTCATGGGTCTCCTGACCTCAGAGACTGTGTCTCTCTGTCTCTGTCTCTCTCTTGGTGTGTGTGTACGGGCATGTACACGTGTGTGTGTGTGTGTGTGTGTGTGTGTGTGTGTGTGTACACATGCGCACACATGCATGTGTAGCACATTCTACTGCACATGAGTGGTTGTCAGGAGACAACTTGGGAGAGTCATCTTAGCCTTTTACCTTGTGGGTCCCTCCCAGGGATTGAGTTTACTTAGGTTGTTGGGCTTGACAGCATACACTTTTACTTGTTGAACTATTTTGCCAGCAGTAATTTTGTATTTTTTAGCCCTTCAAAAACAGTATCAGAAAAGCCAGATGTGCTGGCACACACCTTTAATCCAGCATTTGGGAAGTAGACCCTTTCCTAATGTCCTAGGACCGGGCAGGAGGTTTCTCCTTAATAACTACAGCTTCTTTCCAGCACTAGCTTTGCCTGCATTTTTGAGCTATTTTTATTAACAATGCAATAACCCTGTCACAGATTGAATGCCTTTCCGCTATGATGGTTCCTGATAACTATCATTCTGATAGAATCTAGAATCACAGGGAGATGGTCTGTTCTATTCAGGGTTTCTATTGTTATGATGAAATATCATGACCAGAGCAATTTGAGGAGAAAAATGTTTATTTGACTTAGACTTCCACATCACCGTTCATCACTGAAGGAAGTTAGGACAGGAACCTGGAGACGCAGCGGCCGTGGAGGGGTGCTGCTTACTGCCTTGCCCCTCATGGCTTGCTCAGCCTGCTTTCTTATAGACTGCAGGGCCACCAGCCCAGGGATGGCCCCACCCACAAGGAGCTGTGGCTCTCTCCCATCAATCACTAATTAAGAAAATGCCCTATAGTGGGGGACTTGTGGAGACATTTTCTCAATTACAGATGCATGCTACCTCAACTGTGGGTCTGGGGGTCAGTTCAGCCCATCTGGTCTACCGAGGGAGTTCCAGGACAGCCAGAGCTATATAGTGAGACCCTGTCTTGAAACAACAAAAACAAGGGCTAACAGAAGCCCGTTGTTGGGTTGCTTCTGTATTTTAGCACAGCAGCACGGAAGAAACTAAGACACCTGCCAGGAAATCTCCACCAAGCTCGACAGTTTGAAATATAGTTTCAGTCCATCTCTCAGGACATAGAAGAATGCAGCTAGATTATATTACATAATTACACAAATGACACAGGGGAAACCCAACCTAAACAGCCCTGCTTTCCTGTGAACCTGCTTGAGCCAGCCCTCCACAGTCCACACTAATCTCAGCCTTCTGATGTTCCCAGTCTCCTGCCAGAAGGGCTCGTTAAACTCTGCCTACGGCAGCCAAAGGTTTTCCTAGCCCAATGTTCCAAACTCTTCTACAGTTTTTCCTAAAACCAGTTCTGTGGTAAACCTGACCATGTGGCTTTTAGGCCTTTGGAATTATTAGGTTGGAGGAACGAAGAAGAATTTGGCCCTTTGGGCTGGGAAAGCTGTTGAGTGCTTTGGGGAGAGCTTTTTGGGGCGTTTGGAAGATAAGAATACAGACAGAGGATTCTGGGCTATGAAGTTGCAGGGGATTAGGACTCTCGGGAACAGGGGTGGGCCATTCCTGCGCTGTTTTGGCCACAGTCTGGCTTCATTCTGCCTGTGTTGTGATAAACTGAATGAAGTTGGAGGGAGATGTGACTGGTTTGTCTGGCCTGGGAGGTTCAGCTGGTGTGAGGAAGTAGCTGTGTTTGCTGAGGGGTTGACACCCCTGAAGACAGGCCGCAGATGGTGCCCTGGGATCCTGGGAGACCTGCTCCGAAGACCAAACCCACTCAGCAGAGACTCCATCTCCCCGCCCTAATGGAGTTAAAGGAAGAGTCTTGGGTCTGGACGGTGCTTAGTGGGTGAGAACACTTGCTTTCTCACAGAGGACCTGAGTTTCATTCTCAGCCCACACCCATTTGTAACTCCAACTCTTCTGACCCTGGAGGCACCTGCATGCGTGAGATGCACACACATAAATAAAAACAAATCTTCCTTGCCTCTTGAAAGCAAATACATAAGTTTATTTCCCCACGGTCAGTGTCCTGCTGTAGTTAAGGGGGCAGCCCCAAGAACTGACATCAGAACTTGGTGATGTCTTCCGCGCGGTGCTAGTTCAGAAGGTAAGGTTTAGGCAGACATAAAGAGCAGTCACGGTGGAATCACTGCAGAGAGGCTCTGAGGGGCCGTTAGGTAGCGCTGTGAGGGTGGAGCTCCAGTTGTAATGCAAACCCCTGGATACTGGACACGGCTGTGGCTGTGTGATGTCTGTCAAGGAGGGCTGCGGCTCCAGAGTGGAACAGTCTGAGAGAAGCCGGGCTGGTGTGGGTGGAGAGGTGGCGCTGCCAAGCTTCTGGAGCCCAGCAGATTACAGAAGCTCCCGATGCCTCACTTGGGGCTGTAGCATTTGATGTTTTTCCTGCTGGAATTAGGAGATTTGGGCCTTTCTGTTGTTTCAAAACAAGGTCTTTGTTTTCGTTTTTTTGTTTGAGACAGGGTCTCTACACAGCCCTGACTGAGAACTTTCTGTGTAGATCGGGCCAGTCTTGAACACCGACCTCTGCCTCCCAAGTGATGGGATTCACCTGGCCTGAGACAAGGTCTTTCTATAGATCCCTGGCTGGCTAGAGCTTGCTATGTAGACCAAGCTGGCCTGGTTTCAAACTCACAGAGATTCACCGTCCTCTGCCTCCTGTGTACATTAGAGGCATGGACTAACCATGCCTGGCCTGAGACTTTTAACTTTTTGAGACAGGGTTTTCTATGTTGCCCTGGCTGTCCTGAAACTCGCTGTATACACAAGGCTGGCCTCCAAGTGCTGGGATCTAAGGCGTCCACCATCACTTTGCTGAGACTTAACTTTTAGTTATTTTGTCTTTTTTTTTTTTTTTTTTTTAAACAGAGCTGAGGACTGAACCCAGGGCCTTGGGCTTGCTAGGCAAGCGCTCTACCACTGAGCTAAATCCCCAACCCCGAGACTTGACTTGTAAAGCATTGAAATTGTTAATGACAATAGGAACTTTTAAAGTTGGACCAAGTGCATTTTTCATTATAAGGTGGCCACTGGCTTACAGAGACTGTTAGGGTTTACAGGATGGACTGATAAGGGGTGGAGCTGTCATGTGTGGGGAGCCAGATGATCCAGAACTTTCTCAGAGGCCCCGATGAAAGGACAAAGGAGTCTTTACTTGGGTGTCCTTGTCCAGGACAGTGTAGGGTTGGAGCCCGTGTCTCGCAGGAGTCAAGGTTGTGATTTCTGGAGACAGTGGGAGGCCCGAATCTTCTCCTTGGGCTGGGATTGCCAGCTCCCACACCTGTGTCTTAGGTATCCTGGGTTATTTCCCAACGTTGTTGCATTTAGCTCTCTGCTGGCCTTGGCTGTTTCCTCTCCCCCAGCCCCAGCCCCACCGATACAGGATGCTTTCTTTTTTCTTCTTTACAGGATCTCACCGTGTAGCTCCGACTGTCCTGGAACTCCCTCTGTAGACCAGGCTGATCTCAGACTCAGAAGTCCACCTGCCTCTGCGTCCCGGCGATGCTTCTTCTTCTTCTTCCCCCCCCCCCCCCCGATACAGGGTTTCTCTGTGTAGCCCTGGCTGTCCTGGAACTCACTCTGTAGACCAGGCTGGCCTCGAACTCAGAAATCCGCCTGCTTCTGCCTCCCAAGTGCTGGGATTACAGGCGTGCGCCACCACCGCCTAGCAGTTGTTTTGTTTTTCAAGACAGGGTTTCTCTGTATAGCCTTGGCTGTCTGGAATTTGCTCTGTAGACCAGGCTGGCCTTGAACTTAGAAATTCACCTGCATCTGTCCCCCAAGTGCTAGAATTAAATGTGGAGCCACCACTACCCAGCAAGGGATTATTTTAATTACATTGATTGATGTTGGGGGACCCGCCCACTGTGGGTGGCACCATTCCCTGGCTTTGGGGTCCTGGACTGTATAAGTGTACAAGAATATAAACATACGATGGTGTGAGCAGAATTAGCATGTGTGCACTAATTTACTGCTCTTTTCGCTTGACTATGGATATGGTGTGACTAGCTGCTTCAAGCTCCTACTACCTTGACAGACTGTACCTAGAATTGTGAGTCAAATAAACCCTTCTCCATTAAGATCCTTCTGTCAGGGTATTTTACCACAGAAATAGAAAAGGAAACTAAGACAAAGCACCAATTCAATCATTACAACGTTACTAAAAGGCGACCGAGAGAGCTCAGTAGGTGAAGCCACTCGCCACCACCATTGAAACCCGGTGGAAGGAAAGAACTGGTTCACACGAGTTGTCCTTTGACCTCCACAAAACATGTCCTTGGACAGCTGCATGGATGTGATGCACACAGGTTTGGCTCCCAGCACTCTATGGAACCTTATAAGCACCTGCAACCCCAGCTCCAAGGGACCGACCCCTGGCATCTGAGGGTGCCCGTCCCCACACATGCACACCCTCACACAGGCACACCCTCACACATGCACACCCTCACACATGCACACCCTCACACAGGCACACCCTCACACAGGCACACCCTCACACATGCACACCCTCACACAGGCACACCCTCACACAGGCACACCCTCACACAGGCACACCCTCACACATGCACACCCTCACACAGGCACACCCTCACACAGGCACACCCTCACACAGGCACACCCTCACACATGCACACCCTCACACATGCACACCCTCACACAGGCACACCCTCACACATGCACACCCTCACACAGGCACACCCTCACACAGGCACACCCTCACACAGGCACACCCTCACACAGGCACACCCTCACACATGCACACCCTCACACATGCACACCCTCACACAGGCACACCCTCACACAGGCACACCCTCTCACACAGGCATACCCTCACACAGGCACACCCTCACACGGGCACTATAGATAACTAAAGATAATAAAAAGAAATTCTTAAAGTAAATAGGGGGCGTGAGAGTTGGCTCAAGATTAAGAGCACTTGCTGCTCCCGCAGAGAACCAGGCTCTATCCCCAGCGTCCACTCGGCTGTTCACAAGTGACTAACTCAGTCCCAGGGACTCCGAGTCCCTGGACCTCTGCAGACACTGCATGCCTGTGGTACACATATGTACAAGAAAGCAAACACACACACACATGTAAAATTATAAAATAAACAAAACCTTTTTTTTTTTCATTTTTTTTTCAAGACAGGGTTTCTCTGTATAGCTCCACCTGTCCTGGAACTCACTCTGTAGACCAGGCTGGCCTCGAACTCAGAAATCCACCTGCCTCTGCCTCTCAAGTACTGGGATTAAAGGGGTGTGCCACCACTGCCCGGCTATGAGACATCTTTTAAGCCCTTTTTATTTTTGAGACTTCTCACTAAATTTCCAAGATGACCTTGAACTTGTAATCATTCCAGTATATAGTTGAGATCACAGGTAATTATCAACAGGCCTTTTCTTTGAACCCCAGACAAAGTCCTACTGTGTATAACCCTGGCTGCCCTGGAACTCATTATATAGATCGGGCTGGCCTCAAACTCATAGATCTGCCTGCCTCTGCCTCCCAGGGGTTGGTGTTAAAGGTGTTGATTAACAAATTGAAATAACTTGCTGGTTTATCCTTCATTCTTTGGGTGATTACATGGTGTTTATTGGGGGCTGGAGAAATGTCTCAGTGGTTAAGAGTGCTACCAGGCGTGGTGGCGCACGCCTGTAATCCCAGCACTTGGGAGGCAGAGGCAGGCGGTTGGAGGCCAGCCTGGTCTACAGAGTGAGTTCCAGGACAGCCAGGACTACACAGAGAAACCCTGTCTGGGGGAGGGGGGGAGTGCTTACTGCTCTTCCTAGAGGACCAGAGTTCAGTTCCCAGCCCTCAGATCTGCAGCTCACAACTGCCTGGAACTCCAGTTCCAGATTTGATATTTTCTTCCAGCCTCTGCAGGAATCTGAATCCACACACACAAACACTTTTTTTGTTTGTTTGTTTGTTTTCAGGACAGGGTTTCTCTGTGTAGTCCTGACTATCCTGGAACTCACTCTGTAGACCAGGCTGGCTTCGAACTCAGAAATCTGCCTGCCTCTGCCTCCCAAGTGCTGGGATTACAGGCGTGTGCCACCATGCCCAGCCTAAAAAGAATTTTTTTAATGTAAGTGTTTGTGTGTGCCGGGCGGTGGTGGCGCATGCCTGTAATCCCAGCACTTGGGAGGCAGAGGCAGGCAGATTTCTGAGTTCGAAGCCAGCCTGGTCTACAGAGTGAGTTCCAGGACAGCCAGGACTACACAGAGAAACCCTGTCTCGAAAAACCAAAAAAAAAAAAAAAAAAAAAAATTCTTTTTAGATCCAGGACAGCCAGGGCTACACAGAGAAACCCTGTCTTGAAAAAACAACAACAAAAACAAAAAACAAGCCAGGCATGGTGGTGCACGCCTGTAATGCCAGCACTCTGGGAGGCAGAGGCAGGCAGATTTCTGAGTTCGAGGACAGCCTGGTCTACAGAGTGAGTTCCAGGACAGCCAGGGCTATACAGAGAAACCCTGTCTCAAACAAACAAACAAACAAAAACAAAAAACAAAAAAAAATCTTTTTAACTGGTCAAAACTTTTCTGGATTCCTTCATCCTGTCAGACTCAATACTGGAGTTAGGGACTACAATTTTTTTTTTCTTCTGTACTTAATTAAACCAGGCAGTAGATAAGTAAATCAAAAGTGAGGATATAAGTGTTTATAGCAGTTGCATAAACACAGTGCAATGGGAAACAGGGAGTTAGAATGTGATTAACAATCCTGACACATTTTTTAAATGATTATGTTTGAACTGACATATCCACAGTAGGGCATGCACATGTGTGTATCTGTTGTGTGTTTGAGGCAATCTCACTATGTAGCTACGTAGCCCAGGTTGGCCTGGAAATTGCAATTCAAATCTAAGTATGAGTGTGCACCTTATAAACAGCACTGGGACATGAAGCAAGGAGATCAGGAGTTTAGCCTGAGCTCCACAGAGAATTTGCAGCCATCCTTTCTTAAAGAAAACAACAACAACCAAAAAAAAAAAAAAAACCCTAAATATACAAAAGAGAGCAGAGGAGGGGGTAAAATATAGCTCTCCTGCCTCGCACTGCAGTGTTGATGCCTGGCGAGGGCCAGCTGTGCAGAGTGCTTACACTTGTTCCACAGCAGCTCCCGAAGCCATTGCGAAGGTAGCCAATTCTAAAGGATGACCAATTTTTGCATGTCCGTGGTGCCTACAAGTCCCAGAACGCACCGCGGGGCGCGGAGGCGGGGCAGTGTGAAGACTGGGTTCTTTGATTGGTGATGAGCGCCAGACCAATCGGAGGTGCTGTTGTTTGTCAGTCCCGGAGCCGGTCCGGAGAGGGAAGGTGGCAAGATGGTCTTGGAGAGCACTATGGTTTGGTGAGGAGCTTTGGACGTGGCCGGGGGCGCGTCTGGGTTGCTGGTGCGCGTGGCGCCGAAGCCTGAGGTTCTGGGGTGGGGACGGGGCCGCCGGGCGAGATATGGCTTTGGGGCCCGCGGGAGACAGGCAGACGACTCCCTGAGTCATCCCGGCCCAGGAACGCAGGCCCGGGAACCCGGGTTCCCTTCCCGGACCCTGCGTCTCCTTGTCTCCCGGAAAGCAGAGGCCAACTGCTCCATCCACTCGCTTCCAACTTTTCCTTTTCTCTACTTTATCTCACGTAAACCTCACAACAGCATTCAGGGAAAATAGCCCTCCATCTCATAATGAGTCGGAAGGACTTTAGGTGATCTGCTGTAGCTACAGCAAATTAAGAGGTCGTGAAAAGCAGGAGTCAAATTCAAAACTACAGTGCTCTTCTCCCATGAATTAGGTCTTACCAGGTTTATACTTGGGATGAGTACCTATTAAGAGTTAGATTAGCCGGGCGTGGTGGCGCACGCCTCTAATCCCAGCACTTGGGAGGCAGAGGCAGGTGGATTTCTAAGTTCGAGGCCAGCCTGGTCTACAGAGTGAGTTCCAGGACAGCCAGGGCTACAGAGAAACCCTGTCTCGAAAACAAAAACAAAAACAAAAAACATCAACAAAAAAGAGTTAGATTAGAAACCGAGGACAAGAAAAATAAATAGAAATAAAGCTGAGAACCTGTTTTATTCAGGACTTTGTTTTTGTGATTTCAGATACTGGGAATTGAATCCAGAGCATTGTGAACGCTGGGAAAGTGCTCTACCAATGAGCCACACCCCTTTCGGATTGCATTTATTATTTTTAGATGGAATTTTGACACTGTAGCTTAGGCAGGCTTTGAAGTCTTCATTTGAAAAGATGCACAAGCTGGCCTTGGACTTTGAATGAGTATGTAGGATTATAAGCCTGAGTCACTAGGCCCATGTTTTCATTTGGAGATGGGCTAGCACTGCCACCTAAATGCAGGATGGCTTAAGCTTGTTTTCCAGCACTTGGGGGGTGATCAGAGGGTTTTCATGATCAGGACTACCTAGCAAGAGTCTGTCTTAAAACAGGACAACCAGGGTGCCCAGTTAAATGTGAATTTCAAGCAAATCACGAGTGATTTTTAGTATGAAAAGGGAATTTTAAGTGCAACCCAAATATTACTCTCACAAGTTACCTGTTGGGGCTGGGCAGTGGTGGCATATACCTTTAATCTCAGGCTTGAGGCCAGCCTGGTCTACAAAGCCAGTTCTAGGACATCCAGAGAAACCCTCTCTAAAAAGATGACAGAACAAAACAAAAACAGCAACAAAATAGCCACTTGTTAAGAGTTGAGAGATGGTCTTCTTGACAGAACCAGCAGATCCAGCGCCTTTGATCTCTGTAGGTGCGCATGCGCACACACCTAAAACCAATAAAAATAATACATCTTGAAAGTTATTCATTACTCATCTGAAATTAAAATTTAAGTCCTACATTTTTGTTTTCTAAGTTTGAAGATGAGATTTGGAATCCAAACTTGTTCACTGGCTGGCACTTACCTTTTGCACATTGTTGGAGAATTGTAGTAACTTCTCTGTGTCTCATAGTAGAAGTAGGTAAGCTGTATGTGATGGTGCTCTGTACAGTAGAGTACTGTGGTGGCATGGTGTTTGGGGAGCCCTCAAAATTCAAGAGCTGTAAAGATACATGTGAAGAGAGGTCTTTACAAAGTTGCTGAAGTAAAGCCCCATGTTGGCAGAGGAGACCAGAGTGACCCTTCACATAGATTGTCGTTAGGTGGGAGGAGTCACCGTGGGAAGAAATGGCTGAAGAGCTTGATCTCTGGTCTGTATCCCAGTGAGAGGATGCTGAGGGTGATGGAGTCAGGCCTTTGTACAGACTGGCATTGATTTAAGAATATTGATCTGTCCAGATGTGGTACACACCTGTACAGGTATCGAGAACACTGCATGGTTGAGACAGAAGGATCGTGAGTTCAAGGCAACTTGGAATGCATATTGAGGCCCTGTTTTTTTAAAAAAAATTGTTTGTTTTTTTTTTTTTTTTAGATTGATACATTAAAGGAAAGAATAGGACTGGAGACCTTAGCCATCAGTGTGATTGTCCAGGAACAGAATAATGAGACCCTCTTGTTTTCTGTGAGGTGTCCTGGATTTCCAGGCTACAGAGTTTTCTGTAGGGGCCTATTTTATTTTATTTTATTTTATTTTATTTTATTTTATTTTATTTTATTTTATTTTTTGTTTTTTTTTCCGAGACAGGATTTCTCTGTGTAGCCCTGGCTGTCCTGGAACTCACTCTGTAGATCAGGCTGGCCTTGAACTCAGAAATCCGCCTGCCTCTGCCTCCCAAGTGCTGTGATTAAAGGTGTGCGCCACCACCGCCCGGCTGGGGCCTATTCTAAAATGCAAGTGTTTTGACTTTAGCCCTAATCTGCTGAGCCATATTCTCCTGTTAGTTTTTTTATACATGTTATTACACTTGGCCAGTAGGCTGTTCTAGAGCTCTGGAACTCTGTTGTGTTAATTGTTATAATAGAGATGTTAGCTCAAGTCAGATGTGCTGGCCCATACCTGTAATCCCAGCACGTAAGAGGTAGACTCAGGAGGATCAGTTCCGTGTCATCTTCAGTTATAGAAAGCTCATCCTGTTTCTAAGGGAGACTGAGGTTGAGGGAGAGAGGTTGGGAGGGGACAGAGTGACAGGATCTCAGTTTTTACCCCCAAATCCTGGATTCCATAACTCCTCTTCCCTTGACTTCCCCAGTAGCTGAGCCACAGGCATGCTCTGCTGCCTGTCCTGTGTGGATGGGTTGATTGGGGATCGAGTCCAGGGCCTTGGTCATGCCAGGCAAGCACTCAGCACAGAGCCTCACCCCAGCTGTATTCAGGTTAAATGATGGTGCCATGGAAAGGTTGGGTAATACCTTAAGCCCACATTTTTATGATTTGGGGGATGAAAGAGAGAATTACATGCTGCTGAGGGAAAGTTCTAAGAAATACAAATAACACTACCCCATTCATACCAAGCTAGAACTAGGGACAGCTGGGCAGTGTGGTGTTTTGTGTGAAACAGCATCTTGCTGTGTAGCCCTGCCAGGAGTTCCCGATAGTCCTCCTGCCTCTGGAACAGTAGGATTAACATGGACAGTGTGGCTGTTAAGGGACGATGCGTGGTAAGGCACCTGTGGCTTTCCACAGCGACCACTCTCCTTCCCCAGTGGTGGTGAGGACAGCACAGTTCCAGTCCTCATTATGTCCCCAACCCCACCCCTTTCCTAGTCCTTGCCTGTGGTCCTTGCACTTAGTGACTGAAGCCTGGTTTGTTTGTTGTTGCTGTTGTTGTTTTTTTGTTTTTTGTTTTTTGGGTTTTTTTTGTTTTGTTTTGTTTTGTTTTGTTTTTTTGGTTTTTTTTTGAGACAGGGTTTCACTGTGTAGCCCTGGCTGTCCTGGAACTCACTCTGTAGACCAGGCTGGTCTCGAACTTAGAAATCCGCCTGCCTCTGCCTCCCAGAGTGCTGGGATTACAGGCATGCCCCACCACCGCACGGGCCTGAAGCCTGTTTTTATTTTTTAACCTGCCGCTTTATTTGAAGTTTGAGAGGCTGCCACACCCCCCTGGAAGAGAATTGGGAACTGTTTCAGGAAAGCAGGACATGGCCAGTGGATCAGCTGGGTCTTCACATAGTTTGTTCACAGATGCCTGTTTGTCACCACTAAGCTACTCTCCTGGAATGCTTCCTGTTTTGCTGTGGTATGATCAAACCCAGGGTATCATACATGTAGCCTGTGTGTATCTTCACTAAGTGTTAGGTACTATGCTCAGTACTTTCTGTGCAGTAACTCTCAAAGCTAGCCGGGCGGTGGTGGCGCATGCCTGTAATCCCAGCACTTGAGAGGCAGAGGCAGGCGGATTTCTGAGTTCGAGGCCAGCCTGGTCTACAGAGTGAGTTCCAGGACAGCCAGGACCACACAGAGAAACCCTGTCTTGAAAAAACAAAAACAACAAAAAAAGAAAACAACAACAATAAATCTGCCCCAACCAGACTCTACATGATATGAAACATAGACTCTGGCTTCTCGGTTTCCCCCTTTGCTGGTCACACAGCCTACTATGTACCATTGACCGACATTCCTGGTTCAAGACCAAGTCTGGGTGACCCTAGAGGTCTTGCTGCCAGTGACACTGCTTGTGCTAAGGAGAGGGGGCAGAACAAAAGACTATTTGAGAGAAAATTCTAGCTCAGTGCTTTTTCTTTTTCTTTTCTTTCTTTCTTTTTTTTTTTTTTTTTTGTTTTTTGTTTTTTGTTTTTTGTTTTTTTTGGGGGGGTTGTTTTTTTGTTTTTTGGTTTTTTTTGGTTTTTTGAGACAGGGTTTCTCCGTGTAGTCCTGGCTGTCCTGGAACTCACTCTGTAGACCAGGCTGGCCTCGAACTCAGAAATCCGCCTGCCTCTGCCTCCCAAGTGCTGGGATTACAGGCGTGCGCCACCACTGCCCGGCTTTCTTTTTTTTTTTTCTTTTTGATTTTTCAAGACAGGGTTTCTCTGTGTAGCCCTGGCTGTCCTGGAACTCACTCTGTAGACCAGGCTGGCCTTGAACTCAGAAATCCGCCTGCCTCTGCCTCCCAAGTGCTGGGATTAAAGGCGTGCGCCACCACTGCCCGGCTAACTTTTTCTGCCTTATAAAGCTTTACCTGGTAATAAATAGAATTAAAAAATGGTAAGGAAGGGTAATATACTGAAAAAGCAGATCCAGTGCCCTCTCTGGTGTGTCTGAAGAGACCAACAGTGTACTCACATACATCAAATAAATTAAATCTTCAAAAAACAAAAATAGCAGCAGCATCCTAGGTGATCCTGTGTCTAGGAAGCCGGAGCTGAGTGGCTATGCTGCATGCCTGTCAGGAGGAGAGGGCGGGCCCTCCAGTTTCCGAGGGCATTTCAGGGAATCCCTCAATGTTCTTTTCCCTTCTTTCTCCTGCTGTAACAGTGTGGACAACAGTGAGTACATGCGGAATGGAGACTTCCTTCCCACCCGGCTGCAGGCTCAGCAGGATGCCGTCAACATTGTATGCCACTCAAAGACCCGAAGCAACCCTGAGAATAACGTGGGCCTGATCACACTGGCCAAGTACGTGGGACACAGTGGGGCTGTGAAGGTGGGTGGTGCTCCCACATTGGGTTGCAGGTGCCTGACTGGTTGCTAGCACAGGCTGTGCTCATCCATCCTGGGCTCCACCTCAGTAGTTGGACAGCTTGCTGTGCTGGGGAAGAATTTCTTGACTTTGACTTTTTTTTTTTACACAGGGTTTTTCATGTAGTCCTGGCTTGATATATACCTTTCTTTTTTAAATATTTACTTTGTATTTTATGTATAAAAATGTTTTGCCTGTATGTATGCACCATGGTCATGCATAATGCCCACAGAGGTCAGAAAAGGGGTTCAGATCCCCTGGAACTGGAGTTATAGCTGATTGTGAGCAAGCATGTGGTTGTTGGGAAATGAAGCTGGGTCCTCTGCAAGAGCAGTGAGTGCCCTTAACCAATGAACCGTGTCTTCAAAAAAAAAAAAAGATAAAAGTTGCTTTTATGGTCTCTAAACAAAAGATGAATAGCTAGGTGGTGGTACACACCTTTAGTCCCAGCACTCAGGATGCAGAGATAGGTGGACCTCTAAGTTTGAGGCCAGTCTGGTCTACATAGTGAGTTTCAGGACAGCCAGAACAGAGAAACTCTGTCTCGGGGTCGGGGGTGCGGTGTGTGTGTGTGTGTGTGTGTGTGTGTGTGTTTGGGGGGGGCGGTTAAAAGGCACTCTTGTAACTCTTGTGATCTGAACGTACTAACTGCTTCGCTCATCCTAGTGACTGTGAGGTGCTGACCACACTCACCCCTGACACTGGCCGCATCCTCTCCAAGCTCCACACTGTCCAACCCAAAGGCAAGATCACCTTCTGCACAGGCATCCGCGTGGCCCACGTGAGTCCTGCTGGCTCCCTGCTGTGAGGGTCGGTGATCTAAATAGAGCAGGACAGAGAGGACCTAGATCTCAGCCTTCTAACGCTGCACACGGTTGGAGGTGCTGTAGTGACCTCCAACCATAAAATTGTTTTGGTGCTGCTCATAACTACAATTTTGCCTATTGTTATGAATTACGTAATTTAATCTGCTACCCTGTGAAAGGTTGCCCAACCCCTTCCAGGTTGGGAGCGGCTGACCTAGAGGGTGCTTACTCGGTATTAAAAGGATGGGGCAAGATGAGTATGAGTCTTGGTCCACTTGAATACAACAGAAAGAAGAGGCGTGTTTTGAGTGAGCGTTATGGTAGACTTGAGGGTAACAGGTAGTGTAAGGAGCAGGGAACGCGGACTGACCCGGGAGGGACATGTGCTTCCTGTGACTGACAGGAACTTCTCTTCCTTTCCAAGCTGGCTCTGAAGCACCGGCAGGGCAAGAATCACAAGATGCGCATCATCGCCTTTGTGGGTAGCCCTGTGGAGGACAACGAGAAGGATGTGAGTCCACAGGCAGCCTGCCAGGCAGAGCCTCCATTTGGAAGTGTCTTGAAGAATCTAGGAGGCAGAGAGGTGTTAGGCATGTTGTCTGGAGAAAGGTAGATGTGTGGTTTCCGTGCTGGGGCAGACCTTGGGTAGGATGCTGAATTTCTGTCTGCTTCTATGAGGCAAGTTCAGTCCTCACTACAGAGAATCAATTTCAGCTGGGCAGTGTGGCGCACGCCTTTAATCCCAGCACTTGGGAGGCAGAGGCAGGCGGATTTCTGAGTTTGAGGCCAGCCTGGTCTACAGAGTGAGTTCCAGGACAGCCAGGGCTACACAGAGAAACCCTGTCTCGATAAAACCAAAATAAAACAAAACAAAAACAGAGAATCAATTTCTTGACACCCCCCCCCCTTTCTTCCTAGCTGGTGAAACTAGCTAAACGCCTTAAGAAAGAAAAAGTGAATGTTGACATCATCAATTTTGGGGAAGAGGTAAGTCAGGATTGCAGGGCATGGGACCTGATCCCACGGTTATGAACAGGTCTGTCCTTTCCTAGACTTGAGCTCCCACTGGGCCTCTGGCGACAGCTGCAGTGTAGACTGTGAAGCAGTGAGTGCTTTCTGCTCTGCAGGAGGTGAACACAGAGAAACTGACGGCCTTTGTGAACACACTGAACGGCAAGGACGGGACCGGATCCCATCTAGTGACGGTGCCTCCTGGGCCCAGCTTGGCCGATGCTCTCATCAGTTCTCCTATTCTGGCTGGCGAAGGCGGTGCCATGCTGGGTCTTGGTGCCAGTGACTTTGAGTTTGGAGTAGATCCCAGTGCTGATCCTGAATTGGCCCTGGTAAGCAAATGTTGACCCTGGGGTTCTGTTCTCTGTACAGATACCCAGCTGATGGGACTAACAGCTCCATATCACCGTTTTCTAAGACCCTTTTTTTTTTTTTTTTTTTTTTTTTCGAGACAGGGTTTCTCTGTGTAGCCCTGGCTGTCCTGGAACTTACTCTGTAGACCAGGCTGGCCTTGAACTCAGAAATCCGCCTGCCTCTGCCTCCCAGAGTGCTGGGATTACAGGCGTGCGCCACCACCGCCTGGCTAAGACCCTTTTCACTTCCTTGAAGGGCACCAATGCAAGACTCTAGCATCTTCGTTTTCCCCAGGCTCTGCCTTGCTGCTTCCATTTTCCCTTACGACTTGTCAGTGTTAATGCTTCTCCCCATGTGACACGCCAGAGGAGTGCCATCCTGTGCAGATGCCGCAGTATCAGCTGTGGTCCTCAGGAGTTGGTCTTGTCTTGCGCTTTCCCAGGCCCTTCGTGTCTCTATGGAAGAGCAGCGGCAGCGGCAGGAGGAGGAGGCACGACGGGCCGCTGCGGCCTCTGCAGCTGAGGCTGGAATTGCTACGCCTGGGACTGAAGGTGAAAGAGGTGGATTCCGAAGTCCCGGGCCTGCGGGTTCTAGCCATTTCAAGCTGCAGTGAGCTGGGCTGGGCTGGGCTGGGCTTGGGGAGTAGTGTGGCCAGCTCTGTGGAATGTCTACTAGGTCTACCCTGTGCTTGCCCAGACTCAGATGATGCCCTACTGAAGATGACCATCAGCCAACAGGAGTTTGGCCGTGCTGGGCTTCCGGACCTAAGCAGCATGACTGAGGAGGAGCAGATCGCCTATGCCATGCAGATGTCCCTGCAAGGAGCAGGTGAGCCAGGGCTTGTGTGTGTGGCAGGGCCTGGGCAGAGTTTGGGGTGAGGGGCTAGCACTGAGCAGACTGCTGCTCTCCTTTCCTCAGAGTTCGGCCAGACAGAATCGGCTGACATCGATGCCAGCTCAGCCATGGACACGTCTGAACCAGTCAAGGTGAGGGCCAGCAGGGACGCTCTGATCTCCCCAGGTCTGAAATCCCCTTGTATATAGATCCTTATCCTTCTGGGGCCCAGAGCCTTTCCTCCCTAGCATTTCATAAGAAAGGTCTTAGAGCAACAGAAGGAAACACATAGTTGTGTGTTTCGTATTTCTTTGTAAATAGACAACAGAGTGAGTTAGAGAAGAATTCCATTGTCCTGGAATTTTTTTCAGGACAGGAGTGGCCTGTTATCTCCTTCCCTAACCGTTCTGTGGGACTCCTCCCATGAGGGTCTGGGGGAAAGGAGTGCTGGGTGCCCCGCTACCCCCACCCCCACAGTCAGGAGTGGGTAGCATCATGTTGCTGTCCCTACACTGTGCGCTCCCTGCCACTGCACTGCTGCTCCATGTGCCCAGTTCACGGTGCCTTTTTCAGGAGGAGGATGACTATGACGTGATGCAGGACCCGGAGTTCCTTCAGAGCGTCCTAGAGAACCTTCCAGGTGTGGATCCCAACAATGAAGCCATTCGAAATGCAATGGGCTCTCTGGCCTCCCAGGCCACCAAGGATGGCAAGAAGGACAAGAAAGAGGAAGAGAAGAAGTGAGGCTGGAGGGAGGGGTAGCCGAGTCTGCTCAGGGGACTGTAAAGATGGGGTTGGGTAGAGTCTTAGATCTGTTCTGCAGCCTTTACAATGGAATAAAGCTTGGCAAGTTTCCCCTTTGCCTTTGCTTCACACAGTGATAGCTCTGCTCACAGAGGGGAGGAGTGGACCTGAAGGGATGTCCTCACCTGCTCTGCAGATGGCTCCCGCCGGTCATCTCATCCCTCACAGCCCTTGGGCTTTTTCTTTTTCATTAAGAGAAGCTTTGCTGCCGGGTGGTGGTGGCGCATGCCTGTAATCCCAGCACTCTGAGAGGCAGAGGCAGGCGTATTTCTGAGTTTGAGGCCAGCCTGGGCTACAGAGTGAGTTCCAGGACAGCCGGAACTACAGAGAAACCCTGTCTCGAAAAACAAAAAAAGAGAGAGCAGCTTTGCTGAGGACCCACTCTCTTAAATCCTAAGGCCACTGAGATGAATTGAGGACAGCACCGGGGTCTAGGGACAAGAACAGTGCATGTCTGTTTCAAAGAGTATGTATGTGTGTATATGTATGTATGTGTGTATGTATGTATGTATGTATGTATGTATGTATGTATTTTTGAGACAGGTCTCACCGTATAGCCTAGGCTGGTCTATAATTATTAAGTATACTAAAGTGACCTCAAACTCACAGGCACTAATTAGCGTCTGCCTCCATATCACTAGGAGTAAGGTATGGACCGGCTTGCTGGCTCAGAGAATGATGAGGAACTGGCACAATGGCTCTGAGAAAAGGCACTTGCCATGGAAACTCCCTAAGATTCTTTTCTGAAGTTTTTGTGGTGGCACACTCTTTTTTTTTTTTTTTTTTTTTTTGAGACAGGGTTTCTCTGTGTAGTCCTGGCTGTCCTGGAACTTACTCTGTAGACCAGGCTGGCCTCGAACTCAGAAATCCGCCTGCCTCTGCCTCCCAAGTGCTGGAATTGAAGGAGCGTACCACAGCCGGGTATGGTTCCCCAGAAACTGGCGTTACAGATGGATGTTAGCTGCCATGTTGGTGCTGAGTCTCAAACCTAGGTCAAAGAGCAGCCAGTGCGGAAGAGCTATCTTACTTGCTGGCCTGTCTTTCCAGCCTCTAATGGTAAGAATTGATCCCCAGAGTCCACATCGAGCTGTAAGGAGGGTGCCAGGCTTGGCCTCAGGTCTCTACGTTAAATGCCATGGTCACGTGTCCCCACCCAGATCATAAATAGAATATCAAGTAAGAGAGAACTATGAACCACTTACTACAGGACAGTAAGAAGAAAGATCGAGCCTCAGCTGACCTCAAAGCAGGTTCCTTAGGGACACTTGAGTTCTCAGAAAATGTAAGGAAGACATGGGCGTGTGCGTGTAGGCGGATTTAGGACCTGAGCAGCTCAGAGGCTGGCTTTTGGAGTGGCCTAAGACACCAAGGACCATTATTATGTAGACCTAATTTCCGATGAAGATACAAAAAACGGTGAGTTATGGAATAGAATGCAGAATTCACAAAACTTTACTTTCTCTTGAATTTTTGAGACCTGGTCTATGGTACCCCAGGTTGGTCTCAAACTTGTGATGATTCTGCCTCAGCTTCCCAGTGCTGGGGCTGCAGCACCGCCATAGGTGGTTTCCATTTGTCTCATGAAAGTGGTGGCTAGTGCCTGGCAGACAGGAAGCATGGAACCTCTATTGCCCTAAAACACAACAGAATAAGCACATGTTGCTTAGGCAGGAGCCGGACTTCTCCCGACACTCTGTACACGTGAGCGAGCTAGTTTTTACTTTTCTCCAGCTTTTCTTCACATGCTTGCAGTCTAGTCCAAGCTTAGCTATATGTAAAGCTCATGGTAGCCCTGCCACAGCCTCCCAAGAGCCAGGACTATAAGCCAGGTTCCTGAGGTCCGTATTTATGTGTGCATCTTCTTATATAATTGAGCCTACCCTTTAATGGCTGGGCCATCACTGCAGCCCGCTCCCTCCCCCCACCATCTCACTATGTAGCTCTGGAACTATGTGGACCAGGCTGGACTCAAATTCAGAGATCTACATGCCTCTGCCTGTAGTGCTGGGATTAAAAGACACAGACCACTATGTCTGACTTTGTGTGCCTTTCTCAACTCATAAAACAATGGCCTCGTTTTGAGTTTGCTTGTGGGTGGGGTGGCGTGTCCATACAGTAACACGAACATATTGTTAGTTAGACTGTATGGGAATATGTTCCTTCCTACCTTGTGAGTTCTAGGGATTGAATTTAGGTTTTCACAGCATTAAGTGCCTTTTCCCACTGAGTCATCTTGCCAGGGCCCTTTTTTTTTTTTTTTTTTTTACTTATTTTTATTTTAATAGTTTGTTTTTATGGCAGTGTGTGCTTTGCTGCATTTCTTTTTGACATTTGTGTGCCTGATGCCTATAGAGGCCAGAAGAGGGCACCAGATTCCCTGGGACTGAGACAGTTGTGGGGTACTATGTGGGTTCTGGGAACTGAACCCAGGTTCTCTATAAGAGCAGTCAGTGCTCTTAACCACTTAGCATCTCTGCAGCCCAAAGTATTTTTTGAAGTTGTGTGTATATGTTTGACCTGCATGTAAGTGTGCAGCATTTGCTTGCCTGATGCCATGGGAGGCCAGAGAAGGTATCAGGCTCCCTAGAACTGGCACTGCATGTGGTCCTATCAGTACTGGGAACCAAGTAAGTGCAAGTAAGTGCTCTCTACCGTGTTGAGCTATCTTCTACTCCCGACCAGCCCCCTTTTGAACCAGTTTTCTCCTTTTCTTTTCTTTTGGTTTTCTGAAACAAGTTTCTCTGTGTAGCCCTGGCTATCCTGGAACTCACTCTATAGACCAGGCTGGCCTCGGAACTCAGAAATCCTCCTGCCTCTGCCTCCCAGAGTGCTGGGATTAAACGTGTGCGCCACCACTGCCCGGCTTGAACCAGTTTTCTCATTCATGTCTTAGGTAATACCTTAGGTATTACACTATTAGGCATTAGGCTATTAAAAATCATACATCAGAATTGTTTGATTGCTTTGTATGTTTGTGTGTGTGCATGTTCACGTTCACACACCGAGGTGTGCTTATGTGGTGACAAGGGTGGACCCTGCATCTTCCTCAATCCCTTTCCCCCTTATCTTTTGAGGTGAGTGTATCCCATGGGATCTGGACCTTGCCAGTTTGTAGAGTATCTGCATAGATCTTTGTCTCTCCAGTGCTAGGATTATAGGCATGATGTCCTGTCTTGCTTTTGCATGGGTGTTAGCGTCAAACTCAGATCCTCATGCTTATGTGACAAGCACGTCAACAACCCGAATCCTGCCAGAGCATCTAGTGCTGAGCCAGCTCCAGCCCTGCTTGGTTCATTTCCAGACCTGTGCCTCTAACAAGTGTTGGATTAATGATTTTCTTCCCATATAATAGGAAATGCTTATCAAGGAGGACCTCTAAGAAAACACAGATTGGCCGGGCGGTGGTGGCGCACGCCTTTAATCCCAGCACTTGGGAGGCAGAGGCAGGCGGATTTCTGAGTTCGAGGCCAGCCTGGTCTACAGAGTGAATTCCAGGACAGCCAGGGCTACATAGAGAAGCCCTGTCTCGAAAAACCGGAAAAAAAAAAAAAAGAAAACACAGATTGAGCTATAAAACCAATTTCAAATTCACTGCAAGTTTTGGAATCATTATCTTTGTTAGCATCCATAAGACTCAGGAGATAATCTAAAAGGAACTGACCTTTTTGTATATTTGTGTGCGTGCGTGCGTGCGTGCGTGCGTGCGTGCGTGCGTGCGTGCGTGTGTGTGTATGGCAGTGGTGCAAATGTGGATGGAGCTCAGTAGTGAATGTTGGTTTTCTCCTACCATGTGGGTCCCAGGAAACGAACTCAGAATGTTCTCTAATCAGATGCCACTTCCAAAGCCCTTAAAAGGAGGTCCCCTAGCCAGGGTACATGACTTGGTGGCAGGGGCCTTTACCAGCTGAGTCATTTCAACACCCTGCCCTACAAAGATTAATTCTTTCCTGAGTTTAGTCACTTTTCAGCTGGATTGTTTGTCTGTGTTTGGGTCTCTGTGGCGCAGGCTGGCCTTGAACTTTTTTTTTTTTTTTTTTTTTTTTTTTGGTTTTTCAAGACAGGATTTCTCCATATAGCCCCGGCTGTCCTCGAACTCAGAAATCTGCCTGCCTCTGCCTCCCAAGTGCTGGGATTAAAGGCGTGCCCCACCACCACCCGGCACCTTGAACTCTTTTAACCTTCCAAGTGCATGAATCATCTGATTCTTCAAATCCTAAAAGTAATCTTTTTATGTACCTAGGAGCTATGAGAGAGACATAACCTCCAATCCTGAGAGAACAAACTCAGTGTAGAATAAGGAGATGATTATAACTTACGGTAATCCAGGATGTATGTGTGTGTGTGTGTGTGTGTGTGTGTGTGTATGTGTATGTATATAATGCTTTTTTTCCCCCTTGGTTTTTCAAGGCAGGTTTTCACTGTGTCTTGGCTATCCTGGAACTCACTCTGTAGACTAACCTGGCTTTGCACTCACAGAGACATCAGGTCAGGGTAATGACGCAGAGTTTGATGATCCAAAAATTTTATAAAGTCATGGCAGGGGGCTCTCAAAGCCCTACTCATGTTGACCATCTATACTATAGATTCTGTTAGCTGCTGGAATTAGAGAGGCATTTTCTTTAGTAATGTAATCACTGGTAAGGTGCTGTGTTCCTATAAATAGCTTTGTACTGTACTCAATGCTCCTGTAAGCAACCCTGAAGAAATTCACTGAGGCATCACATTCACGTAAAAAAGAAAAGACATGAGAGTAAAATGGGGCTTTAATTGGGAAGAAGAAATGGATAATAGAGTATGTATGAAAATTTAGTGTTGGGGGGGGGACTGGGAGGAGGGTTGCAGCTATTGGGATGTAAAGTGAATGCAAAAGTGAAAGTGCAGCTGACGGAAGAAGCTGGTGCTGTGAGAAGACGCGGCCATAGCACAGAGGGTGAAGGGAAGCTTTCCGGTACCAGACAGCGGGAAATGGGGCCTGGCCAGATGGCTGTGCAGGCAGCACGGGTGTCCGCAACAGCTGTGCCATGCACCTGTTCCTGTCAGCTGGTCCCACCAATAGGATGGTGGGAGGGACTCCAGGCCTGAGTTTTAGGAAAGATAAACACTTTGGGGGGAATAGTGGCCTTTAATTCCAGAACTTGGAGGCAGAAATGGGTGAATCAGTTTGTGGCCAGCCTGGCCTACAGAGTGAGTTCCAGAATAGCCAGGATTACACAGAGAAACCCTGTCCTGAAAAAAACAATCAAAATGAACACTGCCACACTATTGCAGTGGAATGGCAGGGGTGGACAGTGACGCACAGCAGTGCAGCTCCCAACTGGAACTCTCCAATCAAATGCCACTCCCAGAGCCCTTAAAAAAGGAGGTCCCTAGCCAGGGCACTTGGCTTTGATTCCAGCAACTGGGAGGCCGAGGCAGATAGACTGGTCTACAAAATGAGTTCCAGGACAGCCATGGCTAACACTCTTGAAAAACACAAGAAAAAGAAAAAATGAACTTTGTTTTGTTTTCTGAGACAAGGTCTCACTATGTAGAGCTAGTTGGTCTAGACCTTCTTACCTGAGTCAGAGTGGCTTCTGGAATGTTGGAATTACATGTGTGGGGTCACCACACCTAGTGGGAGACCTTTTATATTACTAACAAGAATTGTGCGCTAAAAATGTTAAGCGGTTCACCAAAATGGTGAGATGATGCAGGGGACTGGAGAGGAAGGACAGCCTAAGCTCCAACTTTGATTAGTTTTATGGACAAGGCAGGCAGATGGGGTGACTGAGGGAAGAAGGGTGGGGATGCTGGGCTCCTGGGATAGATTTGCATAAATCTAAATTACTTAGTCACACAGTAATGCCCAAGAAGCATCCAGTTTCCTGGTCATTTCAAGGCGAAACCTCAGGGCCTTGGGATGAGGAAGACAGCTCCTGGGTCTCTGCATTTGGTTTAGTGGCGGCATCCCATAAGATTTAGCTGCAGACGGGAGAGGGCGTGGCGAGAAGCAGAGCTTCTTGTCACAGGGCTTTAGAAGCCTCTGAAGCTTTCCCAGGCAGCCCGTGGTGCTCAGAGAGGGGGCTTAGCAACTGTGCAGGCAGTGATATTAGGCAAGGATAGGGACTGCATGTACATGGTTACCCAGAGAATAGGTGTGGACTACTGAATGCTGGGGTCAGGCAGTGGAGAGGGCTGTGTGTGTGTGTGTGTGTGTGTGTGTGTGTGTGTGTTGCTTTGTTGCTTAGGCTGGCCCTGAACTCTGAATTCCGGGATTGAGTGATCTGCCTCAGGTTCCCTAGTTAAGACCACAGGCACCAGCCCAGATCGTGAAACTTTCAGGTTCTGAAGACTGTTCCTGAACATGTGTGTGCCTGAGACTTGAGGATGGTTGGCACTCTCATGCAATGGTGGTCTTAGTGGCCTTTTAAAATATTTATTTATTTTTATTTTATATGTATGAATGTATGTACATGCACCATGTTTTGTGCTGTTGTCTGTGGAGGACTGAAGACAGTGCTAGATCCCCATAACTGGAGTTATTATATATAGCTGTAAGCCCCCGTGTGGGTACAGAGAATTGAACCTAGGTCCTCTGCAAGAACATCAACCAACCAATAGGAATTACATTCCTATTACATGGCAACAGTCTACAATAAGTCACTGGGACACATGTTTGTTGTTGCCACAGTCTCACCTACCTGATAGCAAGGAAGCTTCTAGTACAACACACTTAAGCTCTGGACAGAAATATTAGGGTCCAGATATCTACGCCACTACATGCCTAGATAACTTACTAGTTAGCATTCAGTGTAAGGAACAAAACCAAGTATTTTAGGAAGAAAAAAATTTACCAAATTTAGATCTAACAGGTCAGGTGCCTTGGGCCTGGCCTTTAATCTCAGCACACAGGAGTCAGTGACAAGTGACTCTCTACTAGTTTAGGTTTGAAACAGACCCTGTTTCAAAAAGAAAAGAGAGGGAGAGAGCGCTTACAAAGTTTTTGGAAGCGCAGTAGGAAAGGCTGCTCTGAACATGGGAAGTGAGCTGGAGGCTGGCAACCCCTGTGTGTGTGTGTGTGGGGGGCTCGGGCCACCCACCCCACCCCCACCCCACCCCGGGTGTTTGGGAGCACAGCACTGTGCTATAGACGTAGCTCGGCTGGCAGTCTGCTCGCACGGAGTCTTGGATGGAGCCCAGCACCCTGCCTGCCTGTGATCCCAGCACGCAGGAGGTGGAAGCGGAAGAATCAGAAGTTCAAGGACTCCCATGCCTACACAGCACGTTTGAGGACACAGTAGGCTTTGTTTAAAATAAAACAAAAAAAGCTTAGTGCCACTCCATGGCAAGTCAGAGGGGAACAAATGGTGGAGATGCACTTTGCTCTCTAAGCTCATGTGATATGTGAACATTAATTCATAACAGCTCATAAACACAAACATGAGAAGATAACCAAGACCTGAAGAAAACAAAAGAACGTTCTGACTTTTATGAGACACACTGCCAGCCTGTGATTCCCAGCACCCAGCTGTGGTAGGAGTCTCAGGTCCTAAGATACATAGTGAGATACTGTCTTAAAAATTAAATAGCGGGCGGTGGTGGTGCACGCCTTTAATCCCAGCACTTGGGAGGCAGAGGCAGGTGGATTTCTGAGTTCGAGGCCAGCCTGGTCTACAGAGCTAGTTTCAGGACAGCCAGGGCTACACAGAGAAACCCTGTCTCGAAAAAACACCAAAAAAAAAAATTAATAACAAAATAATATAACATTGTATTGGCCAGGTGTGGTGGTGCCTCCAAGTGGGAGGCAGAAGCAGGCTGATTTCTGTAAGTATGAGGCCAGCCTGGTCTACATACTGACTTCTAGGTCAGTAAGGGATAATACATAGTGAGAAAAAAAAAAAAAAAAAAATCCAACCTCATCCCTCCACTCCAGCCCCTGTAAAAAAAAAAAAGTGCCGGGCAGTGGTGGTGCATGCCTTTAATCCCAGCACTTGGGAGGCAGAGGCAGGCGGGATTTCTGAGTTCGAGGCCAGCCTGGTCTACAGAGTGAGTTCCAGGACAGCCAGGACTACACAGAGAAACCCTGTCTCGAAAAACCAAAACAAAAAACAAACAAACAAACAAAAACCCACAAAAAAAACAAAAAAACAAAAACAAAAAAAAAATCCAAACCTTTGAGCTTCTTGTATAAATCTTGAAGACATTTTATTTGCATGTGCACTAAAGAAGTCAGACAGAGGCTGGAGAGATGGCTCAGTGGTTAAGAGCACTGACTGCTCTTCCAGAGTTCCTGAGTTCAATTCCCAGCAACCACATGGTGGCTCACAACCATCTGTAATGGCATCTGACACCTTTAAAAAGTCATACACAGGTCTGAGCTAGGTCCTCCGCATGTACTTTATGACGTGTACTTTGGTGTTCTGGTGGGACACCCAACAGTGGGAGTGGGCATGTCTCTGACTCTTGCCTGCTCCTGGGATCCTTTGCCTCCTTCTGAGTTGCCACATGCAGAATTGATGAGGATTTGTGCCGTGTCTTATTGTATCCTGTTAGGCCATATTCAGTGGAGATCCCCAGAAGGCCTGCTCTTTTTTCTTTCTTTTTTTCTTTTTTCGAGACAGGGTTTCTCTGTATAGTCCTGGCTGTCCTGAAACTCACTCTGTAGATCAGCCTGCCTCTGCCTCCCAAGTGCTGGGATTACAGGCGTGCGCCACCACGCCCGGCTTAGGCCTGCTCTGTTTTGTTTTGTTTTGTTTTGTTTTTTGTTTTGTTTTTCGAGACAGGGTTTCTCTGTGTAGCCCTGGCTGTCCTGGAACTCACTCTGTAGACCAGGCTGGCCTCGAACTCAGGTATCCACCTGCCTCTGCCTCCCAAGTGCTGGGATTACAGGCGTGCGCCACCACGCCCGGTAGGCCTGCCCTTTTTAAAAGGGAAACAGGATAAGTGGATCTGAATGAGTGACAGAGCAGGGCATTCAACACCTTCCTTTGACGTGCACACGGCTGCACACACTTGCACATCCATGATCATGTATGCTACACACACACACACACACACACACACACACACATGTATACATAATGACCAAAACAATTCCTCTAAAAGAGTAGGAAGGCGTCCCAGGTGGCTGCGGAAGACATGGGTGGGGCAGGCTCCAGTTAGGATCGGATGCTCTAGGCCATCTTCTGGGCCACCTGGTGGCCATTGTGGCCAAGCAGGTACTACTGGGCCAGAAGGTGGTGGTTGTATGCTGTGAGGGCATTAATATTTCGGGAAATTTCTATAGAAACAAGGTAAGTATCTGGCCTTTCTCCAAAAGCAGACGAATACCAGCCCCTCCGAGGCCCCTACACTTCCGAGCGCGCAGCCGCATTTCTGGCGCACTGTGCGAGGCAGGCTGCCTTGGAACACCTCAGGGGTTGGGCGGGATCCCTCCACCCTATAACACGGAAAAAGCGGATGGTGGTCCCTGCTGCCCTCAAGGTTGTTAGGCTGAAGCCTACCAGAAAGTTTGGTTGCCTGGGGCGTCTGGCTCATGAGGTCGGGTGGAAGTACTCAGGCAGTGACAGCCACTCTGGAGGAGAAACGGAAGGAAAAGGCCAAGATCTACTATCAGAAGAAGAAGCAGCTCTTGAGAAACAGTGAAACAGAAAACAATGTGGAGAACAACTGTAAGTTCACAGAGGGCTTCAAGACCAAGCACTCCTGGTGTGACCCCAATGAAGACTGTGCCTCCAAAGGAAAGAGAGTAGGAAGGCAGTGCACACGGGTGGAAAGAAGGCACCTGTGACTACTACACTTTACAAAGGACTTTTATTCAGAATACACTGTTAAAAACTCCCGGTGTGAGCCGGCGGTGGTGGCGCATGCCTTTAATCCCAGCACTTGGGAGGCAGAGACAGGCGGATTTCTGAGTTCGAGGCCAGCCTGGTCTACCGAGTGAGTTCCAGGACAGCCAGGACTACACAGAGAAACCCTGTCTCAAAAAACCAAAAAAAAAAAAAAAAACTCCCGGTGTGGAGCCGGGCGGTGGTGGCTCACGCCTTTAATCCCAGCACTTGGGAGGCAGAGGCAGGCGGATCTCTGAGTTCGAGGCCAGCCTGGTCTACAGAGTGAGTTCCAGGACAGCCAGGGCTACACAGGGAAACCCTGTCTCGAAAAAACCAAAAAAAAAAAAAAAAAAAAACTGCCGGTGTGGAAGCACATCTGGTTAGGTAAGACCATCAGGTATGCAAGGCTAATCTTTTCTATACATGAGAACCTGTCTGAAAATGAAACCCAAACCAAGCCACCTACAACTAGTAAGAAAACAACAATAAAATAACGGGGGAAATGAATTGAATAAACACTTTGGCAAAAAGGAGATCTATAAAGAGAGCTAGGCATGGTGGCGCACGCCTTTAATTCAGCACTCAGGAGGCAGAAGCAGGTGGATCTCTTGAGTTCAGGGCCAACCTGGTCTACAGAATGAGTTCTAGGACAGCCAGAGCTACACAGACCCTGCCTCTAATTAATTAATTAAAGGAAAAAGAATAATGAAAAGATGATCGACATAACCTTAAACTGTATAGTTATTGACTTGTGTACATGTGTGGGTGTTTTAGTACAGACGTCGAGGTCAGAGGACAACTTGTGGGAAGCGGTCCTCTCCTTCCATTCTGTAAGTTCCATGGTTCAAACTCAGGCTCTTAGGCTTGGCAGCAAGCCCTTTTACTGCTGAACCATCTCTCTGGTCATTAACATAAGCTTTTTTTTTGTTTTGTTTTAGTTTTTTTTTTTTGTTTGTTTGTTTTTTCAAGACAGGGTTTCTCTGTGTAGCCCTGGCTGTAACATAAGTTTTTAATCAGAAAATATAAATGAAATCACAATGAGATCTTCAAGATCTAAAGCTTGGAGCCTGACTGAAGGGACCCAGTGTTGGTGTGGATCCTGGAAGGCCTCGAGGACACTGGTGGACAGTGTACACTGCTGTGCTAAGGCTGAAGTACATGCCTGCTACAACTCTGCTCTCTACCCAAAGAAAACCAGTGTGTTGCTATCAAAATAAGGGGATCAGATGTTGCTTACTCATAAAATTAAACATCTCAGAGCAGTAACAAATGACAAGTTATTGTCAAGGAATTGTTAGCACTCACAAACAAAACTGGCATAAAAGGGCATGGCAAAGCCAACAGTGGTAAAAGAATAGTGGAAACTACAGCCTGACATACACACTCTCTCACACACACACTCACACACACACACACACACACACCCCACATCGGGGGAGGGCAGGGACACCTCTACCTGTGAATTTCTAGTTCTGCTTCCTTGTCTTTGTGATGCTTAGTTTCAAACCCTAAGCAAGCAGTCTACCACTAACTGCATCCCAACCCTGGTTTCTTCAACACTGAGAGTGAAAGCCCAGAGAGAAGACACGGCTTCCTTTCCACATCCCTGTTACTGCGCACCAGCCCTTAAGGAGGCGGTATTCATGGACTCAGTATGGTCTTCACTTTCCCCCCATCCTTTTTTTTTTTTTTTTTTTTTTTTTTGGTTTTTCGAGACAGGGTTTCTCTGTGTAGTCCTGGCTGTCCTGGAACTCACTCTGTAGACCAGGCTGGCCTCGAAGTCAGAAATCCGCCTGCCTCTGCCTCCCAAGGGCTGGGATTAAAGGCGTGCGCCACCACCGCCCGGCCCCCATCCTTTTTTTTAAGGACAGGACCTTTTGTTTGTTTTGTTTTTGATACAAGGTCTCTCTATGTAGCCCTAGTGGAACTAGAACTCATTCTGCAGAACAGTCTGATCTTAAACTTACACAGATCCACCTATGTCTGCCTTCGGAGTGCTAGGATGATAGGCATTTGCCACTACACCTGGCTTTTCCAGGACCTTTTAAAAATCATCTTTCAGCCGGGCGGTGGTGGCGCACGCCTTTAATCCCAGCACTTGGGAGGCAGAGGCAGGCAGATTTCTGAGTTCGAGGCCAGCCTGGTCTACAGAGTGAGTTCCAGGACAGCCAGAGCTACACAGAGAAACCCTGTTTCGAAAAAACAAAAACAAAACAAACAAACAAACAAAAATCATCTTTCTGGGGCTGGAGAGATGGCTCAGTGGTTAAGGGCACTGACTGCTCTTCTGAAGGTCCTGAGTTCAATTCCCAGCAACCACATGGTGGCTCACAACCATTCATAAGGAAATCCCCTCTTCTGAACTTAGATATAACAATAAATAAATCTTTAAGCCAGAGCAAGCGGGGCCAATCAGAACGAGCAGAGGTCTGAATCCAAATTCCCAGCAACCACATGATGCTTACAACCATCAGTACAGCTACAGTGTACTCAGATGCATAAAATAAATAAATCTTTTTAAAAAGTCATCTTTCTGAGTCAGGTGGTGGTGTGTGCCATTGATCTCAGCGCTGGGGAGACGAGGCAAGTGGATCTCTGTGAGCTTGAGGCAGCCTCGTCTACACAACAGTACAGCCAGGGCTACATGGAGAAACCCTGTCTTGAAAAAAATCAAAACCAAGCCCGGCGTTGGTGGCGCACGCCTTTAATCCCAGCACTTGGGAGGCAGAGGCAGGCGGATTTCTGAGTTCGAGGCCAGCCTGGTCTACAGAGTGAGTTCCAGGACAGCCAGGGCTACACAGAGAAACAAACCCTGTCTCGAAAAAAACAAAAAACAAAAAAACAAAAACAAAAACAAAACAAAAACAAAAAACCCCAAAAGAAAAAAGAAAAAAATCAAAACAACAACAAAGATAAATCAACATTTTACTGTAATCTCAGTCTTCCCTCTACAGGATTTTTGCCTATAGTGAACTAGCAACATACTTTTTTTTTTTAATTTTTTTTCTATATTCTTTGTTTACATTCCGAAGGCTTTCCCCTTTCCCAGTTCCCCCCTCACCACATGTCCCATATGTCCTCTTCCACTCTACCCCCCATCCCCCGCCTATTCCCCAATCACCAACCCACCATTTCTCTGCTGTACTCTGGTACTCTCCTACAAAATTGGATCCAGTCCTTTCAGGACCACAACATACTTTATTAACATTCCATTATCTTATTGTTTTTTGAGACAGGGCCTGATGTAGGTTGATGGCCTCAAATTCCCTGTGTCACTGAGCATGGCTTTATCTTCTGCCCCTCCTCTCTACACTTGAGCCCCCACACCAGATCTTAGAGTGTCGTGAGGGTCAGAGTCATGGCTTCATGAACGCTAGGCAAGCATTCTGCCGACCGAGTGAGCTACGATCCCAGTTTCAATTTTTTCATCTTTTTTTTTTTTTTTCCTGAGACAGGGTTTCTCCGTGTAGCCCTGGCTGTCCTGGAACTCACTCTGCAGACCAGGCTGGCCTCGAACCAGAAATCCGCCTGCCTCTGCCTCCCAAGTGCTGGGATTACAGGCGTGCGCCACCACGCCCGGCCCTAATTTTTTCATCTTTAAAGTCCCTTTCTCCCAGTTTCATTGGTGCACATCTGTCTATAATTTCTGCATTTAGGAGGTAGAGACAGGAAGGATCACAAGTTCAAAAACAGCTTGGGCTTCATAGGGAAAGACTCTGCCTCAAACAAAGCAAGCAACCACACACAGACACACACAGACACACATAGACACACACACACACTCACACATGTGTATACACACACAAACACACACACGTGTACACACACACACACACACACACACACACACACACACAAACCAAACGAGGGTCTGGAGAGATAACTCAACAGTTAAGAGCACTGGCTGCTCTTCCAAAGGACCTGGGTTTTATTCCTAGCACCTTGTGGCCCACAACCATCATTAACTCCAGTCCCAGGGGATGTGATGCCTTCCCCTGGCCTCCAGTGGCACATGTAGCACATATAGATTATTCAGGCAAAACACCCCTACATAAAAATATTAAAACAATTAAACAAAATAAAACATCCTTTTCCCTGGAGCTGGAGAGACAGCCTCGCAGTTGCCATTGCTTGCCACTCTCCAGGCCCTGAGTTTGGTTCCCGTCTCACAACTGTCTATAACTCTGCCTCTGTGGAGTCCAACAGTCTCTTCTCACCTAGGAAGGTTTTTTGTTTTTTGTTTTTTTTTTGTTTTTTGTTTTTGTTTTCCAAGACAGGGTTTCTCTGTGTAACCCTCGATGTCCTGGAACTCACTATGTAGACCAGGCTGGCCTCGAACTCAGCAATCCACTTTCCTTTGCCTCACAAGTACCAGGATTAAAGGCGTGTGCCACCACTGCCCGGCTGGAAAGTACTTTTATACACACTACACATAAACACCTTTTTTTTGGGGGGGGGTGTTGAGACAGGGTTTCTCTGTGTAGCCCTGGCTGTCCTGGAACTCACTCTGTAGACCAGGCTGGCCTCGAACTCCGAAATCCACCTGCCTCTGCCTCCCAAGTGCTGGGATTACAGGTGTGCGCTACCACTGCCCGGCTCATAAACAACTTTTTAAAGTTATATTTTAAGCTGAGGATACAGCTCAGTGGTAAAGTGCTGTTCTCATCTGCAAGGCCCTGGGCTCAATCTCTAGCACTGCAGACAATCCCAGCCCCCCTAAAGCTGCTTCCTCATTGATCTTATGGGCACCCACTCTCTCCTTTGACTAGTCAATGTTCTCATTTGCTGTCTCCCTCCTCCATTAAAAAAATGTGTGTGTGTGTGTGTGTGTGTGTGTGTGTGTGTATGTGTGTATGTATGCAAGCACCCATGTGGCCAGGCGGTGGTGGCGCACGCCTGTAATCCCAGCACTCGGGAGGCAGAGGCAGGTGGATTTCTGAGTTTGAGGCCAGCCTGATCTACAGGGTGAGTTCCAGGACATCCAGGGCTACACAGAGAAACCCTGTCTCGGAAAAACAAAACAAAACAGAAAAACAAATAACAAAATAAAACAAAACAAACAGCAAGCACCCATGTGTCCCACAGAGTAGTGTGGTCAGAGAATTCTGGGTTGATTATCTCCTGCCACCTTGTGGGACTGTGGAATTGTGGGACCCATTAGATCCATCTGGCCTGCTCGTCCCCGTGCCCCTTCCTGTTTTGAGACAGGGTCTCATTATGTAGCCCTGGCTGACTGTCCTGGAACTCACTAGGTAGATCAGCCTGGCTCTGCCTCACAAATGCAGAGTGGGATTAAAGGGTTACATTACCACGCCTGGCATCTCTTCTCCATCCTTACAAACTCATTCTATATAAGCCTTTGCCTCATCAATGTACCGTATGTGTTCTCATCATGATTATTGATGACCTCTATTTTCTTTATTCCATAAGGTCACTTCTCCCACTATTGTGTGAGTGGAACCTGTCAGTGCAGCACTCTCCTTCCCTCCTAGGAACAGGACATTTGGTTTTAAGGTTTCAGAATTCTCTTGGTTTCCTCCTGGCTCTTTTTGCCTCCGTAAAAGCTTGGACTTCCCCTCCGTCCGTCCATCTTCACACGTCCTAGGTCCTCTTCCTTCCTGTCTTCACCGACCGAGACTCTGGAACTCACTTCTTTTTTTGTTTGTTTGTTTGTTTGTTTTGTTTTGTTTTGTTTTGTTTTTTGAGACAGGGTTTCTCTGTGTAGTCCTGGCTGTCCTGGAACTCACTCTGTAGACCAGGCTGGCCTCGAACTCAGAAATCCACCTGCCTCTGCCTCCCAAGTGCTGGGATTACAGGCGTGAGCCACCACTGCCCGGCTGATTTCTTCTTGTATAGGAGAATTGGAGCTGGGGTCTTAGACCTGTTTAGGAAAGCTTCGTCACTGAGCTATGGCCCCAGATCAGTCTGTCTCTGTGAGACTCTTTTTTTTTTTTTTTTTTAATTTAGTATTTTTGAGTTTTTTTGTCTGAAAGTATGTATGCGTATTGTATAAGTGTGTGGTATAAGAGGGCAGAAGGGAGTGCTGGATCACTTGGAGACCTGGAGTTATAGTCAGTTATAAACTCTCATGCAGGTGCTGGGAACCAAACCTGGGTCCTCTACAAAAGCAGCACGTGGTCTTAACACCAGGTCTGTCTCTCCAGCTGTTTTTTTAAACTTAGAGACAGCATCTCGCTGGATAGCCCAAGTTGGACTAAAACTTGTGGTCTTTTGGCCTCAGCCTCCCCAGTGCTGGGCTTATAGACACGCGCCAACACATCTGTCACATCCATCTCTCCTTTTTGAGTTTTTCTGTATCGCTGTCTGTCTTTGGAATTCACTCTGTAGACCAGGCTGCCCTTGTACTCAAGATCACCTGCCTCTGTCTCCTGAGTGCTGGGATTAAAGATGTGCACCACCACATCTGGTAGGCATAAAAGACCTTTTAAGCAGCCTTCAGATCACCCCTCCTCTCTGCTATCCCCACCCCTCCTCTCTGCTAACCCCTCTGTTTCACCTGCCCCACCCCTCCTCTCTGCTAACCCCTCTGTTTCACCTGCCCCACCCCTCCTCTCTGCTAACCCCTCTGTTTCACACTTCCATCTGAGAACCCTTTGTACCTCCTTCCTGGGATGCTCTTGACCCAGATAGCTGAGAAATCAGTCAGCTCTTCTGGGACCACTTAATTGCAATCTTATCAGAAAAGCCTCACTCATCCCCCCTTCGTACAGCTCAAGCCCTCACACACTTCCTGCCGTCTTTCCCTGCTTTGAAATGTTGTTTTTGAATTGAAAAGTGTCCCTGGTTTTGAAAAAAATTCCCCCCTTTTTCAAGACAGGGTTTCTTGTACAGCCCTAGCCTTCCTGGAACTCACTCTATAGACCAGGCTGGTTTTGAATTTAGAGACTCGCCTGTCTCTGTCTCCTGAGTACTGGATTAAAGGTATGTGTCACCACTGCCGGGCTAAAATTTTGTTTAATATACCTCACTTAAGTGATATTTAGGTTTGCAGAAAAATTGGTCAAAAATACACATTGCCCATATATTTCTTATCAATTTCCCTTATTATCTTGAATCATGGCACATTACTTTCTACTGATCAACCATATTGATGTATTATTATTATTATACTATTATAGTGTATTTATGTGCATTGGTGCTTTGCTTGTATGTCTGTTTGTATGAGGGTGTCAGATGCCCTGGAATTGGAGTTACAGACAGTTGTGAGCTGCCATGTGGATGCTGGGAACTGAATCCAGGTCCTTTGGGAGAGCAGCCAGTGCTCTTAACCACTGCTCCACATATCGATGCATTATCATTATTAACTAGAGTTAGTTAATTTATTTTGAACTTCATCTTGTACTCAGTCCTGGATTCTGACAAATGCAGAATGTCACATGTCTGCTATTATAGTCATATAAAGGTTTCAATGGCACAGCATTCCCCCGTGCACTATCTAGTCATCCTTCCTTCCACCTACGTAAGCCCTTGGCAACCACTGATTTATTGCTGCCTCTGTGGTTTTGCCTTGTCGAGAATCTCATATAGTTGGAATAGTACAGATGGTATCTTTTTATTTTTATTTATTAACAGTAATACACATTGGTAAGGACCTCATGCATGCTCATAGCTTTGACAGCCCATCCTTCCCCTCCCGGCAAGTGTTGTTTCTAATATGCTTCTTTATTTTATACTTTCTGTGTTAGTGACAGGATCTCACTATGTTGGCCAGGCTAGACAGGCCTGCTTGTCTCAGCCTTTGCAGTAGGTGAGACCACAGGTTTGTAATAATGTCCAGGTCACACCGGGGGCTCTGTTTCTTTCTCTTATGTTTATGCATGTTTTGCCTACATGGGTATTTATGTACTACATGCATGATGCGTGTAAGTTAGAGGTTGTTAGAATCCCTAGGATTAGAGTTAAAGGTGGCTGTGAGCTTCCACGTGGTGCTGGGAATTGAACTTGGTCCTCTGTAAAAGCAGCCAGTGCTCTTAACTACTGAGCCATCCCAAAATAGTACTTAACTCACAGATGGTGCTTCTGAAATATTATCTGAATTAAAATATTTTTCCTCACTGGGTGGTGGTGGCGCACGCCTTTGATCCCAGCACTTGGGAGGCAGAGGCAGGTGGATTTCTGAGTTCGAGGCCAGCCTGGTCTACAGAGTGAGTTCCAGGACAGCCAGGACTACACAGAGAAACCCTGTCTCGAAAAAACAAAAACTAAAAAACAAAACAAAAACAGAGTGAGTTCCAGGACAGCCAGAGCTATAACAGAGAAACCCTGTCTCAAAAAACCGAAAAAAACAAAAACAAAAACAACAACAAAAAAATCTTCTCCCCAACTGATGAAGATGTTTGGGAGGCTCAAAAAGTGTGTTCTTGCTAGACGATGTATGTCACCAGGGTAGGCTTGAGGTTTAAAGACTCACACCATTCCAGTTCCCTCTCTGCTCTCTGTTAGCAGTTCAAGATGTGAGCAGTCAGCTTCTGCTCCTGCCCGCTCTGCCTGCCACATACTGCTATCATATTCACTGGAGCTGTAAACCCAAAAAAACCCTCTATAGGTTGCAAGGCCATGGTGTTTTACCTCAGCAATAGATAAGTAACAATACAGTCTGACACTGGCCTTAGACTCTTGTTCCTTCGGCCTCCACCTCCCAGTTGTTATTAGGATTACAAGATTTCTACCACTACACCTAGTTTGAAAAATATTTCTTAAACAAATGACTAGTATATCTAATTGAAGAACAAATTTCCATCCAGAATTCTCTTGACAAGGGAATCTGTAATTTACCACTTACTCTTTTGGATTCTCAAAATGTTAACCTCATTGCTTCTGACTTTGTGTAAGTCAGTTCATCTAGCCTATGCCTGTTTCCTTCTCTATAAAATCACTATACAAATACTCTCCTCTAGAGCTGTAAGGGTTAAACAAGTTAACATAAAGTTCTAATCACAATACATGTATATGAATAGTAATTATTAAACCTATAGAAAGACCCAGAAGAGGATGTGGAAATGGGATACATGCAGTAGGGTTCTTCCCCCTTGGACTCAAGAGTCTCATGTATTCCAGGAGGAAATCAGACTCCCTATGGAGCCAAGACTAGCTTTGAACTCGGGACTCCTGCCTCCACCTTCCAAGTGCTGGGATTATGAGATTAGACACCAACTCAAGTGTGTAAAATATAATCCACCAACAGAGCCACATCCTCAGTTCTCAAGTAAAGAACTCTTAGTTATTCAGAGAAACTGAGTGCTGTGAGCTTCAGCACCTGCAGAGAAAGATGGCAGGTGAGGCGGAGGTAGAGGCTGCATTTATCCTGTTTGCTATCGCTTTATAAATAGCACTCTGCCGTCTAAGCTTTTCATGCTCACAAAAATGATCTCGGCAGGTGGATATTACACTTACCATTTTATTCATGAGACAATAGGATCAGGGAGGTAGAACGACTTGCCTGATGCCATCATGTGGAATGTGTGGTTCCAAGATTCCTCCCATCTTTTTGGGTCCAATGCTATGGGGGCCTAAGGGCAGGTAATAGAGCCTTCTTTAAGCTTTACCCAAACCTGGGCCTGATGGCGCAGCAGTGCAGCCCCAGTTACTAGGTAGGCAGGGCAATTTAGTGGAAACCCTGTCCGAAAAAGTGATAGGGTATAGTGTAGCTTCAGTGTTACAAGTGCACCTGTTTCGTGTGTGCGATTCCCAACGTTCAATAATCAGTATCGCCAAAACAAAATAAAAAGATTCGCCAAGTTGCTATGTTGGTGGGTTGCTTGCTTGAACTGGGTGAAGCACTAGGTTCCACTCCGAATACTGCAAAAAGTAGAAATAAAACAGAAATTAAAAAACCCTTGTCATTTGAAACGGCTGCGGTCGCGGTGGGCGGCGGCGGCGCACGGCCAGGGTGGAGTGCGCGCCAGGTGGCACGCTGGGCTTGCAGATGGAACTGCAAAAAACCTGAACCAGCGCAGGTGGGCGAGTGTCACCGCAGTTCGTCTCCCTTGTGACTCCGCCCCTTTCCCGCCTCCAAGGGGCGGGGCGGGAAAGCGCGGGAAAGCTCAACAGGAACAGTAATGCCAGCTCCTGTCAGGGGCGGGGAAAGAGAGCTCTCTTAAATGGGAAATAGATCTAGGCACCCTCCTTCTCTCGCGTAAGAGGCCTATCAGCAAACTACCTTAAGCTCTCCTTGGTTGTGGCCCAGGCCACGCCAGCACTTCCCAACGTCACCTCCCCCACTTCCGGTCGCAGCGTGTTCCAGGTCTCAGGTCTCGGTGGTTCCGGTTTCTTTTACACTCTGAATCCCAAAGTCTGTCCGGCTCTCCCGCAAAGGGAGGGGCTGTGCGTGGTGCGTACGCCCAGAGGCAGGCGGACGCCAGAACCGCATCCATCCGGATTATAAAGCAATTTAGACTGCGAGGAACGCCAGGCAATGGTCACCCCGATGACGTAATGTTTGGGGGTGGCACCCCATTTTGTGACCCCAGCACCGCATTCTGGCTATCGCGGCTTAGCCTGAGGAAACGGCACGAATACTTAAAACACGCAGGTTCCACACGGAGCCGACGAGGTTCCCCTAACGCGCCGCCATACAGCTAGAGTTCCTAAGTTTGCATACGTGAGGCACAGTGTCCAGCTTCGAGGAAGCAAAGGAGAGAGGATGGCCACGCTTCTGAGCTAGCCAGTCACCCCTCGCAACCCAAAGCGGAGACTAAGGCTGGCTTCTTGCTAAGCGACAGTGGGGGCGGCCAATGGCTTTCGGGCTGCTTAGACGGGCAGGTGGACTCCGGAGCAGCCAATGGGGAGAGGCTTCTCCACAGGGCTCAGGTCTTTTGTCCAATCGCGATGAGAAGACTGTGAGGGGACAGTTCCGAGCGGGGTATGGTGGGCCAATCCCGTAGGGGCTGGGTGGGGTTCCCAGTTGAATGACGGGTCCATTAGCCAATGGCGAGTATGAAAGCGGGCAGCCCGGACTAGGAGCGCGGAGGGAGCTGAGGGAGAGGGGAGGCCGAAGCGGAGAGAAGCAGGAAGTAGCGGAGGCCGCGGGGAGGGCGGCGGCGGCGGCATCGGTGGTGGCGGCTGGAACCGGGAGGAGACCGTAGGGTCTCAGCCCGCACCAGGATCGGAACAAGTAAGCATGCTCGTGGCAAATACCCGCCCCTGGCTCCGCCTCCCGGGGGGGCGGGTAAATACCCCCGCCCCTCCCCCACTTGGTCAACTACCCCCTTCTCGGTGCCGCCGCCCCCCGGGGCGGCTGCTTGCCTGGCGGGGTCGCCGCCTTCTTCTTCGAGGACCACCGGTGGGCACTCCAGTTTGCTGGAAGCACTGCCCCTAGCCCGGTAACGTGGGAGGGGGTTCCTGGACCCCTAAGTCCTGGCGCTCCCAGACTGAGAGGCAGTCGGAGTGCGGCCGGGGGACTCGAGGCTGCGGGATGTCGCGACCTAAAATGGTGTCCGTGCGGGCGGTGGGGGCGGGGGAATTGGGCCCAGCGGGAGAGGAGCCTGTATCCCGACCGGGTGCTGGTCAGCGTCCGGGCCCCGGCAGGACTCAAGCTGGCGCCTCGATCCTGGTGCGCGCCTTGCAGTCCCTCGGCTCTGGAGAGAGCTTCTGGGGGTCGGAGCCCGGGGCAAGCTGCGCGGCTCGCAGAGACGAAGGGGACCAGGTTCGAGTCGGGACTGACCTGGCTGCAGAGCTTAGAATCACGCAGGGACCGCCCCCTCTTGTGTCTCCACTCCCCTCGCGCCACTCCCCACTGCCGGGGAGCCCTGGCCCCCGATGTGCAGCGCCGCGGATCCTAAGGGAGGGCCTGGCCTCGCCGAGGCCCTGCCTTGAGTTCTTAGCCGGTGAAAGTGAAAGAAGCAACCATCCGCCTCAGTTTACCCTTCAGTTTTTTTAAATGTACTTCTTGTCCCCTACCCGAAACCCCGGACTTACTTTCCGCGCCAGTGCCTGGCAGATGGCAGGGACTTAAATGACGCCCGCTGCCCAGCTTGGCCGCAGCCTAATCGCCCCCGGCCGTGCTCTGGCCCCTTCGGTTTGCTCTGCGCTGTAGGCCTTGGGCAAAGGGCAATGGAGCCCCCACCCGCCCGGTGTGTGTTCACCCTCTTCTTGTTAAGCCCCTTTTTGCTTTTGGAGAACAGAGGGGGAAGTGGGCAGGGAGGTGGGAGCGCCAGAGGCCTGGCGGCTGAGTGGAGGATCTTCACTGGCCTTAAGCCTCTGTGCTTGGCCCACTGTCTGCTCCAGGTGGCTATCGGATGACCTCCAAGTCACTTGCACGCCAGGGGGAGGTGGTTGGGAGAAGTAGGTTTGCAGGTGTTTTTTTAGTCCTCATTGGTTTGTACTCCACCGACCCACCCTGCTGGGAGCTTGAGTGGCCAGGTAGCCCAGGTCTCCTGACCCGGGAGAGCCTCATCGAAGAGGGACCTAGCAGTTCGTCTGGGTTAAAAACTAAGGGCTTTTGTTCAAACCCAGAATGTGCAGAATTAAGTAGAGGGTAATGTACAAGGAGGACTACCCTTTCTTCCTCTAGTTGGTACCCTTGCCCCCCACCCCCACCTTGGTCCGTGCAATGCCAGCCGCCACCTGCTGGGACTATCTCCAGTTACAGTCTGAAGGCTGGAAAGAGGTGAGAGAATTGGCCCTGGGAAATGGCTTGCATCCTGGGCAGGGAATGGTAAAGGGGAACCAATTTGTCCCTTCTTTGTTGAGTCTTCCTAGATACAGAATTACTTACGGTTAAGAACAGATAGAGGATAGAGTTTGGGTCTCCTACAGTCTCTGAGCTGGCCTCCTTATTGCTTTAGTGACACATAAGTCTTTTGGGACTACCCCCTACCCCAATCCTCCCTGGGCCAGATTAAGGTTGGGGGAGACTTCTAGGCTACAGTTACCCAAGAAGGTGGAATTTGAGTTGGAGGGTAGCCTGTGTGAGGAGCTTGGAGCAGAAATGGCAGTGGGAAGGAGGAGCTTTCCCCCAGTGTGGCAGCTATGTTGGATCAGCTTGTACCCTGGAGTCTTAACCCTGAGAGAGCAGGGGGGAGGAGGGAAGACACTCTGGGGAAGGTGAGCAAGCAGCAGGTGTTTGTGACGGGAGAGGACTCAGCCGGGCCCTTGTGACTGTGCTCCCCCACCCCCACCTCTTTCTGTGTCTTATTCTTTCTACCTGAGTCTGTTTCTCCTTGCTGACCACACTGGGGCTCTGGGTGCCAGGAGGAGCTCCAGATCTTTCACATATGGCTTTAGCTGACCTCTGACCCTAGCCCTAGGTGGCCAGGACATGCTCCTCCCCAGTGCAGCCAGCTCCTGCTTGACCTCACATGTCCTAACTGGGCCCAGCTGCATTAGCAAATTGTATTCTGGGTTTGACACTCACACAGACAATTTTATGTTTGTAGAAGAACTTTTATAAATGGGTTACTTGTCCACTCTTTGAAACAGAAAAAGTAAGGCAATGAAGTAACTTGCTTGAAGAGCGGGGATAAAGCTAAAGGCAGAGCAAGTTAAGTTTTAGCAGAGACCACTGCTCCTGTGTATAAATGGCCTTTCAGAGCTCTATGGACCCCCCCCCCCAATTCATATTTCCTGAATAATACTGATCCCGTGCTGACTCAAGCCCGGAAACCTAGAGCGTTATGGCTGCCATTCTCCTTCATATTCTGTTGGTTAATTGGTTCTGTATGAGGCACAGGAACAGTTTTTCTGGTTTCAGCGGAGATGATATCTGAGACCCTTCAACTTCTCTTACTTTTCTTTGTATTTCTAAGAATCTTTGTTTTTTCTGGACTTTGATTAGTCCAGTATCTAGTGTTTTCCCACTCACCTGATTTTAGGGTTTGGTACAATGAATACCTCAAGCAGCTCTTTAGGGTTCACAATATGGTGGAGATGTACCAAGTCAGAAGGGATAAATACAGAGTACTGAGAAGGGGGGAGGTTCGGGGTCTACATATGAGGATCCCAATTTCTCCTCACTCTTACTGCTTTCATTAGGTCTGGGACCTGTCACTATGGGGGACATGAAGACCCCTGATTTCGATGACCTCCTTGCTGCTTTTGACATCCCTGACATTGATGCAAATGAAGCCATTCACTCTGGGCCCGAGGAACATGAGGGACCAGGAGGCCAAGCGAAGCCAGAGCCCAGTGTAGGTGATTCCAAAGACAGAGACGCAGCGGTGGCTGCTGAGAATGGCCCTGAGAGTCCAGCCAAGGCCTCTGATCATGGCCTTCTGCAGCCGCCGGACACTTCTACAGTCAGCGTCATTGTCAAGAACACAGTGTGTCCAGATCAGGCTGAGACCCTGACTGGGAATTCAGGAGAGGAAGAGACCAAGGCTGGGGATATAACTAAAGAAGGACCTGTGGGGTCTTGTCTAATGCAAAATGGATTTGGGGGTCCTGAGCCATCTCTCTCAGAAACACCCCATTCTTCAGCACCTGCCAGTGGGGATGCCTGGAAAGAAAAAGCTGTGGAAGGCAAAACATGCCTGGACCTCTTTGCTCATTTTGGGTCTGAATCAGGAGACCACCCAGATCCCCTACCTCCTGAACCTTCCCTACCTCGGGATGGTGACGTGGCCCCACCTCCTTTCTCCACTCCTTTTGAACTGGCCCCAGAAAATGGCTCAACCCTGCTGCCTCCTACTTCTCTCTTGTCTCAAGGGGCCTTGAAACAGGAAAGCTGCAGCCCTCACCATTCCCAGGGCCTAACCCAGAGAGGCTCAGGCTCCAGCCCTGAGGCTGCAGGCATCCCTGCCAGTATCTCCCCGCCCCAGGTGGCTGGGGTGTCCTTCAAGCAGTCTCCAGGACACCAGAGCCCTCCTGCTTCCCCTGTAAAGGCGCCCAGCTGTAAGCCCCTGAAGGAAGAAGATGAGGGAACAGTGGACAAGTCTCCCCCAAGAAGTTCCCAGAGTCCGTCTAGTGGAGCCGAGGCTGCAGATGAGGACAGCAATGATTCCCCTACCTCCTCCAGCTCTTCTAGGCCCCTCAAGGTGCGGATCAAGACTATTAAAACATCCTGTGGGAATATCACAAGAACTGTAACCCGGGTTCCCTCAGAACCTGAACCTCCTGCCCCTTTGGCTGAGGGGGCTTTCCTGGCTGAGGCTAGCTTCCTGAAACTGTCCCCTGTAACTCCAACCCCCGAGGGTCCAAAGGTGGTGAGTGTCCAATTGGGTGACGGCACAAGGCTGAAAGGTACAGTGCTGCCTGTGGCTACCATCCAGAATGCCAGTACAGCCATGCTCATGGCAGCCAGCGTCGCCCGCAAAGCTGTGGTTCTCCCAGGGGGGAATGCCACCAGCCCCAAGACGGTGACTAAGAATGTGTTAGGTCTGGTGCCCCAAACTCTGCCCAAGGCTGAGGTGCGGACAGGGTTTAGCCTTGGGGGGCAGAAGGTAAATGGTGCCTCAGTGGTGATGGTACAGCCTTCTAAATCTGTTCCTGGGCCAGGCATGGTAGCTGGCTCGGTGATCTCTCGAACTCAGTCCAGTCTGGTTGAGGCCTTCAACAAGATCCTGAACAGCAAGAACCTGCTGCCTGCTTACAGACCGAACCTGAGTCCGCCAGCCGAGGCTGGTCTGGCCCTGCCTCCGACAGGCTACCGCTGCCTTGAGTGTGGAGATGCCTTCTCACTGGAGAAGAGCCTGGCACGGCACTATGACCGCAGAAGCATGCGAATAGAGGTCACCTGTAACCACTGTGCCCGTCGCCTGGTTTTCTTCAACAAGTGTAGCCTGCTCCTGCATGCCCGTGAGCACAAGGACAAGGGGCTTGTGATGCAGTGCTCGCATTTGGTCATGAGGCCTGTAGCCCTCGATCAGATGGTGGGGCAGCCCGACATCACACCCTTGCTGCCTGTGGCTGTCCCACCTGTCCCTGGACCTCTGACCTTGCCTGTTTTGGGCAAAGGGGAGGGGGCCGTCACTTCCTCCACCATCACTACAGTTGCCACTGAAGCTCCCGTGCTGCCACTCCCAACAGAGCCCCCCACTCCCCCTGCTGCCTCTGTTTACACGTGCTTTCGCTGTCTGGAGTGCAAAGAGCAGTGCCGGGACAAGGCCGGCATGGCGGCCCACTTCCAGCAGCTGGGCCCTCCTGCACTTGGGTCTACCAGCAATGTGAGTTGTTTCTTATTTCCCTTCTCTGGGGGAAGGGACAGCTAGATTCTGTGGAGGTAAAAATTCAGGAAGGTACTGGGAGCTTGCTTAAACAAAATAATAGGATCCCGGGCACCCCTCATCAATTAACGTTTAACCTCTTGACAGGTATGTCCGTCCTGCCCCATGATGCTCCCCAATCGCTGCAGCTTCAGTGCCCACCAGCGCACACATAAGAACCGACCCCCCCACGTCTGTCCTGAGTGTGGGGGCAACTTCCTCCAAGCTAACTTTCAGACCCATCTTCGAGAGGCCTGTCTGCATTTCTCTCGCCGTGTAGGATACAGGTGCCTTGTGCTCAGTTCCTCATGAGAACTTTAGGATCTGTTTGTTAGCAGTAATCTTTCTAGATGGCTTCTCAAGGAGAACCATCCTTATTCCGATTGTGTTGACACACCCTACCCACCCTGCCATCTAGTTATGTGTTGTGGGAGCAGTGGGGAGCAGGGTCCCTGGTGGGGTCCCAGCTCTGCCTCCTCAGCCCTCTCTTGGGGACTGAACCTCCTTCCTTCCTCAGCCTTGCTCGTGCTCCTTTGTTGATTTCCTTTTGAAATTCACCTTGTCTTCAAGAAGAAGGGGGTGCTGGAGATACCCTCCCTCACTGTAGTGCCTTGCTTCTTCAAGGTGCCCCAGCTGTGCAGTGGTGTTCGGGGGAGTCAACTCCATCAAGTCCCACATACAGGCATCACACTGCGAAGTTTTCCACAAGTGCCCCATCTGCCCCATGGCCTTCAAGTCTGCACCCAGCGCCCATGCCCACCTCTACTCCCAGCACCCGAGCTTCCTCACCCAGCAAGCCAAGTGAGACCTGGGGAGGGAGCATGGTGGCGAGGGAGACTGGCTAAGAGGTGGTGGGGTGGTGGACTGGAGGGTTGGATGCAGGGAAGGGCTCTGCTATCACCCATGTTTATACTGACCCGTCTGTCCCCACAGGCTGATCTATAAGTGTGCCATGTGTGATACAGTCTTCACTCACAAACCCCTCCTCTCCTCACACTTCGACCAGCACTTGCTGCCCCAGCGTGTCAGTGTCTTTAAGTGCCCGTCTTGTCCTCTGCTTTTTGCCCAAAAAAGAACCATGCTGGAGCATCTCAAGGTACAGGAGGAGCAAAGGCTAGGGATGGCTACTGAGCTAGCTGTGCTGACCGGAAGGAACTAGGGTCATAGACCACTCTGGAAGAAGGGAGCAGGGTGAAGTGAGGACTTTGGCAAAGCCAGGCTCTCCTCCACCTAGCCATCTTCCTTGTCTTATAGAACACTCATCAGTCTGGACGTGTGGGGGAAGAGGCAGCTGGGAAAGGGGCTGGAGGTGCCCTCTTGACCCCCAAGACTGAGCCTGAGGAACTGGCTGTGTCTCAGGCAGAGGCAGCTCCTGCTACTGAGGAATCTTCCTCATCTGATGAAGAGCTGCCCAGCTCCCCTGAGCCTCCCCACCCAACCAAAAGACCCCGACGAGAACTGGGAAACAAAAGCATCAAAGGTGGGGGTGCGGGGGCTGGGGGCTGGACTTGTGGCCTTTGTCACTCCTGGTGTCCTGAGCGTGATGAGTATGTGACTCACATGAAGAAGGAGCATGGCAAGGTGAGCTGGGTTTTCCCTTGGGAAAGGTGGGGCTGGAGGGTAGCCTTGGAGGTGACCTGAGTGACTGAAGATTTCTACCCTTTGCTTTCTAGTCAGTGAAAAAGTTCCCCTGTCGCCTGTGTGAGCGCTCCTTCTGCTCTGCCCCAAGCCTGAGACGCCATGTCAGGGTCAACCATGAGGGAATCAAGCGAGTTTATCCATGCAGGTAACCCTTACTCATTCCCTCGCACAGAGTACCTGGCCACCTGTCTCTTGCTTGAGGTCACCTTCTGCTGTGGCAGCCTTCCTTCTCTCAAGAGCTGTGGGTCTTGGTCTTTGCCTGTGCCTCTGGTGCTATCTTGCCCACTTTACCTCTGCTAGGTATTGTACAGAGGGAAAGCGCACCTTCAGCAGTCGCCTGATCCTGGAGAAGCATGTCCAGGTCCGGCACGGCTTGCCTCTTGGGACCCAGTCTTCTGGCCGAGGAGGCTCCCTGGCTCGAGGCTCTGGTGGCAGAGCTCAGGTAAGAACAGGCCTTCCTAATGTCATGGGATTGAGAAGCTAGTGAGACCTTGGTCTCAGGAAACCAGGGTGACGGTGAGGCCCGGTTTCTTCCACTTTTCTCCAGGGGCCAGGACGGAAACGCCGCCAGTCTTCTGACTCATGCAGTGAGGAGCCTGACAGTACAACACCACCAGCCAAGTCCCTGAGGGGTGGCCCTGGGTCAGGAGGCCACGGTCCTCCGCACTATAGAAGCAGTGGCTCAGCAGAACAGAGCCTTGTGGGGCTGAGGGTGGATGGCGGCACCCAGCAGTGCCTGGACTGTGGCTTGTGCTTTGCCTCCCCAGGCTCCTTGAGCCGCCACCGCTTCATTAGCCACAAGAAGAGACGGGCGGGGGGTAAAGCCAGTGTCCTGGGGCTGGGGGATGGGGAAGAAGAGGCTCCTCCATTACGCTCTGACCCAGAGGGTGGAGACTCACCTTTACCTGCATCTGGAGGCCCTCTGACTTGTAAGGTCTGTGGCAAGATCTGTGACAGCCCTCTGAACCTCAAGACCCACTTCCGCACGCATGGCATGGCATTCATCAGGGCCCGGCAGGGAGGCAGTGGGGACAACTAGGTCCCAGGCCGCAGACTGACCAGGCCTCTTCCCTGGGACTTGGGTGTCACTGCTGCTGTCCCCTACCTGGCTGGGAGTGTGACATTTACTACTTTCTCCATCCCCGAGGGAAAGGCTTTGAGGATTCTAGTGACTTGCACACACACACACACCCCCCCTTGGGTTTGGCCCCTAGGTCCTACTTAAATGGGCCCTCTTCTTCCTTTCTGAATCCAACACTAATGCTCCTGCTGTGACTCCCAGTAACTGTGTGGGAGGACGGGACCTTGGCAAGCCTGCTAGACAGGCACAGGGACGGACTGAAGGATGTACAGGGTCGAGCTTCTACCCCTTTGCTAGTTTTCTTGAGGCACAGACCAGTATTTCTTCTTCTGGGCTGGGTTCTGCCCTGGTGTCCCCTCCTCCAACACTCATTGGCACTAACACTCCCACCCCAATCCCTGCAGTGCCTTCCATTTGTCTTTCCCTCAGAAATGTAGGGGTGGGGGTGGTGGTGGGGATGAGTCCTGTCAAGTAGGTTCCAGGGAGAGGAGAGGACAGGCTCTCAGGAATCCTTTATTCTTGTAGTAGTAATACTAACAGTGGGAGAAGCAGGAGGGAGAAAACCAGACCATTAAAACTGCTTGTGGTTTAATCCCCATTCAGGCTTTTCTTTTTATGTGAGTTGGATAATGTGTACTGACAGGGAGGGGTGAGTCAGAACTGGGGAAGCCCTGCTCAGGGAAGAGGCAGTGTTGACAAAGACAGATGGAAAAAGCGATCTTCCTTCATCTTGTGTGTTTGGTGCCTTTTGTATGCTGGACTTAACCCTTTCCAAGCACTCCACCCTCAGGAGCAACAAGACACAGGTGGCTAACTAAGGACTTTATTTCAAACAAAAATTAAAAATAAAAAAAAAATTGAGAGCTATTTCCCTGGGTGTGAGGAAAGGATCAGGGTAAGAAATTTCCCTGTGGCTAAGCCAATACCCTCAATACATTAGAGGGACTGTGTTAGTTCCCTTCCTTACCCCCATGATGGGAAACCTCAGCAAGTGCAGGACTAGGGGTCAGCCCCCAGGAGAGGACACTGGCAGCAACATGGCCAAACATAGGATTAAGTCCTAAGTACCAAGAACCCACTCCTCCCAGCTTGCTGGGACCCAGGGAAAATAAAAGATGGTTTGTAGAAAACTTCTGAGACCCCTGAGGGGAAAGAAGGTTCCAGTCCTCCTCGTGTTCATCACCTCTGTTCTCTGGAGGGCAGTGAGTCCTGGGATCTGTCAGGTGGTAATACTGACACAGCAAGAGGTGGGGAAGCCCCAGCAAGTCTGGACCCCGTGGTTGGTTCTCCTACCCTCTGGCAAGCTCTCATGGTTACCACATGATCCTTGTATTTCTTGCCTTTCATTTCCCTTGGGTAGGTGGTCAGGAAGGTGGGGTTTTATGATTTGGGTTTTATTAGGCAAGGATCCTCCTAAGGAGGATGCCTTCAATCCCACCACTTCTAGGCCTGAAAATGGTGTCACATGATGCCATTGGTGAGGTACTGGAAGCCATCGTAGAGTTTGGTGGTGATGGACCTCATGCTGCCGTCCACCATCTGCTCCACCAGCAGCTGCAGTTGTTCCTCAGTCATGCTCATGTGAAACCTCTCTTTGAGGTTGCGAATGGTGCTGGAGCCATGAAAGCAAGGAAGCTGAGAACCTGGGGGGAAGCAGTGGAAATTAAGGGTCATGAACAATTAGGAAGGCAGGCCAGTAGTTAGTAGCCACAAGGAAAAGAGCTAGAGTACCCCTTCCCTCCCCACCACTGGGATCCTTGATGGTATAGAGCAATTTTGCTTGTGCAGAGAAAAGCAATCAGGAAGCCTTGTTTTCAGTCCCATATGCCTTAGCTCCTCTGTAGGTGGGAGTATGTGGGCAGGATAGGGAAAGGCAAGCCCATAACTTCCCCCGGTAAGCATTGGAGAGATGTCTTAGGGCCCAGAGGGAAGGCTGGGAAGAGGCTCTGGGAATGGGCCCTGCACTTATCTGGTTGCAGGCCTCTGCCTATGCTAGGTCTGACACTCACAGATGACCTGGGCCACCGTCACCACGGGGCCAGACAGAGATGCTCCTGAGCAACGACGGCAACCTGTGGGGTAGGGGCAAGGATGGGGAGGAGGAGACTGGCAGCTTAGGTAGGGTAAACATCTGGGGTGGGGGGAATAGGAGGGGCCCAGAGGAACTAGAAGAGGAGGGAGTCCTGTGCAAAAAACAGAGACCAAGGAAGTGGCAAAGTGAAAGAAAAAAGGCAGGAAAGATCAGAGCGGGAGGTTAGTAGGAAGTGGTGGCCAAGGTCAGGGCAGTCAGGCCAATGTGATGGGGGAGAAGTGGGAAGATGGAAGAAGACTGAGAAATACAGTTGAATAGAAGAATGGAAAATCCAGGAGGCTGAAAGTGGCTGCTTTCCCAGGAGGGTACCTAAGAGCTTTCTACTGTTCCTTTTCTCCTGCCCCACCTCCAAAACCAGGGTGAAGAATGTTCTAAAGGGGAAATGGAGACCCCCTGAGAAATGTTCCCCCACCTAAGTCTTGAGGTGGAGTCAACTTCCTAAAAGTTCTAAGTTGCAGGCAACCCAACCTGAGGCCCCCAGGCCAGGGCCCTCCTGAGCCACACCTTGCTGCATGATCTCCACGATCTGTACCACCTTGTCCATGTGCTTCCGAGCAGCAATCAGCCCCTGCAGCATGAGCATCTTGTAGTAGTTGAACATATCACCGTTCAGGCCGCCCATTACCTGGAAGCAAGGAGAGTGTCTATGCAGAGGAATTTTAGTGGGTCCCTTCCCTGGGGCCTCTCAGAGCTTCCTTCTCTTAAGGCAATCATGTTAAATTTCACTATCACTATTTTCACTTTTTTTTTTTTTTTTTTCAAAAGAAAGCTCTCAGGAAATCCTGCCTCATCCTGACTTATTGCCATTTCTGTTCTGTTCCTAATTTGGGGGAGTCCATCAGCTCCTCAGAGGAAGAACACAGTGACCCTTGGAAGCACCTCTCTTTTTTGACTCACATCCACAAATTCTGTGGTCAGTTTAAAGGCTGATGTCTCGAAGCCCAGGTTTCGGGGTGAGCTGGAAAGGATGAAGCCAAAGTCGATGTGGATGATGTGACCTTCTGCGTCCAGAAGGATGTTCCCATTGTGCCTGAGGAAAAGGCAACAGTAAGTTTGGCTCAGGCTGGATCTCAAGCTGCAATACCGGCCTCACCATACAGGACAGGGGAGGCCCCAGCCATGTTTCCTGTTGCTTACAAGTCTGGGTCAATTTCCTAGGACCTAAAACTAGCAACAAAAGGAAGTTAGTAAACTATGAAGACTGGGGTATGGAATTCAGTTATTACCAGCTTAATAAAAATAGTTTTAAGATTATCAGAAGACTGAGGGTGGTAGAGTGCTTGCCTATAGTGCTTTTTCCTGGCTTTGTTCCCTAACAACATAAACTGGGTGTAAATGATGGCACACGCCTATAACGCTAGCACTTGGGAGGCAGAGGCTAGAAGATCCTAAACAGGGTCATTCTCAAATACAGAGGCCAGACTGACACATGCTCTTTTCTCCCAAATTGTACTTCTAGTACTCAGACTTGACTCTGACTGAAGTAGTAAGCACACAGGTAAGAAGAGAAGGTCTTTGAGGCTCCAGCAGCTGGCTGTCTGAGGGAAGGATCTCATTTAGAATCAGTTTGAGATCTCACTCTGCAGCCTCTGATGGTCTGGTATTTACCATAGTACCAGGTTGGCCTCAAACTCAGTCACCTGCCTCTGCCTCCTGAGTGCTGGGATTATTTTAATTCTTAATCAGTCCATGGCAGAACCAAAGTCCCATTAGTAGAGAGCAAGAGCAACAATTAGTTTATTATTTTATGTCCGTGTATGTGGGTCCACACAGGTATACTTGTGTGTGAAGGCCAGAGGTCAATGTAAAGCACTGTTCCTTGTAGCCTTTTTTTTTTTTTTTTTTTTGGAGACAGGGCCCTGCATGATCTGTGCTCACTAATCTCAAAGTCCACTTGCATCCCTCTCCTCAGTATTAGGATCCCTAGGGCAGCTTACACAGGAAATCTTTTGGTTTCTGTTTCCCTACCTGGTATTAAGTCACAGCAGGGTTTTTTCTTTTTTAATGTGGGTTCTGGGGATTGAACTCAGTGCTCATGATTTTATGGTAATAACTTTATGGACTGAAGTTATTTCCTCAGGTTCTCCCCTCTCCTAAAGATAATGTTGTACTGAAGCCCAGGCTGGCCTGGAATTTACTGTTGTGGCCCAAATCTGCCTCAGTGTCCCAAGTGCTAAGATCATATGAATGAGCCATCATGTGTGCTGAAAAAGCTTTAAGTTTAAAACAGTGTGGGGAATGATATACTCAAGGCCAGCTGTAGGGGAAGTTGAGTTAGAGGAAGATACCTCAGGTCTTTGTGATTCCCATGTTAGTGTCAGTAGGAAGAACCATTAGCATGCTAAGCATGTGAGACCTGGCCTACTCAGCATGGCCAGTCTCTTCACTATCAATAGAAGCTTTGTTAGGCCAAGCACTCATGCCCCAGCTAGTTGGTCAGACTGGCTGAAAGAGGAGGGGGGGAGCGAGCAAGGCCCACCTGAGCAGAGGGAAAGCACTAGCACTGTAGCAGCACCCCACAGTCCAGAGAGAGAGAAGTGACTCCACCCTCACCCAACCAAGCCAGTGATAGGCAGTTTCTCTCATTCTGCTAACTACCTGGCCAGGCCTAGCTACTGTCTAGAAAGCTGCCTTGAGACTCCTTTCCACATGAAGGGTTTTGTCTGATTTTTAACTGTCCTAATTTACTGTTTTCTGATTTGTCTTGACAGTGACTTTTTTGGATACATTTTTAAAAAAAAATTTTTCCCCCTGAGACAGGGTTTCTCTGTGTAGTTCTGGCTGTCCTGGAACTCACTCTGTAGACCAGGCTGGCCTTGAACTCAGAAATCTGCCTGCCTCTGCCTCCCAAGTGCTGGGATTAAAAGCGTGCGCCACCACCGCCCGGCTTAAAATGTATTTCTATTTCATCTTTAAAACTCAGAACATAACAAATTCCACTTACTGGAAATTCATACTATTAGAAATCCTTGACGTATATTTAATAAAGAGAGGTAAGTTTCTTGGTTGCACAGTGGACATGCTCTTTTCAGTTCCCCCAAGTGACAGTTGTGTCAAATTTCGCTCCAGACTTATATTAAGACCTTATTGTCAGGATACCATCAGAGTGAACATTTTTTCCAGAAATAAGAGTAAGTGAAGAACTGAATCTTAACATTGCATCTGTCCAACTGATAATACATAAAAATTATTTTGCCCCAAATGGGTCCTACCTTTGTTGAACTAACTTTTCCTTGATAGGCAGAGAGACCCACAACAGTGCAGTACCTCTTTGTAGCCTCAGCTATGGACGAAAAAAACTTACATACTCAAACTAGACATGTGACATACAAAATAAATCCATATGCATTTGCTGAGTTTTGTTATTGGCATGTTTTTTTTGTTTTTGTTTTTGTTTTTGTTTTTGTTTTTTTTTTGAGACAGTCTCCCTAAGCTATCCTGGAACGCATGAGGATGGCCTTGGACTTCTTTCTGGTCTGCCTCCCAAGTGTGTGCCACTCTGCTTGGTTTTATGGAGTACTGGAGACTGAACCCTGGGCTTTGTGCATTCTAGGTGAACTCCCTACCAACTAAGCTACATACTCAGCCCTTCCCATACCCCCCCTTTTTAAAAGCAGTTTTGGGGAGCATTGGCTGTTCTTCCATAGAACCAACGTTTGATTCCCAGCGTCCACATGGCAGCTCACTATAACTCTAGTTCCAGGACAGCTGACACTCTTTTGGCCTTTGTGGGAATGAGGCATGCACAGAGTGTATAGACATACGTGCAGGCAAAACACTCACATAAAATAAAGATGCAGTGAAAAAGAAGCTCTGGGAAAGTCTACTAAAGAAAAAGTTTGAATGATTTACGCTTTCTGGGCCTGTTTTAGCAGGCTTGAATTAATGTTAAAATCACCTGATGGGGGCTGGAAAAATGGGTCAGTGGTTAAGAGTACTTGAACCCAAGTTCAATTCCCAGCACCCATATGGCAGCTCACAACTTTAACTCCAGTTCCAGGGGGCCTGAGATCCTCACACAAACATGTAGGCAAAACACCAATGCACATTAAAAAAAGTCACCAGATTAACCACAGTGCACACTCTAGTGTATTCTATACTCTATGCCTAATTTGATATTATTGCTATTATAATGATAGGCAGTTATGGCCAACATAACACACTCCTCTATTTCAAACTTACTGAAACCAGGGCAGTTATGAGGATGGCTGATTTTGCTTTGCTTTGTGTAATGTTGAGTATGTGATTTTTTATAGCAAGCTTACACCTAGGCTGATCAATACCAACAACTTTCTTTTATTTGTGGCCACCTTCTTATGAGATGGTTCTCAGTTGTTGTTTTTTGTTTTGTTTTGAGATAGGAGTTCATGTGGTCTAGGCCTCAAATTCCCCACATAGCTAGGACGACCTTGAACTTCCTGCAACTACCTTGCAGTGTGCGGACTATAGGTCATCATGCCTTGTTTATGTGGTAACGGGGATCAAATCCAGAGCATTGTGCACGCTAAGCAAACTACTCTTCAAACTTGAGCTATGTCACCAACTCAAAGCTATTCTTTTGAAAGTTATTAGGAATAGTTTATCAGGGGCTGGAGAAATGGTTCTGTGGTTAAGAGTACTGGTTGTTTTCTAGAGGACCTGGGTTCAATTCCAAGCACCCACACAGTGGCTAACAAGTATCTGTAATTCTACTTCCAAGGGATCTGTTTTTGTTTTTTTGTTTTTTGTTTTTGTTTTCAAGACAGGGTTTCCCTGTGTAGCCTTGGCTGTCCTGGGACTCACTCTGTAGACCAGGCTGGCCTCGAACTCAGGAATCCGCCTGTCTCTGCCTCTCAAGTGCTGGGATTAAAGGCGTGCGCCACCACCGCCCGGCCTTCCAAGGGATCTGATGCTCTCTGGCTTTGCTGGGCACATTATGCTGCTTGTACACAGACAAACATGCTGGTAAAACATTCATATATTTAAAAAAGAATAAAGAAAAGTGGTTATCAGCTCTCTGCCCTGCCAAAGGAACAGACTTTCATCTTCCAAACATTTTCTTTTTGGTGCTTTTATTTACTTTTATCTTTACATATCAGTTTCTGAAATGAAATTCCTGAAGTCTAACTAGCGCCAGCTTTCCTGCTTTCTGAATCCTAAAGCTAAGGATTGATTCAGTAAAAGTTGATTTACTGAATCCTGGAGCTAAGCCCTGGGATTTTTTTTTTTTTTTTTTTTTTTTTTTGGTTTTTCGAGACAGGGTTTCTCTGTGTAGCCCTGGCTGTCCTGGAACTCACTCTGTAGACCAGGCTGGCCTCGAACTCAGAAATCCACCTGCCTCTGCCTCCAAGTGCTGGGATTACAGGCGTGTGCCACCACGCCGGCTCCTGGGATTATTTTTAAGGCTCTGGGTTCAAAATCCTGACACTCAGGGACAGTCTAGATTTAGTCCTGCAGTCAAGATCCGTATCATTACACTCTCCCTCAGCTCTCACATGTAGAGCCCTTACTCATTTCCTTGTAGGCCCAGCAGGGAGGAATGACGATAGGTTCCCAAAGCTACTACTGACCCTTATCTTCCTCTTGAGGGGGCACTCCCCTCATAGGGTTTTTACTTGATGTAGTGTATCCATGATATACAGTCACTAAGTAGATGCCACATTCTGAGAGGCTGTTCAGCTGACTCATGTCAATGGGCTGCTGTGTCATGGGAGCACTGGAAACACAGGCTATCAAAGTTCAGCTTTTTAAGTGTTGGTGTGTGTGTATGAGTAAATTTGAGCTCAAATATGCATACATATGGCCCATGCCATAGTGTAGGTGTAAAGGTCAGATGACAACTCTATAGAGTTGGTTCTAGGGATTAAGCAATTCCTCTTATCCACTGAACAATCATAAAAGTCACATGATATGGAAAGAAAGGACAATCTAAGCAAAACAAAAGATACTTAAAAGTTGTGGAAATTAGGACAGGGGACAGGAGAGATGGCTTAGTGGTTGAGAGCACGGGCTGCTCCTTCAGAGGATGCTGAGTTACTTTCCAGCACTCACATGGAGGCTTACAACTGCCTGTAACACCAGCCCTAGAGCACACAATGCCCTTTCTGGCCTCCACTGGCAATAGGCATGCACAGATATATATGCAGGAAACAAACACACACACACACATACACACACACACACACAAAGTTTGGGAAATCATGGAGTGAGGAGAAAGGAGAGCGCATGACTGAGAATTTCAAGCTTATCTCCATGGAATCCCTTATCCATTGCCTTTTTTGCTTTTGGTCACTGACACTATGTACCAGGCTCTGTTATTTCTTGCTTTCTTGCTAAGGACCCAGTCACACCAATCCTCGTCCTCAGCACCATATGGCATCTATACAGATCACAACACATAATTCCTATCCTGCAAAATAAAATTCTTCCTTAGTGTGGTAACAAAGGTCTTTAATCCTAACACTCAGAAGACAGAGGCAGGAAGAACTCTGCGTTCAAAACCACCCTGGTCTACATATCAAGTTCCAGGACAGCCAGGGTCATATAGAAAGACCCTGTCTCAAAACCAAAAACCCCCAGACTCTTCAGCTTCATGTCACTGTCTGCTACCCACGTTTGAGCCTAATGGAACATTTTCCATCCTTCCTCGTTTCCCTTTATCCTTTCTGCCCGGCTCACTCAAATGGTTGGCCCTATAAGTCCTTAGTTTTCTTTTTTTTCTTTTCTCTTTCTTTTTTTTTTTTTTTTTTTTTTTTTTTGGTTTTTTCGAGACAGGGTTTCTCTGTGTAGTTTTGGCTGTCCTGAAACTCACTCTGTAGACCAGGCTGGCCTCCAACTCAGAAATCCGCCTGCCTCTGCCTCCCAAGTGCTGGGATTACAGGCGTGCGCCACCACCACCCGGCCCAAATCCTTAGTTTTCTTTCTCATTTCCTCCAGTTTTCCTCTTTGGCTTAATGTCACACAAACAAACCTTCCCTAAAACTATGTTGTTTTATCAACTGAGAACTGTATGTGAAAGGATGGATAGAGAAGAGCCCTCTGAAAGATTAGGATGAATGGCACAAGTCACTTACCTGTCCTTGACTTGCAATAGGTAGCAGACCAAACAGTAGCCAGCACAACTTTGCACAAAATTGCGCTGGGCACTGAGGAATGCCTCAGTGGTATAACTGCCATGTTCCTGTAGGAAGTAATCGAGCAAGGAGAGCTGTGACTGTTTCTTCACCTGGTGGATGGACACAGCGTTGACTACTGGTTCAATCATGCCACTGTCAGCTGAAATCACAAGAATCTTATATGGCTTGATCCAAAGAGGCACTCGCTCCTGTTCCCAAATGGACTGTGAAGAGACACAAAGGTATCAAGAGTGGCTCATCTTTCTCCAAACTAGAGAATAACATTTTCTTCTCAACCTCTCTCCCTTGGTGTCTTGGATTGAAGGACATTAAATAAGTAAGACTACTGACCTACTAAGAAGGATCAGGAAGTTTTCTGTTTGAGATAGGGACTCATGCAGGCTAACCTTGAATTCCTGAGTCCCGTCTCCACATGTTCTAGTATTACACAACTAGGAATAACAGAACCAGGAAGTTGTTGTTGTTTTTTTTGTTTTGTTTTGTTTGTTTTTTTTTCGAGACAGGGTTTCTCTGTGTGGTCCTGGCTGTCCTGGAACTCACTCTGTAGACCAGGCTGGCCTCAAACTCAGAAATCCGCCTGCCTCTGCCTCCCAAGTGCTGGGATTACAGGCAAGCGCCACCACACCTGGCTAGCAGAAACAGGAAGTTTAAAAAGAAATTCAGAGCCTGGCAAAGGGAAGCAACTACACACAGAGGTAGGAAAAAGGAAGAGAGAAGAGGAAATCTATCACCTAAATAGGGAGAGTAGGGGCTATTAATGTAAGTTTGAATAACAAAAAGATAGGATTTGGGCCGGGCGGTGGTGGCGCACGCCTTTAATCCCAGCACTTGGGAGGCGGAGGCAGGCGGATTTCTGAGTTCGAGGCCAGCCTGGTCTACCGAGTGAGTTCCAGGACAGCCAGAGCTACACAGAGAAACCCTGTCTCGAAAAACCAAAAAAAAAAAAAAAAAAAAAAAGATAGGATTTTAGGAGCAGAGAAAGCTACTTTAGAAAATGAAAATACGCCTTTAATCCCAGCACTTGGGAGGCAGAGGCAGGCGGATTTCTGAGTTCAAGGCCAGCCTGGTCTATAGAATGAGTTCCAGGACAGCCAGGACTACACAGAGAAACCCTGTCTTGAAAAAACCAAAAGAAAGAAAAGAAAAGAAAAGAAAAGAAAATACTATTGGATGTGGTGGCATAAGCCTATATTTTCAGCAGTTAGAAGGCAGAGACAGGAGGATCACAAGTTTGAGGTCAACCTTGATTATAGTGGAGTCAGAGGTCAGCCTGAGTTACATGAGATACTGTCTTAAAAACAAAACAAAATAGCCGGGCGCTGGTGGCACACGCCTGTAATCCCAGCACTTGGGAGGCAGAGGCAGGCTGATTTCTGAGTTCGAGGCCAGCCTGGTCTACAGAGTGAGTTCCAGGACAGCCAAGGTTACACAGAGAAACCCTGTCTCGAAAAACCAAAAAAAGAAAAAAGAAAAAGAAAAAAAGTACTTAGGCCATATGTCACGTACTGCTTATATTCCCAGTGTTTGGGAAGCTGAGGCAGGAGTAATGGAGTGACACAAGAATAGTAGTGACAATGGCTGAGAGTGGAGAGGGTACAAGCAAGTTCCATTTGGCTACAAGTGAGATCCTTTCTAAAAACAAAACCAAAATCAAGAGAAAGTTAGTTCAAGCTACCTCTATCCTTCAAAAAGCCTACAAATATTCTAGAGAATTGAACAGGTGAAGCCTCTTGGAGATCACCAACCCAAGTGATCAATATCTCAGTACGGTATAGGTACAGCGGTACACATCTGTTATTCTAGTACTCCAGCTGATGCATGAATTCGAGGCCAGCCTATCCTGCTTATGAGTTCTAGGTAAACCTGAACTACAGTGACCCTGTCTCAAACAGACAAAGCAAGGGCTGGAGAGATGGCGTAAGGACTAAAAGTACCTCCTGTCTTGAAGGGGATTTGGGTCCAGTACCTAGCACCCATGCGGCTTCTTACAACTAACTTCAGTTCCAGGAGGATCTGACACCCTGTTCTGACCTCCGTGGACACTGTACACATGTGCTGTGATGACAAGCATGCCAGGAAACCATCCAATACACATAAACGAAAATAAATGGTTTAAAAAAAAAAACACAAAACTAAACCCAAATACTTGAGCACAGTGTAAATCCATCCATCCCAGATCATCTGGGAGGTTATGATTTAAAGGACAAATCCGAAGTGTGGTTGTACATGTACATCAATCATCCTAGCCTTGGGAGGAAGGCAGGGGGATCAAGGGTACAAGCCCATCTTTGACTATAACCGAGTTCAAGGCCAGCCGGAATTACAAGATCCTCTCTGAAATCACACCCCTCAATCAAAAACAAAGACAAACGCGGCTCTGATATTCAGTGATCGGATCAGAGCAGATGCAGTTCCAGAAAGAACCAATAGAGGCCACCATGGAGCTGTTCATTATGTGGCTGTGCATCTCTGGAGAAAGGCAGACCAGCTTCGGTTTAGTCTTCCCATTCAGACCTGGGTAGGAAGCAGGTGCCCAGCAGAGCTCTCTGGAGTTGCACTGAGAGCCTTTCCTTTCAACGCCCCTTTCCCTGTGTGTTTCATCTCCTTTATTTGCTGTCCTTCCATCTCTTTACCTGCAGTTGTTTCAACACCTGGAAAGCCAGCAGCTCCTGGCGAAGGTCATCTCCACACTTGACAATGACTGAAAGGAGTCGCCAATTGGGAAGATGGCCATATGGGGAACCTTCTCTGATCCTCCTGTGAAGAAAGAAGTCACAGGATGACACCAGGGTGGGACTCAGACCGCAGAGGAAGCCTCTAAGTGTTTAGAGGTAGAGGGTGATGGGCAGGGCGAGCACCTGAAGACGCCTTGGAATCTGAGGGGCACTGAGACCACTTGCTACCCTCTACCCTCCTCACCGCACTTTCTCCTGCCAGGGCTCTTTGAGGGCGACTGCAGAAGGGTCTTCAGGGTCTCGTTTGAAGGCTGTGGGAGTATGAGCCAGCTGTTCTGAAAGGCGCCGTCTAGCAGGAAGAAAACACACAATTTACCAGGCAGAGTTATCTCAGAGCTGCATGCATGCTTTGCCCACTTTCCCTTGCCAAAGTTCCTAGACTCCCAGCAGAGTCTTGGCTGGGAAAGCCAGAGACGCAAGGATAATCAAGGATACAATTTTGCTAACCTGGTAATTTGTGATCATGTTAAAATGCAGAGAGCCTGGTTTTCCTTATTCCTCTATCCCAATATTGATTCAGAATGGGTGTGACTCCAGAATCTGCACGTATAACAAGATTTCCTCTCTGCCTTCAAAGAGAAGGATTCCACTTGGGGGTCTCACTTTGATTATTGGTTTTAAGTTTCTTTTTTTGTGGTGCTGGGAACTGAACCCATGGTCTTTCACATGCTAGTCAAGTGCAACTTGGAGAAGTGAAACTTGAATGCCCTCTGGGGCACTTTCTTCTTTTTGGAACTTTCTTCTTCTTCTTCTTCTTTTTTTTTTTTTAAGATTTATTTATTTAATCTAAGTACACTATAGCTGTCTTCAGACACACCAGAAGAGGGTATCAGATCTCTTTACAGATGGTTGTGAACCACCACGTGGTTGCTGGGATTTGAACTCAGGACCTTTCGAAGAGCAGTCAGTGCTCTTAACCTCTGAGCCATCTCTCCAGCCCCCTTTTTGGAACTTTCTTAAAATATCATTTCTCTTTGTAGCAGCTCAAGCAATGTCTCAGCTGCACCTTCAGGGCCTCAAGTACTGAGCAAGGACAGAATAAAAAGATAAAGGAGAGAGACACAAGGCTGACAGCTGGTGACCAGACACAGGACAAAGAGAGGCAGAGTGAAGAAGATGAAGATGAAGGATGATGTGATCGGACCATACCGGATGTCCCCTGCTGCAATGAACACAGGCTCCTTGCTCTCCTGGCTGGTGATGCTGTCCACCGAGAACTGGGAGATGTTGTCACAGCTGTTGGTATGCACCTCAGGGAGCTGGAAGAGCAGGTCAGAAGTGCTAACACAGATCTCCCTCTTGCCCGCTGCTCACTTGCCACTACCTACCTATGGCATGGTGGCCTCTCACTGCACTCCAGCCTTCTCCCAAAGCCACCATCGTTCCACATCACTATGGCCTTGAGTCATGGATCCCACAGCAGTGTTCTCAAAGTGTGAACTACTCCAATAGAATTTATGGAAATGCACATGGAAATGCATAGGAAGTGCAGATTCTCAGTTCTCACCATCAGCCCAAATTAGAGCTACTGGGAATGAAATCTTGAAGTTGCATTTTTATAAACTTTCTAGAATACTCCCGATACTCTCTAAGAATGGTCTCCAACTCCTGCTTTCCCAGCTTCCACTTAAGTGCGGGGACTCTAGGTGAACCACCACACCCGGATGTTTTCTTCAAGCTAAATCTCCACCTAATCTCCTCACTCTTAAAATATTCTATATTTTAACAGAAAAATATTCACTCTATAAAATATTCTGCCAGGCCCCAAGAAGTCTCTGTCCTTCCTTTTACAAAGTACTCTCAATTCCACCTGCCATCTAATGCACAGTGACGCATGAATCTCTTCAGACAGCCCCACAGTGAAGCTTGAGTTTCTTCCCATAGCTAACAGGGCTGAGTGAGTGCACTTCTTGTCAGGGTGGGCCGGCCTCTCTAGCCTCGCTCACCACTGCTCCTCCCACACACTACACACCCAGGTATACTAGTTCCTTCTCATTCCTATCAAGGCCACATTCCATCTGCTCTTCCTCAGTCTTAATGCTCTTTGTTCTGCTAATTCCAACCTGCTTCAAGCCTCAGCTCAAAGGTCACATCCACCAGGAAATCTTTTGATTCCCATGCTGAGTCTGGAGTAATCACTCTCTACTTTTGGGCACTTCCAAAATGTCTCACGCTCCCTGTTACAGCACAGATCACACCAGACTAGACTGCCAGCTGACTGGTCTGATTCTGTTAGCACATAAACTTTTGCAGGTATAATCCAAGTCTCACTCATTAGCATATAGTACTCATGTTCCTTCTGCTTCAACCTTTCAGGTGAGATTACAGCCGTGAGTCACTACACCCAGGTGTCACTATTTCTTTCTTCTTTTGTTCCAAAGATTTATTTATTATTATATGTAAGTACACTGTAGCTGTCTTCAGACACTCCAGAAGAGGGTGTCAGATCTCTTTAAGGACAGTTGTGAGCCACCATGTGGTTGCTGGGATTTGAACTCAGGACCTTCAGAAGAGCAGTCAGTGCTTTTAATCACTGAGCCATCTCTCCAGCCCCTATATCTTTCTTTTTTAAATATTTAATATCTTTCTTTTTTAAATATTTATTTTATGTATACGTGTTTGCCTGTGTGTACCATGTATGTACAGTGTCCAAAGAGGCCAGCAGAGCACCTCAGGTCCCCAAGACTGGAGTCACTGACAGTTGTGAGCCACTGTAAAGGTGCTGGGAAGGAATGCAGTTCTGCACAGGGGCAGCCAGTGCTCTGAGCCCTGGGCCCTGCCTCCAGCCCTCTGTATATTTGACTGAATGCCTGCATGCCTTGCTGGTCTCTGCTGCCCTCAACTTTATATAGCAGGTGTTTCTTAAATGTTATTAATTTCCCCTAAGTCTTGATGTTCTCCCTTACATTCAACCTGAACTCCTACTGTAAGAGAGCAAGCTTGAATCTTGAACCTATTCCAACCAGCTACTCAGAGATTTTCCTTTTCATACCCCTTACTATGTACAATATTCGTATGGATATGTGCCTCATTCTGCTAACAGGTGTGTTAGTTCACAGTATTAAAAGCTCCTGGAGAGCAGTGCTGTGCCCCAGAATTATCTCCCTGGAGACCCCTCACCTCCACTTGCAGCTCGCCTATATCATCCACTGACCAGGCTTCATCATCATTGTCGTAATTGGGCACAGTGCTGAAGCTGCCTGCCCGCTGCTCATGGGTGATTCCACATTCAGGCAGGTTCTCTACAGACCGTGTACTCCGGATTCGGTTTTCAGGAATCCTCGCAGGAACACTAGTTGTGTCAAAGTTTTCACATTCAAGAACTTCCACATAGATCAGGTAGGGAGCCTAGGTAGGAGGAAAGAGCCGTCGTCACACTTCCCTATCTAAGTTCTAGTGACACAGTTTTTCTGTTCTAACTCTCGGCAGCAGTCCACTGTGACTATGGACATTTGGGTAAAGGGTGCACATGCCTTCTGAGCTTATCATCAGGGCTTCAGAAGGCACATTGCAACTGGGAAAACTGTTCCAACTATCAATGGCAGTCTTTCAGAGAGGTCTAGAAGCTCTGTGGGCTCATGCTAAAGTCAGGGCCCAAGAAGGTAGACACAAAAACTGGATAAAGTGAGATGTGTGTCACGGAGAATCCTATTTTTCGATAAATCCTATTTATCTTCCTCTGAGAACATGAACCATGAGGACCATCACATCCTTCCAGTAAGCAGACAAACATAGCTTATTTTCCCTAATATGAATTGGGAGTATTTCTTTCCTTTTTGCCCTCTCTGATAAAAAAGTCTTGAAACTTTTTCCTGTACATATATAGAGGTTATGCCTGGATAGGCTAAATGTTAGAAAAAGTCTGGAGGAACTACCAAAGGAAGGTGAGTAGGTGAAAAGTCACTCTCCCTCAATATGGCACATGGTAAATTGGAATTATAAGGTTGCTTTGATGCATAAAAACAAGACTCAAGAAGTCTGGCAGGAGGGCTCTTAGGTTCTCAGCATCACAAGAGCAATGAAGCAGCCACACTGTTAGCACATGCACCATAGACTAAGAAGGTCTCTGACAGACCAGTAAGGAACAGTGCCTGAGCAATCATGGGGATGCAGTCGGGTGAGGGGAAGGGTCTGGGTGAGAGCCACTTACCTTATCCTTGGAATTGAGGACAACAGCTTGCGTATGGGGCACACGGACCACGTGGTGGTCAAAGCCAGCCGTGGGCAGCCAGACTCGGGCAGGGAGCTTATGGTTGAGCAGGGAAAGCTCTGAGATCAGCCTTTGTGTTTTTTGCTCTTTAGTGGGGAGCGTGGCCAGCCGTTTGCCGATTGCCATCAAGGACTTGATGAATTCTCGCTCAGGGGCCAGCCGGACAGGCTACAGAGGGTTGGGATTAAATCAAAGATGGTAAAGGAAACACTGAAAAAAGTGGACCATCCCTCTTACTTCTTTCTGGCCAGGGCCCCTAGTATTTAAAGGATTTAGGAAAGGAAATACCTTTGGCCATGATAGGAGTTTCCACCCTACTTTTCTCAGCTTGAATTGGGAAGAACACTCCCTCTTTTGAAGGCTACTTTCTGGGGACTCAAAATGACCTGAACTCAGTTTACTGGGACAGAATCCTTTCCTTGGACCTGAGTCCTCAAAAACTACTCCAAGCCTTTAGTACAGACAAGGGGAAAAGGTCTCAAAAAGTCACCCAGGGCTTCAGACAGAAGAGTTCATCCCACCTGGGCCCTCAGGCTGGATCTGTGCTGAGGGGCTCTGCCAGGCCCCAAAGTCTAGGGTAAGGGTCTGAATCAGTACTTTCCCTTCCAGAGAGGGCGCGCTTTATCCTACCACCCCTATTATTCTCCATGGCACAAACATACCCCAGCCTCCTACATCCCTGTACGAGTTAGGTGCACATGCAGGGGATGAAAAGAGGATGAGCAAACTGTGATAATGCGGGCATAATCCACAGGAAGAGAAAAGCAGGTGGAGGGTGGTTTGCACAGGTGGATGGAGAAAGCAATAGCTCCTTTTAGCTCTTGGTGGCCCTTCTAAAGGCTTGTCTCTAGCAATTCCTCCTGGGGTTCTTCTCTTCCTCTGTCTCTCAGAGACTAAGCTCCCCATTTGAATTCCCTGTGGTAAGCTTGGTTCCTTTTGTCAGGTATTACAGCAGTAATTGTTCTGTATTGCTGAAAAGCCAAAGTCAAGTCTGGAGACTACGGTAGGGTGGGGAGAAGGATGGACTCACATAGACATGAGGAAAAGCTCTATTAGTCTAAGCCTATCTATGACCAGGACCCTTTACCAAGACAGCCAGAAAACTGGACAGAATGGTGTACACCTATAATCCTAGTACCCTGAAAGGCAAGGCAAGGAAAAACACAAGTTAGAGGCCAGCCTGGGCTATATAGTGAGAACCTGACTCAAACAAACAAACACTAGGCATGGTGGCCCAAATCCTAGCACTTGGGAGGCTGACACAGGAGGATTGCCACAAATTCCAGGCCAACTTGGATTAGTGATTTCTAGGTTAGCCAATACTACATACCAAAACCCTGTCTCAAACCAAAGCCAAACATATTCACTACACAACCCCATACCTCATTGTGCCTCTTCAGCTATACAGAACAATCTCGTCCTCTTTATGCTCTTCTTTTTGAAATAAAATTTCATTTATCAGGATTGTCTCTCCCTTTCTATCTCTTCTTTCTTTTGTGAGAGGGTCATGCTATGTAACCCTGTCTGGGTTGGAACTCACTATGTAGACTAGGCTGGCCTTGAACTCACAGGACTCCTCCTGAACCTACCTTCTCAGTACTAGGATTAAAGACTACATCAAGCTTGCTTATTTTTCTGATTCAGAGTTTTTACCCTTACTGCTCATTATTTAAAAAAGAAAGAAAGGAAGGAAGGAAGGAAGGAAGGAAGGAAGGAAGGAAGAGAGAAAGGAGAGAAAGAAAAAAGAGAACATCTTTTTCTTTTCTTTTTTTTGTTTTTGTTTTGTTTTTTTTGTTTTGTTTTGAGATTAAGAACAAACATTATTATGCCATGCCGGGCGGTGGTGGCACACACCTTTAATCCCAGCACTTGGGAGACAGAGGCAGGCAGATTTCTGAGTTCGAGGCCAGCCTGGTCTACAGAGTGAGTTCCAGGACAGCCAGGGCTATATAGAGAAACCCTGTCTCGAAAAAAAAAAACCAAATCCAAAAAAAAAAAAAAAAAACAACCCAAAAACAAACAAACAAAAAAAACACAAACAAATCACAAACATTATTTAAGACTTTTGTTAATGGAAAAAAATTACTTTGAGAACTTCATACATGAGTATATGGTCTATTGTTTCCATCTTCCCAAATCCCTCATACTCCCTTTTGAAGTCATGATCTCTTCTATAATAAGTGCCATTTTTTTTTTTTTTAAAAGTACATTTATTCAGCGTTTGGACATACTGGGAGCAAAAGACCCAGTTCCCCCCCACACCTTTTTAAAAAAATTTTTTATAGTTTACAATATTATAGAAAAGATGAAACTACTAGGCTTGGAAATTGTTTTGTTTTTGAGACAGGACCTCACTATGTGGCTCTGACTGGCTTAAATGTCAAACTCACAAGGATTTGCCTGCCTCTGCCTCTGTATATGCTGGGATACCACTACACCTGGCTAATTTTTTAAGAAATTATTTATGTTTATGGGTGTTTGCTGACATGTATATCTATTACCATGTATGTGTAGTGCTCATGGAGACAAGAGAGCACCAGTCCTCTCAGACTGGAGTACACGTGGTTGTAAACCATCATGTGGGTATTGGGAATCAAACCCAAGTCTTCTGCAAGAGCAATCAGTGCTCTTAATCCCAGTGCCATCCCCCCAGCCCCTTATTCTTGTTTTTATACAGATCGTACAAAGTCTAATTAGTGTTGTACACATGTGCAAGTGTGTAAGGCTGACCAGGCCGCACTGGGAAACCAACCTATCATGGACTCACTCCAGAGAGCACTGATTCTACCTCCTCCCTACTTCCCCCCCACCCCTCCCACCCCACCCCTACCCCCACCCTCCCCACCCCCGCAGCTACTGTCTGCTGGAGAAACTCATCTAGGGGTAGCGCCTTGTTAAGTTTTTCCCACCCAGAACCCTCTTTTGAGCACTGAGCAATACCATGTTCACTTGTACATGCAGAATAGATTCAGGGTGCAAAGAAACCTCACGGCCTCTATTCTGTGATCAGGGAGGAGGGGCTGGCTTAAAGCCCTGCACAGTAGTGAGGAAGGGAAGCTTTAAGGTCAGAGTTTAAAGAGAAAAAGAAAATACGATGGAACTGGACTTCAAGGATCTCTAGAAATATCCTGGGCGCTTAACACAGCAAGAATGAGGCCCTGGGTTCCCTCCCAGAGAGAGAGAGCTGGGGGTGGAATAGAGAGCTAAAGACTCATGCCTTTATCTTGATCCCCGAATCCATCCACTCAGGTGGCAAAGGGTCACTGTCCCAAGGGCCCTCCACCCCAACCAATTCATAGTCATATCTCATGTAGAAAAGGCAGGATTCTTTTCCATTCTCAAATTAACCTTTCAGTTGTAGACCCGTTACCTAACCATACTGGATGACCCCAGGCCTCCAAAAAGGAGGCTCTGCCACAGGGGAGGAGAAGGGATCATGATTAAAAGAGGATCAGTACAGGAACTAGAAATCAGATTGGGTAGACAAAGAATAAAATGTTAAAAAAAAAGTTTTGTTTTTTTTTTAAATCATCCAAACTCCCAGAGGGTCCGGCATTTCCTCTCACGTCTTTGCCCAGGAACAAGGTCCAAGACCCTGTAGGACTAGAGGGTCATGGGTTAGTCCAGAGAGAATAAGAAGAGAGAACAGGGATTAAGGGATATCCTGGGCAGTGAGCTGGGGAATGGGAAGAACTCAGACCTGGAAGAAATAAAGTTAAAAAGGAAAACCAGTTGTGGGAAGGTAAAACTTCCCCTCAGGCCAATCCCTGTTTGTTTTTGGAGTTGGTTCGGCCAGCACAGGGTCTGACATTCAGAAAACTGAATAAATATTTGATGGGCTGATGGCAGAAGCCATAGGAAAAGAGTTCTTGGTGGAAGACATGGGATACTGGCGGTGTCTGCCAAGCAGTCCTTGGCTCTAACCCAGGAGTAAATTCCACCTCTCCCAGCTGTTTGCTCCTGAGACTGCGGAGCTAGGGCTAAGCAGCGTAACACTCCAGCTGCTGTCTATGAGCAAAGGGTCCGCACAGCCTTCTGGGCCTGAGCCTGTGGGGCACGAGCAAAGCTCAGGGGGAATGCTCCAGGTCTGGAAGCTTGGCAGGGAGATGCTAATCTCTGGGAATCAAAGAGGTCCTCACTGGTCATAGAAGACATGGGACGGAGAGGAAATGCGGCCGCGTGTGGAGCCTGCCACCCAGTCCCAGCCTGGCCCCACTTACGGAACTGAATGAATTATCAATACTCTCGGTGCTGGAGGAGAGCTCCTGGGAAAGGGCCAGAGGGCAAGGGGAAGAAGGGTGGGGTTGGGGGGGAGGGAAAGAGACAAAGGCAAAGAATTTAGCTCCAACGTGGTTCATAACTGCTTCTCTAGTGCAGTTATATCTGCTTTAGTGAAAGTCAGTCAGCCTGGAACTGCCAGTTGCCCAGAGTCTAGACATCTGTGGGATGTTGGAAGGCCAGCTCAGACCTTGAGATCAAAAGCTGAAGGCCAAGGCACCTTTTGTTTTCTGTTTTTGCCTGAACATATCTTTTTGATCAAAATCCTAGAGCTGGATCCCTAGTGCAGTAACTGCCTGGCCAAGGCTCACTTCTTTCCTACCACTCACTCACATGCCCTCAACCAACCCCTTCCTCGAAGGGACAACCACAAACTGCAAGACCCCGGTGGTACAGAGTCTATGCTCTTGTAGCTTCTCAGTAATCTCAGGACGAGCTAAGCGTTCAGGTGTACATACCTCCTCTCAGCCGGCCCTGTAATTACCCTAGGAAACCTAACCTCAACCTTGAACCTGTGCGACAAAGGGCACCCCAAACCCATGAGCCTGAAAGCTGTGGGCTGGATGCTCAAGAAATGCATCAGTCCTATCTCTTCTAAACCTCTCAGTCTTCCTGTCAGGCTACTGCACTTGACACTAAATATATTTGACATATGTTGGACAATTAGATCCTAAGCAGGGCAATGGCAATCTTGATTCCAGCCCAAAGTCTAGATCCCAATAATCTAAACATCACCCCAGCTGAGGACAGTAACACAGGCCTGTAATCTCAGTACTTAGGAGGCTGAGGCAGACAGATCAAGAGCTCAAGGCTAGCCCAGGTTATGTACTGAGTCTTTCTTAGAAAACAAACAAAAAAATTACAAAATGAACAGCATCCCTCTCCGGTGTTAGCTGGTATCTAGGACACAGTGTGGGACAGCTCATTCAGTAATTGTGGAGCAGTACTCACATCCTGGGTTCTACACACTAGATCCTATCAGGGCAGGCAGCCAGAGCAGGAGCAGGAGGAAGGGGCCTGGGCTAAGGCAGTCTTGAGAATTCCTAGAGCAAGAAGGCAGTGGGCACTGCACTCTATTCTACAGCTAGCATTTCAAGCCTCTGCTTAACTCAATTCTGTGACTGAAGTTCTTGATAGAGGCAAGAACATTTGGGTTTTCCTCTAAGAATCTAGGCAGAAGAGCATTTGCAGGGTGTAGCTACACTTGGAAACACCCTGCTAAAGCTACAACTCTTCTACTTTGGGTAGAGGTGGGAAGGAAAGAGGCAGTGAGGATGTCAGACTCTGTTATAATCTGCTGGTCCAGTTTCTATACTTATGCTAGTTGTAGAAGAATAAAGGCAGAAAATTGGCCTAGCTAATCCTCCCCCAGACAGGCCCTAGTGGACTCATTAATGTCCACGGCAGGCAGCAGGATCTCATGATCTGTTCTCCTCCTCCTATTCCTCCTCACTAGGCCTGAGTCACTTGTACTGAGTCAGCTTCAGCGAGTAAAGCTGAAGCCAAGAGTTGACATCACACCCTCATCAGGCTGGAAAGGCTTCAGTGTGACATGCAGCAGATTTCTCTGTACAAAGGTTACAGTCCTGAAAAGACAAAGCTAATCTCTTTGGAGTGTCATTATGTAAGGGAGGGTGTGATTAGGGTTGATACCTAAATCACTCGCTGATTCTTGTGCCACCCTGCCAACTCTATGCCAAAATATTTATCATTTGGCTACAAATAGGAAGGAAAATGGAAAATTGAGGCTGATAAGAACTACTTGGTGTTGGGGGAGGGTGTGTATGTGACTCTGTAGGGAACATAAAGGAATCCTCATAAGAACATGGAAACTTCTGTGAGATCTGGCCAGTGAAGAAGAGTTTTGTAGGGAGACTCCAGGCAGAAAGCAGCCCTGGGCCTCTTCTCTTCCCGAGCCCCCACTCACTGTTCTGGAGCTCCTCCACAGTGGGAGGAGCATGGGATTTACCAGAACCCACGAGGCCATCTGAGGCTGGGAGCAAGTATCCTCCATCCTTTTGCACATTGTACAGGGATAACAGCTAGTTGTTTAGTGAATGAGTGTTTTATATAATGGAGGAAGAAAGGAAAACCAATTCTCTTGGTACCTCAAGCACAAAGGCATTGATAGACACATCATCAAAATATCAAAAGGGATGGGCAGAAATTCCTGAGCTGAAGTCTCCATGCCTAGAAACCTAATGGTATTTATGTTTATGTATCTGATTTCCCAAGGAGCCTCAGTGGAGTTAAGTGTCTCACTCTCAGCATCAGATAACCCAAAAGGGCCTCAGGAAGTGCTGTCTTTTTCCTTTCCTGGATCTAGTAACCCAAGAGGAGCCAGGTGGGGAAGAAAGGTAACTGGAGAACCCACCCTAGAGATTTAAACACTCATAGAATACCTGCCTCTCAGAGCCATCCATAATCCTGCAGCAGAAGTTAGATGCATAGAAGAGGGACCCCAGACCAGCACAGGGTAAGAGAAACCCTAAGGCCTCTGCTTTTCTGGTCCTAAGATGCAGACTAAAAAATAGATACAGGGAAAAGTCAAGCCAGACAGGAGGCACCAGTGAACCCCTCCCAGAAGCACACTCACCCTGACCAGATCTGACCTTACATGAGACAGCTTCCAGAGAAGCTCAAGCCCTTCAGGACCTCAGTTCCACCAAGATCTGGACTCTTGTTGCTCTGCAGTGATCTCCCTTTCTAGACCCCGGACTCTGCCACCAAGCTAAACAGAAATGGAAAGTCTGATCTAGCTCCCAGAGCAGCTTGGGCTTTGTCTGTACATGGATCTGGAAGTGTAGGTTGTGACATCCTGGGCTCTTCTTCTCCAGTGACCTTTTATAGCTGGTATCTGGGGAAGCAGATGCTGAGAAATAAGCCAAGCAGCTCAGCAGTGACTATGAGCACGAGATATGGACTGGGCTCTGGTCTAATAGTCACTACTGAGCGACCTTAGTAGTCATTTAACTTCTCTAAGTCTGTTTCTCACTGGTAAAATCACACCACTTAGAGTTGTTGTGAGGATTCCATGCACATTATTGGGCATGCTGCCCAGCATATCAATGGTCAATAAATGTTGGCACATTTAGTTTTAGTATCATTAAAATATCATAATAAAATACATTTCCAGGGGGAACAGGCTCTGAATTTCCCTTGCCTACTGCATTTCCTTTCTCTATCCTCTGACATCCCTCTACTTGAAAGAAACTCTACTGTATTAAATATGTGGGTGGTTTACACCACACAGAGTCTACACCACACAGAGTGAGATGCAAGGACATGAGCATATGTATTCCAATGGTGCAAAATCTTCATTTTTTTTAATCCTTTCTTTCCTAGGCTTGGCTGGCAACCAGGACTAGAGCCTGCCAACAGTGAGCCAGAGATGAGGACTGGAGCACAACTATCTGGGACATCAGGCCCCCGGCTATCTACTGAGTCTTTCCCACTGTTTTTCTCGATGTATAGTGGAGGGTGGCACTAAGCTGCTGACTGCTCACTTTCTGCTCTGTATCACAGGTTAGATACCCCGCTGCTGCCAAACTTCCTTTTCTCAGCCTCATTTCATCAAGTAGGCATTAGATTTACTTTGCCAGGGCTATTTCTCTCTCCCCTTTTTATATAGCTCAAAAGAAGGCAGGCTGTTATATTCTGCTGAGACCCTATTGGTAGAGAATAAATCTATGCTAATAAAAAGGAGGATCTTTGGGGAGGGAGGGAAAAGAATGATGAAAATGGCCAGGAGAAGAAGTTGATGTTCTAGTTAGCATCTTCTCTCTTCCAGCACATAGAAAGAGCACAACTCCTTTTCCTTCCCTTTGGTGGCTGCTGTGCTCTCAGCTAGGCAAGGTCTCAAGCAGGGTGCATCAGGTCTGTGTCACAGTTCTTAGTATGTGGTTAATAGAATGACAATGCCATTTAGTGAAATCAACCCTGAACAAAGTCAAGAGTATCAGCCTTGCCATTAGATGACCTGCGGCAAGTCACTTTATCTCTCTAGTCTCTGAATTTTTCCTGTGTAAAATGAGGCCATTGGAATACATGAATTCTAAAGTCTTTTTCCATTCTAACATTCCATGCTTCTATAAGTGAAATGAACAGAGGAAAGGACAGAAGGTAGAGTAACCCCACGTAAGACATCCTGTCTTCATGCAACCCTCAGACACCTTGCCCATCTATCCCTCCCCCCAATTTTACCTCATCCTCATTCTCCACTTTAGGGTTGCTGGCTGTTCGTTTCAGGTTGCTGCTGAGACTTATGCTGGCCGTAGCATCTGACTTAGAACGCTGGTGAGTCCTTTTAGAGGGAGACAGCCCTGTGTCAGGGGCTGGGCTTAACGTCGGCAGCTCCCTCTTTCGGTGAGCTGGCTTCAGCTCATCTGAGAGGATTAGCTTCCGTAACTTGGTCCCTCGGGAGTGTCGTTGAGTGGAAATGTGCATGTCTGAAGAGTAGGCCCCAAGCAACAGGGCACACTGGAGGGAAAAGTTGATGCTCTGGCGACAACGGTGGACTATGTAGGGTTTAATGGCATCGCCCACATCCTCATCCATGTGGATGTACATGTTAAGCAACTGGGGCAAATAGAAGTCCACATCTTCATTGCGAAAGCAGAAGAGCCGATTGCCAATGTAGGCTTGCACGCCAGGCTCCTTGGAGTTATACAAGTATGAAATGGCCATAGAGATGTCAAATAGTTTTGACTCAAACAGCCTCAGGAGCCAAGACTGTTTGGCTGAGTTGTTCTGTCGGCGTCTTCTTGCTCCTCTGGCTGTGCCAGAGGCCACACCAGCCCCCATCTCATCTTCTTCCTCCCTGATCTGGGCAGGTGGATCATCTAGGCAACGGATCTCATTGTCCACACCATCCCCATTAACCAACTCCAGCGGGGTACCTTTGCTAGAGATGGCTACACCTCCATGCAAAAGCTTGACTTTCTCCAGTACCTCCTGGCAGGCCTTCTGGGCCACCTCAGGGTCAATCACTGACAGTTCCCCGACCCCCTCCGTGATGACGCTTAGTAGGGAGCCCCCGTTATTCCCTGATGGGCTAGGAGTAGGCTCAGAAGTTGGCTTCAGGGTGGCAGGCTCCACTACCATGTCTCCCATGGCTACAGCCAGACTTCGAGCTTCCAAGCTAGAGGAGGGAGGGAGAAAAGAACAGAGAGGGACACATACATACACTGGTTAGTGGTATCATCTTCAGATCTTCCCTTTATCATGAAGCCTGTTCAAACAACTCCTCCTTCAACATCAGATGACGTCATCTCAACAGAAGTCTGCCCTCACTCCTGACCACCTCATTCGTGTGTATTCACACAGCCCTGGTTCTTTGCTTGTATGTGAAATGCTGTCTTATATGTGGTGTGTTAAGACAGCCTGACAAATTTTTCAGTACACTGGAGATCAACTCAAGTCTTACTCTCTTTTCTTTAACTCTAAATACTTTTTTCTTGCTCTTCCTGTGTCACTTTCAAATGCTCATGGCGATGCTTTTCCTTTTCTTATTTAGGCTGTATCTCCTTATTCATAACATACATCACACACAAGTCCTCTGCTTCTCCCCCAATTTAGTATCAAAGCTGTTATTGTCTTCTGAGTCCTACTCTATAGCCCAGGCTATTCTTAAACTTGTCACAATTCTCCTGCCTCAGGCACCAACTACCACTCTATGCTTTGGTTATAGAGACTTTCCTTTTCAGACTCAAAGAATCCAGGGAATAAGAGCCAGCAAGTACCATACTAGGCTTCACTTAGTAGACAGCATCTCTAAAATAGCCAGCCTTGTGGAAGCTGCACCATTTTTCTTCATATCTGGCTTCCTAACACACCCATGCTCTAAGGTTATAAGCCACACAAACCTAAACACGCCATGTATCTTCTGTCTTGGTTTCCTCAGCTGTACATTGAGGGGAAAGTACTTACTTCATCGCTGCTGTACAGAAGACAAGCTGATGCGGATGAAAGGATTTAACACAGCTCTGGCACCCAGTAGTGCTCTAGTATTCAACACTGCTAGCTCAACTGTAACCCCATAAAAGGTTAATAAACAGCATGTGCATATAAACTATTATTCTAGAAGGGATTTGAATTGCATTTACCATTTGTGACTCTTGAAAAAATTATGACCACCTTTCCCTACCCCTTACTGCTTTCCCCACTGTCACATAAAAGCTCTAGAAACTGGAAGGGCTTCTAAGAAGACAAAAAGAAATCAGGACTCTGGATGAACTTGTTTAAGTAGTCAGAGAATGCTGTTGATAAAAGCTACTGCCTCTAAGAGTAGCCTTGTCACCAAACCAGATTAGGAGACTCGGCAAAAAGCAGGAGGGGATTTTAGAGTGATCCAGATCTGGAAAATACATCTAGAATATTTTGTCAGGAGATCCTGGCTTCAGAATCTGGGCATAGCTATCAGTAAACTCAGAGTCCTCGTCCCAAACAAGCAAAGAATATCTAGCACACACTTCAGAAGAAGGAGAGGCTTTTGTAAAACTAGAGAGGAAGTCATTTCTAAGTGTTAGTGACATTTTCCTTTGTTCTAGTGAGACTGGGCTATCTATGCTTTGGGTGGGTAGAAAAAGGGTGCTCAGTGTATGGTTTTCTGGTCACTGAGGAATTTTTATTCATTCTCCCCCTCACTCCCCCCCACATAGGGGTCTCTGTGAATTTCTAGCTGGCCGTGAACTCACTATTTAGCAGGGGATGATCTTAAGCTTCTGAACTTCTTTCTGCCTTTATTTCCCAAGCCCTAGAGTTAGAGGCAGGTTTGCCTGTTTATGCAGTGACAGGGACTGAATCTAGGCTGCATGTGTGCTAGGCATGCTCTCTCCCAGTAAGCTGCACTTCCAGCTGCAGATGCCCTGCTTCCTCCCACCTTCCTTCCATGGCATTCATTTGTCCAGCCATCACAGGGTCCAGTTTTCTGGCACCCCAGCAGTCAGAACCAAAGCTGTGTAGAGAGAAACTCTTCTACTCTCAGATACCAACAAAAAGAAACACTTCAGTTTGTCTTTCTCCCAACTGTCAAGCAGGAAGTGTATCTCTGCACTTCCTGATGACGTGTGGGCTTCGTATCAGGAGGTAAGAGGTGGTGTTCCTTCTCTACACTCTCCCAGAGTCAATCCGTGCCTCTGAGCAGCAGAACCAGCATGGCTGTCTATGTGCATCTGCCTGTGACCATGACTGTGGATCGCACAGGCATAATAAAGAAGCTATAATCGCTCACTGCCTCACCTCTGTAGGATACCCTCATGATCTTTACTTCAATTGGGACTTCTACTTTCTATATCCTCTGACCTCAACCAATCCCTTCAACTAACTCTTTCTCAGCGTCCATATGCTTAGCTTGTCCTCTTCATGGTTTCTATTCCAGAGATTTCTAAATTAAAAAGCTCCTAAAAGTCTGTTTTTCAGAACTGTAAAGGGGGGGTCTGGTACCAGGTGCAGACTGTAACCCTGGAGAGTCAGGCAGGAGGACCAAGAGCACAAGGATATCCTCAGTTACACAGAAGTTAAGGCCCAGATTACAAGAATCATTTAAAAACAAACGAAACACACATTTTAAAGGGATTCTGAGAGTATAAGCCTAGAAGTGAACTGCTTGCCTAACATGTGCAAAGCCCTGTGTTTGATCCCCAGCATCCTTAAAATAAAGCCAACCATCCCCCAAACTTCTAAGAGAAATGAAGTTCTGTCATTCTCAAACACAAGAGTTCTTAGATGTCACCAGGAAATTAATTTTTCTGTTCCAATTAATTGGAATTGTGTTTATTATTGATTCCAGGAAGGCAGGTAAATACACCATCACCCTTTTATCCCATAGGCAAAAGAAGACAATTTCCCAGGGCTCAGCAAGGAACCCCATTTCACAGTACTCAGAGTACTTCCACAGTGCACAGCCTCTCTCACCTGTCCGAGAAACTAGATGCTATCGACATGAGCAGAAAAGCCGGGCATAGGGCAGGTGAGGTAGGCTCAGTGGGCAGGAGCACTTGGAGTGCGTGCAAGCTTGGTGGCCCGAGCTCTATCCTTTGAGCATAAGGCAGGAGAGAATCAACCAAGTCAGGAAAGTCGCTCTCTCACCTTCACATGCATGGAGTAGCACACAGACCCACAGACAGACAGACAGACAGACAGACAGACACACACACACACACACACACACACACACAAATGATACATGAAATTTTAGAAAAAGCAGGGCATGGTGGTATAGGCCTGTAATCTTGGCACTTGGGTAGTAGAGGCAGGAGAAACTATTGTCAAAACTAAACCCAAAACCAAAATACAAAAGACAAAGACGACAACACCCCCCAAAAGTAGGGCAGATAAGCCCAACTTCTCTTTTATGCAAGCATCTCTACTTGCTAGCTATCACCTGCTTCTTGGGGACTCAGGGACTGCCAGTAACAGAGATTTATAGGAGGGACAAGATCAGATCATAGTGGCAATTGAGATAACAGAACAGGGGCTGAGAAGATCTCTGCAAGCTCAAAGCTCTGAGTCTGAGCCCCAGAATTCATGGCAAACCAAGCCCAGCATGAAGCCTGCAGCACACACTTGTGGTCCCCAGTGCTGGGACAGACAGCAGGTCCCAAGGCTTTGCCAGGCCCAGGCCGTTTGACTAGCCAGCTGCAAGGGAAAAACACATGTCTCTTTTTTTTATGTTGTTGGTCAGCTCTGATGAACAACCTCTGAACTTGTCTTCCGGCTCCCACGTGCATGTGCACACAAATAAACACATATGGGCAGAGACACATGCACACAGTAACAGGACTTCAAAATCTAAGTCAAATATGGTGTTCAACATGAATTTCTTCATCCTTTTTTTGTTTGTTTGTTTGTTTTTTGTTTTTGTTTTTGTTTTTTTTTGTTTTTTGTCTTTTTTGTTTTTGTTTTTCGAGACAGGGTTTCTCTGTGCAGCCCTGGCTGTCCTGGAACTCACTCTGTGGTCCAGGCTGGCCTCGAATTCAGAAATCCGCCTGCCTCTGCCTCCCAAGTGCTGGGATTACATACAGGCATGCGTCACCACGCCCGGCTTCTTCATCCTTAAATAAATAAAAATCAACCTTGGAACACTATTTTGAAGTAAAAGGAGTAAAATGCAGAAACAAAAATGGGAGAATAAACAAAGTCTTGCATTTATCACTCTTTCTCTGGCAAGCTGTAGCATCCACAGCTGAGGCACTAAACTCTCCTTCAGATACACTGCAAGGAAAAAGAAAAGCCTCCTGTCTGATCCTAGCAGCCTCAGATGGGGCTGGGGAAAGAGCAGAGCTTAAAGTGTTGTCAACTGAGCCCCACTGAACTGGGAGAGGAAGGCATGAGAAATAATCTTAAGTCAACTTTATGGGATTTAGAGTCACCAAGAAAACAAACCTCTGTGTGCATGTCTGTGAAGAATTTTATAGATTTGGATAACTGAGGAGGGAAGATCCAAAATATAGGTAGCACCATTCCATGGGCCAGGGCTAGAGTTAATCCAAAGGAGACAGTAAGGTGGGCACAAACATTCATGCCTCTCTCTGTTCTTACTGCCGATACAACCAGCCGTCTCACATTCAAAACGCTATGCTTTACCCACTGTGGTGGACTATAACCTCAAACTGAGCCAAGAAATTCTTTTCAAGATGCTTTTGTAAGGTGTTACATGATAGCAATGAGAAAAAGAATAGAGCAGAGGAAAGTCTAAGTATCAGTGTAGACCAGGTTACAGAAGTACAGAACAGCTTCTGAGAGGCAGAGGACGTGGTCACTGTGTGTTTTATGGGCCTGATCAGTTATGTCTACAGAGGTCTTTGCAGGGAATACTGCCTCTTAACCAGGCTCTCTGCTTCAGAGCACCTTAAAAATTCTGTTTGCATAGAATTTAACGAAAAGGGTCTTAATAAAAAGACTTACTGGACTGGCCTCTCAGGCAAGATTATACCAAGACCCAAATTAATGCCCTTACCAATTACTATTATTACTTTTTCTGTCTTTTTCTTGCATGATAAATATGAACCGCTTCATACTAATCCTAACAAGCTCCCAGATTTTTATAGAATGGCTTTTAAAGACCTTCTGATCTATTGTTCTTCCAGGCTGGCAGTCAGCTTAACTTCCCTTCCTTTTAAGGATCCTTTGAAATGGATCACAAGAAGTGGAAATATGATAAAGGAGCCAATATATTACTGTATGAGGTGGGCACTAAAGGAAAACCAGCAAAAGTTCATGGGAAAGAGGGCCACGGGGGAGGCAGAGGCAGGTGGATTTCTGAGTTTGAGGCCAGCCTGGTCTAGAGTTCGCACGCCTTTAATCCCAGCACTTGGGAGGCAGAGGCAGGTGGATTTCTGAGTTCAAGGCCAGCCTGGTCTACAGAGTGAGTTCTAGGACAGCCAGGACTACACAGAGAAACCCTGTCTCAAAAGAAAAAAAAAAAGAAAGAAAGAAAGAAAGAAAGAAAGAAAAAGAAAAAAGAAGAGGGCCACGGGAGGGGGGGAAGGAGGGGGTAAGTGTACCAAGGGTCTAGTGCAGTAGTAGCATTTACCTAACATGAGCACCACTCTGGATTCAATCACCAGCAAACCCTACTCCAAATTAATGGAAAAGAAAGGCTCAGATACATTAGCTAAAGCTACGTAAATGTCAAATTGAAACACAAAATAATGTCATAATTACCTGAACAAGTATGAATCTTCTACAAATCAACCCTTCTTCTTCAACAAAGGGTCAAGATACAGTCACAAGCATTTAAGTGAAGCTATGGTAACAAGCTTTAGATAGAAGTTTAAACTGAGATAATTACGTGGTGAGCTCTGATCTAAAGGGTGTGAACACAGATGAAGGGAAGGGACTATTAGTCTGATCATAAATCCCTGCAACACTACTGAATGTTACCAAGTGCGTGCAATCCTTCAACAGTAGTTTTAAAAAAAATAGGCCATTCTTCAAATAGGGCTCTATCACCCTAGGCTGCTTGCTCTGCTGTTAACAAGTTCCTTACTGGGGCTGGAGAGATGGTTCAATGGTTATGACTACTGCCTGCTCGGAGGACCTGGGTTCAATTCCCAGCACCCACATGTTGGCTTACAACCATATTTAACCTTAGCTCCAAAGGAACAGACATCCTTTTCTGGCCTCTGCAAGCAACAGGCACACATGTGGTGCATGGCAAAACAGCCATGCACATGAAATAAACTTTTATCTTAAACAACAAGTTCCTTTCCACATCTTAAAGTTTGGCACAAAGCTTCAAGGACTCACCTTTCCCTTTTACCTTAATAGTAAAGGAAGAATGACGCCCCCATTTTTCCCTACAGAAACTGTGGACTGAGCAGTCTAGCAAGCTCAAGCCCCACCAAGAACCAAGTATGCTTGTTCAAGGTCTCAAAGGATGGTGGCATCAGGGAAGAGGGCATTCTCAACTACAGCACTGGGGGAAGGGCAGTGGTTTCACGGTAGTTAGGTCAATATTGATCAAGCTGAGAACTCTGTACAAGGCCATGCAGCAGGTATAAGCAGATTCCAACAAGACAGCCCGAGCCTGCTCCAGGAGCCCGTGATAAGACTGGCAGGTGGTGAAGACAGCAGCCTGCATTGCTCACCTTTCTCTGAGCTAGTCCGTATCTGAGTCCCAAATGTTCTTAGACTAGGCCTTCTTTTCTCCCAGGCCAATTACTGAAAGGATCCTTCCAAACCTCCTACCCAAACCAAAGCAACTCAGTTGCTATATTAGTGTTCAGCAAACATGTTCTCACATAGTGTGGGCCCAGATGAGAAGCAAGGAAAACCAGGGGGCTTCTCCCATCCATGGGGATCATAGTAGACTGAACTCCAAATAACTTCAGGGTAAGGAGAAGTGGGCTAAGATGGTATAACTATTTTCAACCCTGAACAGGCCTAGAGTTGAAAGATGGAGTGCCTGTGCCTTCTTCATTATCTCAGGCCAAGAAATATGTGGAAGACAATGCAGCACTCTGTAGCTAAGTCCCAGCATGGCTGAAGGTTCTTTTCCAAAGGACCTTCTACAAACACAGTTTCTGACCACAGAATCTGGAGTTATGGATCAGGTACAAAAAAAAAAAAAAAAAAAAAAAAAAAAAAAAGGCACAGATGGTCAACGACTTAATGTAGTGGAAGAAAGAAAGCAAAGTTGAGAAGCAGCAGGCCAAGCAAGAGCTTGTATTTCAAATTAACTTTATACTCATAGTCAGAGACCAGAGATATCAAAATAAAAGAGAATTCTCAAGATGACAAAACCACTAGCAATAAATACCTCTCATCTGAGAGCCTGGAGTATTTTATAAATTAAAAAAAGTACAATTCTTTCCTCAACAGACATCCTGTTATTAGCCTATTACAGCACTGGTGCTTGCAGAATGGACCATTTTCTCAAAAGACCATTCTCAAGTTCAAGTGAGGAATTTACAAGCTGGACCAAGGGGCCCTGACTCTGAATATACAGCTCTTTACACTGTCTTATGTTCCTTTTCCCCATCATCCCCCACCCCAGACAGACACAGACACAGACACACACACACAACTTCACCTTAGATCCAAATGCTTATGAAACTAACCCATACACGTCCACTAAGCTTCAGTTAGGAAAGTAATGGTTCCCCTTAGGTCTAGACAAGAGTAGGAGAGATATTATTCTGTGACCTAACAAAATCCCCCCAAAATAAATAATCTAAAGCAAAATTCCTCACAACTTCATTCAGTTTCCATGCAGGCCTGAGCATCTCTCCTAGTGGTTGCTCTTAAACATTCAACAAAATGTAATCTGATTGATAGAGACTTCTTTAAAAGTTCCTTCATCCTTTAGAAACACACATCTGTCCAGAAAAGCCCGAGACAGCTAAGGCTCCCCTCCTCTCACATCTTCTTGGTTTAGCCGATCTGAAATCATGTGTGGAGATAAAGGGCACGACAGAGAACACTTAAAAGACCACAGGGAGAGCCGGGCGTGGTGGCGCACGCCTTTAATCCCAGCACTTGGGAGGCAGAGGCAGGCGGATTTCTGAGTTCGAGGCCAGCCTGGTCCACAGAGTGAGCTCCAGGACAGTCAGGACTACACAGAGAAACCCTGTCTTGAAAAACCAAAAAAAAAAAAAAAAAAAAAAAAAAAAAAGACCACAGGGAACTCAGAGCGGCGGGAGACAAACATCAGCAAAATCCTGGAGAGAGGTGTCAAAAGTTGGAAATACTATCTGTAGGGGTGTTCACAGCAGATCTTTCTCCTACAGAAAGCCCTCCAGAGGACTGGAGATTGAGAAAGGGAAAGGGAAGCTAAAGACAGCTTCAGGTATCATCAGGCACCCTAGAGAGGGGTTGAGGACTAAGGTCAAAGTAGATGGTATCTGGGTATGATGACAGTTGTCTGAGATCCTTTAAGGAGAAGGGAACAGGCAATTCTTGGAAGCCAGGAGCTGGGAGAGTAGGTTATGGTGAGGTAATGGAATCGGAAGCAGAAGAGAGGGATACAATTTTTAGCTGAGGAAAATGAGAACTCTGTGCTGAGATTGCACAGACCCAGAAGAGTGGGGCAAAATAGGAAAAGGGATAAAGGCGGAGTCCATGGAAAAGGTTTGTGTGCAGAAACACAAACGGCGAAGAAGGGCAAACGTGGATGGATTTGTAGAAGGGGTCTAATGTGGAAAAGGTTCACGACTTAGAAAAATAATAGTCAAGCAACAGAGGCAACAGAGGTACGAAGTGTGTGTGGTGCTGGTGGGGAGGTGGAATCCACGGGGCAGAGGGAGGGGCTAAACTGAAGAGGAAGCCAGAAAGCAAAGAAGACTGCCCCGAGCCCGAGAGAAAGGGTGAAGGACCTCAGGGTGCAGCTGCCACCGGGGGGCAGTTTTGTAGTCGAACCCAGGTCGCGGTAGGCTGGGCGGGACAGGGTAGCAGAAGGACCCCCCACAGGCAAAGGCGACTCACGGGGGAGGAGCCGCTTACCTCTGGGGGACCCTCGCGGAGGGGGTGCAGGCGGTCGGGGTCGGACTGCCGACACCGCCGCCTCAGCAGCAGCGGCCGCTCCCGGGTTCCATTGGCCGCCTGCGCTTCCCTGACAGCGGCCGCGGCGGCTGCACCAGGCCCCGGCTGCGGGGCTGCCCGCGGCGCCGCCTGAAGGGGCCTTCGCGCTACCTCAAGTTGGACCGGACCCCACTAGCAGGACCCAGAATAACAATTCCTTGGCGGGTTCCGATGTAAGAGTCCGCTGGGCCCGAGCCTTTCTTCCCGGGCTTTGCTTTCCTGCTTCCCGGACTGTCAGGACACTACCGAAGCCATAGTAATCTGAGTCCGGTGAGCTGCCCGAGTCACGCCTGTTCAGAAAGGAAAAGGGGGCGGGGAAGAGCTTTTGGAAGCCAGGGAAGGAGCGGGGGTGGGGGCAGGGAGGAGGAGCTTATGGGGGAAGGAGGGCCCAGGGTTTGAGGGCGGACCCGAGAGGCAGGCGCACTAAGGAAGCCGAGAGGGAAGTAGCGTGGGTAGGATCAATGGAGGGATGTGGAGGTACTGATATTTTCTGTACTTCCAAAAGTGTACGAACATGCAAATTATATGTAAACTATGCATTTGCGAGTTACCGTAATTGCCATCAGTGGCTTTTTCTCTCCTATCTTAAAGGATTCCCTTCGCTAAATCAGCCGGTAGGACCCATGCGGGAGGGCCAGAAAACAGACGAAAAAGAGAAGGGACGAAGAAAGGAGGACAATCGCTTTCCTTTTCCTTTTCCTACTCATCTTTAAGGATGTTGCCATGAGTATGCCCCTGTAGCTTCAGGAACGGCCCAGTCCAACCGCCTCAGTCTTTCACTGTTTCGCAGCATCACTCTGGGACAAGGTGCTGCTTCCAAGGTCATCCCAGCTTGCCGCCAAGACCGTAACGGGCTGGACAAGCCAGGTTAGGAAAGGTGAGTGAAATGGCAAAAGCTTGGAGGACTTGTTCCTTTTCCAAACGAAACAAAATCACGCGAAACTAAACATAAGCAGGCCTAGTAGATCCCCACAATCACTGTCCCAACGCTTTTCCTGAGACTTTTCTTAGTATTTTAGGCCCCTTGTAAGGGTCTGTTCTTAATATTCTACTGGTTGCTGGTTGAGCCTAGCTCTTGGGTGCCATCTTCATTGCACTTATAGACTGATTTGAGATCTTTGTTTCCTTTTTTTTTCCCCTTTTCCTTTCTTCTCTACCTTCCTTCCCATCCCCCCTTCCCTTTTTAGAGACAGTCTATTTTTCCCAGACTGCTTGTGATATTCCTTGGCTCAAGCCACTGGCCTGTGGAGTAGGTAGAAATGTATCCACATGCCCCCATGCTAGACTAAACCTCAGCTTCTGTATAATAATATTTGTAATATTATAACACTATATTAACAACAATTCTATCTGATGTAATAACATTTTCTAAGGTTTGGGGAGCTTGGGAAGATCAAGAAAGTATGGGTTACAGGACATGTCTGTTATTGAAACTGACAGGTGATGAGTGAACCGAGCCCCTGCTTCCATATTTAACTGGGAGGCAGATAAAGAGCTAAACCTGAAGAGAAAGGGCTGAAAAGGTGGCTCCGTGGTTTAGTATTGTTGCTCTTGCAGAGGACCCCAGGTCACTTCTAGGGGGGTTAAATGTCATCTGACCTCTGTGGGTACCAGATGCATACATACCCGGAGGGAAAACATTCATACAGGGAAGATTAAGATTTTTATTTTATTTTATTTTATTTATTTTGGAGCTATAGCTTGAAATGCTTGGATAGAATCTGCAGCAGGCACAAAAGTAGAACAAATGGAGGGTTTTTTTCCCCCCTCAAGACAGGGTTTCTCTGTGTAGCCCTGGCTATCCTGGAACTCACTCTGTAGACCAGGCTGGCCTCGAACTCAGAAATCCGCCTGCCTCTGCCTCCCAAGTGCTGGGATTACAGGCGTGCGCCACCATAGCTCAGCCACTGATAATTCTTAGCCAAATGAGGCCATTCCCTCGTTAACATACCTGCATAGAATTATGTCATAGGTAAGTAGAAAGTCTACTTTAGCTCTACAGGCTCAGGCGTAAATGTCTTTGCATTTATGACTTTGTCTTCCTGCTTTTATCTGGAGGTTTGGGTGTTTTGTGTGCTCACTATCACATACACTGCAGCCTTGTTCCTACCTGTATTTTGACATTGTCGTTTGTTTCTGCGGTGCTCTAGATTGACTCTAGAGCCTACGCATGCTAAGCAGATGCTATACCACTGGGCCCAGCTCAGCCCTGCTCCCTTTGTGATCCAGGTTCTCAAACTGCAACCCTGTCTCAGCCTCCCAAGAAGCTAGGATTCGAGGCCTAATTTTTATCTAGACCGAGCTCCTAAGGAAGTGGTTCTCAACCTTCTTAATGCTTTGACCCTTTAATATAGTTCCTCATGTTGTAGTGACTCCAACCATAAAATTATTTTGTTGTTACTTCATAACTATTTTTGCTACTGTAATGAATCAATGTAAGTATCTTTGGAGGCAGAGGTGTGCCAAAGGGGTCGAGACCCCCAGGTTGATGTCTGCTGGGCAGTGGTGGTACACGCCTTTAATCCCAGTACTGGGGAGACAGAGACAGGCAGATTTCTGAATTCCAGGTGAGTTCCAGGACAGCCAGGACTATAAAGAGAAACCCTGTCTTGAAACCACCACCACCACCACCACCCCCCCAAAAAAAAAAAGAAAAAAAGAGAAATGCTGTCCTATAGAAAGGGAAAGATTAACCTTTGCATTCTAAGTATCCAAAGTTTTTACCACAGGAAAAAATTCACATGTGTTGATATAGCAATCAGATTGAGTTCAGAGCAGATAATTTAGTAGGGCATAAGGGGGAGATTTCCACAATTGTAAAATAATGTGAATTATTTCACTGATGTTTTATTTGGGAAAGTGTACTTTTCAAAAGTGAATACATTTTATACACACACACACACACACACACACACACACTTTTTTTTTTTTTTTTTTTTTTTTTTTTTGGTTTTTCAAGACAGGGTTTCTCTATATAGCCCTGGCTGTCCTGGAACTCACTCTGTAGATCAAGCTGGCCTCGAACTCAGAAATCCACCTGCCTCTGCCTCCCAAGTGCTGGGATTAAAGGTGAGCGCCACCACTGCCTGGCCCATTTAAAATATTTTAAATCCATAAGTTTAACTAATTCTTCTACTTTCTTATTTGCCTTTTAAAGCCTTAGTCCTATTTTGTTTTGTTTGGAAAACAAACAAAGAAACCCGAGGATTTTAGCTGTGTGTGGTAGCCTCCCAGCAGAGGTAGGCAGGTCTTTGTGAGTTCAAGACCAGCCTGGTCTACATAGTTAGTTCCAGGATAGGCAGAGTTACATAAAAAGACCCTATCTCAAACAAAACAGGATCTCACTCTAACCTAGCCTGGCCTCAAATCTGAGCTCTTCCTACCTCAGCCTCGTGAGTGCTGGAATTACAGGAAGATTCCTTGCCTCTCCTTGCTATCAGATCATAAGACCATTAAAAGCATAGGAAATTATATTCCAATCTAAATTCCAAATAACCATGACAAGTATATTCAACACCGAAGCATAATATTTGTAGCATTCTTTAAATTCCTCACCGAACCACTTTTTGTTTGTGCACCAGTGCATGTGTGCTGGTGTGTGCTGGTGTGTGCTGGTGTGTGCACGCGTGCTTATGGAGACCAGAGAACAAGTTTTGGTGTTGTTCCCTCAGGTGCCATCCACTTTGGGTTTTGTTACTGTGGCTTGTTTTGTTTGTTTGTTTTTCTCTCACTGACCTGGAACTCAGTAGGCCATCTTTCTTTTCTTTTCTTTCTTTCCTTTCCTTTTCTTTTCTTTTCTTTTCTTTTCTTTTCTTTTCTTTTCTTTTCTTTTCTTTTCTTTTCTTTTCTTTTCTTCTCTTCTCTTCTCTTCTCCTTTCCTTTCCTTTTCCTTTCCTTTTCTTTTCTTTTTTCTTTTCTTTTCTTTCTTTCTTTTGTCCTTCCTTCTTTCCTTCCTTCCTTCCTTCCTTCCTTCCTTCCTTTAATTTATTTACATTTCAAGGTGTTATTCCCTTACCTGGTTTCCCTCCTCCCTGAAACCCTTATCCCACCCCCCTCCACCTGCTTCTGTGAGGCTCTTCCTCCATTCACCTACCCACTCCTGCCTCCCCGCCCTCAATTCGACTCCCCTACACAGCGGCATTTATCCAACCTTCATAGGACCAAGGGCCTCTCCTCCCACTGATGCCTGACAAGGCTGTCCTCTGCTACTTATGCAGCTGGAGCCATGTGTGCTCCTTGGTTGGTGGCTTAGTTCCTGGGATCTCTGGGGGGTCTGGTTGATTGATATTGTTGTTCTTCCTATGAGGTTGCAAACCCCTTCAGCTCCATCAGTCCTCTCTCTAACTCCTCCAATGGGAACCTCACACTCAGTGCAATGGTTGGCTGCAAGCATTTGACTGGAAGACTCTGGCAGGGCCTCTCAGGAGACAGCTGTATCTGGCTCCTTACAGCAAGCCTTTTCTTTTTCTTTTTCTTTTTCTTTTTCTTTTTCTTTTTCTTTGGCTTTTCGAGACAGGGTTTCTCTGTGTAGCCCTGGCTGTCCTGGAACTCACTCTGTAGACCAGGCTTGCCTCGAACTCAGAAATCTACCTGCCTCTGTCTCCCAGGTGCTGGGATTAAAGGTGTGCGCCACCACTGCCCAGCACAGCAAGCCTTTCTTAGCATCCACAATAGTATTGGAGTTCGGTGAATGTGTCTGGGATGAATCCTCAGGTGGGACAGTCTTTAAATGGCCTTTCCTTCAGTCTGTGCTCACACCTGGCTTTTTCTTTTTCTTTTTCTTTTTTTTCTTTTTTTTTTTTTTTTTCCGAGACAGGGTTTCTCTGTGTAGCCCTGGCTGTCCTGGAACTCACTCTGTAGACCAGGCTGGCCTTGAACTCAGAAATCCGCCTGCTTCTGCCTCCCAGAGTGCTGGGATTACAGGCGTGCGCCACCGCGCCCGGCTCCACCTGGCTTTTTAACTGTGGAACTGGAAGGATGGCTCAGTAGTTAAGAGTGCTTAATGCTCTTGTGGAGGACCCAGGCTCAATTCCCAGTATCCACACAGTAGCCCAGAACTACCTATGACTCTAGTGGAGGGGATCTGATACCCTCTTCTGGCCTCTTCAGGCACTATGTACACATGGTATACATAAATACATGCAGGCAAGACATTCAGTCACATTTTATACCATGATCACTGAAAACATATGAGCATATCTAATCTGAAATAAACATTTCATGAACTAATACCTAACTTTGTGTGCAATACTCTCATAGTTTTGGGCTTATTTTATTTCCCTTTTAGAAAGAATGTTTTATATTCTGCTAAACTGATTTCACAATGCAGTAAAGGGTTACAATATAAGCTTTGAAAAAAACTAGACTGAATAAATGTTCAAAATCATATGGTGGACATGGAGAGATAGCTCAGCAGTTGAGAGTGCAGGCTATTCTTCCAAAGGAACTAGGTTCAATTCCCAGCACCCACGTGGCAGTTCACAAGTCTTTATAAACGCCAGTTCCAGGTAATTCAATGTCCTCTGGCCCCTGCAGGCACATTGTGTACAGCCATACAGACAGGCACAACACCCATATATACAAAATAATAATAAAATAATCGCATGGTAAGGAGAGATGGCTCAGTGGGCAGTGCTTGCTGTTCCTGTGGAGAACCAGTGTTCTGTTCCTAGCACTGACGTCAGGTAGGTGTCAGGTGGCTCAAAACCACCTGCAACTTCAGCTCCAAGGGAAATGTGACACCCTTTCCTGTATCCATGGGCATGTGGACACACACACAGACACAGACACACACTCACAACATGCATAAGAGAGATGAAAAATAAAAGTCATCCAGCAAGTGATAAAACTAAGATTGGCATTCCTCATCTTCCAGTAAGCAGTCTCTCCGCTTTCCTCATGAACAGTGTGCGTGGTTTGAGACAGGGTCTTGCTAGGCTGGCCAAACTGGCTATGTAGACCATTCTGGCCTCAAACTGTAGAGACCTGCCTGCTTCTCTCTCCCAAGAGCTAGGATTAAAGATCTGTTGTACATTATCTATCTATTTTTGAGACAGGATCTATGTAAGTCCTGGAGCTCACTTGGTAGTATTTGTATTATTATTATTATTTTTTTTTAGGAACTTTCTTACTGATTTACATAGTGGGTAGCTTCCCCTCTGCTTTTTTTGTCGTCCTAGGTCATTAATGCATGCCACACAGATGCCCCACCATAAGCTGTATTCCCAGCCCTATCCTCCACTTTTTTATTTTATGTGGATGAATGCACTGTAGCTGTTTTCAGACACCCCAGAAGAGGGCATCAGATCCCATTACAGATGGTTGTGAGCCACCATGTGGTTGCTGGGAATTGAACTCAGGACCTCTGGAAGAACAGTCAGTGCTCTTAACCGCTGAGCCATCTCTCCAGCCCCACCCTCCACTCCTAAGAGATATGGCTGCTCAGCCCTAAATGGAATGTTTCTGCTGTTTCTCTTCCCTCGGGCTCAGGGTCCTGCAGGAGACAGGGCAGAAAGGTGTCAAGAGCTCACCAGTGTTTTCCACAGCATATGCACAAATGAACTCAACAGAGATGGTGAAGGAATGCAGGAGTCCTGCTAAAGCAAGAGGCTACCCCAGCGTGGAGGTGGGGAAGTGAGCACAAAGGCTCCCCAAAACCCAAGAAGCTCTTCCCAGATGACAGCTGCTGGGAGAGGAAGCATCAGCTTTTCAGTGAGGTGGGCTAGCCAACTATACTCCTAGCTGGCCCACTCTCAGGAGTGGTCACCCCAAACAAACCAGACTCCATGTGTTTTTTTGTTTAAGAAAGAAAGAAAACGCCAGGCGTGTGGCGCTCGCCTGTAATCCCAGCACTTGGGTGGCAGAGGCAGGCGGATTTCTGAGTTTGAGGCCAGCCTGGTCTACAGAGTGAGTTCCAGGACAGCCAGGGCTACACAGAGAAACCCTGTCTCAAAAAATCAAAAAAAAAGAAAAAGAAAGAAAGAAAGAAAGAAAGAAAGAAAGAAAGAAAGAAAACATGAAGTCGCACGGGGAGCGAGGTGGGGGAGGGTGTGTGGAGTGGGGGAGGGCAACAGTCTGATAATAAATCCTACGAAATTATTTAGAAAAAAGATAAAGGAAATACCATACAGTCAGTAAGATGGTCCAGTGGGCAGAAGCACTGGACACCAAGGTCGAGAGTGGCTGATTCTTTTTTTTTTTTTTTTTTTTTTTTTTGGTTTTTTGAGACAGGGTTTCTCTGTGTAGTCCTGGCTGTCCTGGAACTCACTCTGTAGACCAAGCTGGCCTCGAACTCAGAAATCCGCCTGCCTCTGCCTCCCAAGTGCTGGGATTACAGGCATGCTCCACCACGCCCAGCTGAGAGTGTCTGATTCTTGGGACCCACACGGTGAAAGGAGAGAATTGATGTCCGCAAGCTGTCCTCAGACCTGTACTCAAGCACTAAGGTTTGTGGTACAAATACATAAGTAAAGTACAATTTTAAAAATACTGTGTTTGAGTGCAGTGGTGCACACCTTCAGTCTCAACACTACGGAGGCAGAGGCAGGCAGATTTATGACACTGAGGCCCAGCCTGGTCTACATAAGAAGTTCCATGTTAGACAAAGCTACACAGTGAGACCTCAAAGAGAAAGAATGGAAAACTGTTTATTCATCTCTTCAGAATGCTTGGCTTTATCTCACAGAAGGAATCACAGTGTTTCCAGGAGAAGTAGGCTACAGAGGAACTGTATGAGAAACACCTGAACTCAGTCACATGCTTGCAAACAAAGCTCAGAGTTCAATCCCCAGTCCGTCCGGGGCACACACCTGCGACCTCATGGGGAGTTGGAGACAGGCGGATCCTGAGGCTTGCTCTCCAGCCCAGCTAACTGAATTGGTGAGCTCCAGGTTCACAGAAAGACCTGGTCTCAAAACTGGTAAGCTTAAGCCAGTAAATTATTTCCCACCTGCTCAGAAACCCTAGTTAAACTCAGTGGCCAGAGCCGGGCATGGTGGCGCACACCTGTAATCCCAGCACTTGGGAGGCAGAGGCAGGCGGATTTCTGAGTTCGAGGCTAGCCTGGTCTACAGAGTGAGTTCCAGGACAGCCAGGACTACACAGAGAAATCCTGTCTCGAAAAACCAAAAAAAAAAAAAAAAAAACCAAACTCAGTGGCCACACTGAGAAAGATGACGTGGATCGTGGAGACTTACTGAGAGAGGTCCCACAGAGGGCGCTGAGGAAGAAAGGGGAGTGAGAGTGTGTGACAAAGACTGCACACATTGTATACAATTGATAATTGTATCAATGTATGGAATTACCAATAAGTTAAAAAAGATGCAGAGAATTAGGAGCACACAGAACTTGACTTGCATCCATACACATGCACGTGTGTGCTGACACAAGCCACGTACCCAGCCAGGGGCTGAGGATAAGGTGAGGGGTACAGTGTGTGCCTGACTTGCACGGGCCCTGGGTTCTACCCTCATCACATGCACCCAGGCCACTGAACACACACGGTATCGATGCAGTTGATATGGCACATACATATGGATAAACTTAGTCTGAATTTGCCTTAATTTCTACATAAAGTTAATAATTAGCCACAAAAACAATAGAATCATTTGAGACCATGGACTAGACATGCCAGCTTGGTCTTGGTTTAATAGAAAGAAGGCTAAAATGAGAAAATGCCCCTGAAGGAAGTATTGGAGTAGGAGTTGGGAGTCTGGAATTGCTGTGAAGGAGAAGTTGAGAGTAACAGAGGAGCTAGTTGGGTCTCTCCCCAAATCTTAGTCTTTTATGTAATAAATTGAAGATTTCTCAAACATTGAAGGGTCACTTGTTTTATGTCTCGTGGTTTGTATGTATGGTATATTCTTGTTCACACATAGGTGTGTGTGGAGGTGTGTGTGTGCTCATGAGGAGAGGCAGAAGGGAACTTCTGGTGTCTTCCTTGATGGCGTCGCATCTTATTTCTTGTGAAGGCAGTTTAATTGATCCAGGTGCTCATTGGCCCATCCAGGCTGGCTGGCCAGGGAGCTTCAGGGATCCTCCTGGCACTGCCCTGCCCCAGCAATGAGATTGGAGGTATGCTATATTGCCTGGCTTTTAGGTGGGTGTTGGGGATCTAAACTCAGGCTTTCATGATTGTACAGTGGACACTTTATTAACAGCCATCTCTCCAGCCCCGAGATAAATTAGAAAATAGGATCGACAAAGCTATTTGAAACACATGCAAATCAGGCTAGTCAGATGGTTCAGTGGGCACAGGCACAGATGACTTGAGTTTATGTTCCTCCTATGGTTTCACTGTGCTTGCTTCTCCTGGAGCCTGGCCCTTTAAGGCCTCGGCTCGCTCTCGCTTGCCCTTCCCATGCTGCTTCCCCAGAGCACTCAGCCCTGCTGCCGCTGTCCCTGGGTCTGCAGTTGGGAGCTTGGTTTCTGGTTCCTGTAAGCTTCATTCTGTCCTTGCTTTGTGAGATAGAATCATCCTACTACCTCCTGCTTACCTCTCCTAGGAAGTCATCTCTGATCCCTGTCTGGTCTATATGCTGTTCCTGGGGCTTCAGTGGCTCTGTGCTTAGTACTCAGAAAACTGACACTCTGCTGCCAGCATAGAGACCTGACGGTCTTCCCGACTAGAATGTCTGAAGACAGCCTAAGTGAACCAGCTTTGTAAGTCCCTAGCACTTCAAGAAACAAGGGGAAACACCAGAATCATATTCATGGACATAACTTCTGACGGCACAGCGAAGATCAAGAGCTTTCTCACCAAAAGACAGCTAGATTCTGTGACAGCCAGCACATAAATGTTAGCATGCTGCTGAGTTCGTCAGAGAGAAAGGAAGAATATTTACGGAGAAAACAGGTGATATGATGCTGAAAAGCTACATAAAAGATGAACAGCATGTGGGGAACTAGGTTCCCTGGGGACAGCCCAAATCAGCATGGTGAACAGTCAAAACCGGAGGTCTCTTTGAAGACTGGGACGCCTGGTTAAATCTGGACTTCCCCTCACTTGGGCACTGGGCCTCCCATGTGACGGGCACTCTGTACCGCCAAGCTACCGCCCACTAGCTCTGGGCTCTCCGGAGGGCCAGCTTGTCTCCAGGCTGGATTTATGCTCTGGCTCCTGGCAGAAGCCAGTAGGGAAGTATCTTAAATTTAGGCCCTAAGGCTTTTTGTAGATTGACAAAATATGCAAAATTTGTCAAAGCTCCAAAGTACAAAATACCTGAGTAAATGAGCTGTCCCGGGCAGGAGGTATCATGGACCATGACGGTTTAGATTCAGTCAGAAAACAAAAATTCCAAAAAGTTTCAAAGAATTGATACCAAAGACACTTTGTGTATTTATATGTTTTTGAATGATAAAAAGGTTGTATTTTTTTTAAAAAAAAATTATATTTCAAGGCCGGGCGGTGGTGGCGCACGCCTGTAGTCCCAGCACTTGGGAGGCAGAGGCAGGCGGATTTCTGAGTTCGAGGCCAGCCTGGTCTACAGAGTGAGTTCCAGGACAGCCAGGGCTACACAGAGAAACCCTGTCTCAAAAAACAAAACAAAACAAAATATTTCAGATTATTCCATCTCTTAAAACTTATTTTAGATTTTGTGTGTCTCGCAAGGTCATAAATAGACTAGAGGCGTTGGTTCCCGTGGGTCCAGAATTTAGGTAGTTGTAAGCTATTGACGTGGGTGCTGGGAACCGAACTTACTGCGGAACCATCTCTGTCCCCTTACGCCCTCCCCTTACATCCACCCCCTAGCCCTTGCTTTGTGTGTATGTGAGACTGGGTCTCACCTAGCTCTGCTGGCCTATAATTCATTATGTAGCTGAAGCTGGCCCTTCTGATCTTCCCGCTTTACCTCCCAAGGGTGGGATTATAGGCCTGTACCCATCCCTGGTTTTGTTTGGTTAGTCTTCTGGAATGATCTCACACTTGCAGCCTAGGCTAGCCTGGCACTTACTGTATAGCTCACGCTGTCCTCAACCTTGTAATCCTTGTGCCTCAACCTCCCAAATGCTAGAACTACAGGCATGAAGGTACCATATCAGAGACATACTATTTGAACATTAATGATAAAGTTAAAAATCTGTATCAAGGGGCTGGAGAGATGGCTCAGTGGTTAAGAGCACTGACTGCTCTTCCGAAGGTCCCAAGTTTAAATCCCAACAACCACATGGTGGCTCACAACCATCCGTAATGAGATCTGACGCCCTCTTCTGGAGTGTCTGAAGACAGCTACAGTGTACTTACATATAACAAATAAATCTTTTTTTAAAAATCTGCATCAAAAAGGATGAATGTAAATTTCTGGGCATTTGGAAATTTATAAAACTTTTTAAATAACTCAAAGTGCTAAGGTTATAGCTAGTGGTAAATCATTCATTCACAAAGTCCTAGGATTATAACCTAGTGGTAGAGCATTTATAAAGTCCTAGGTTTGATCACCCCTACCACATACACAAGAAAACAAGTCATAAAGGGAGCTTTGGAGATGGCAAAGAGTGCTTGTGTGTGAGAACTGGAGTTTCCAAAGCTCAGTGGGCATGCAGGCCAACCTATAATCCCAGCATATAAGAGGCAAGATCAGGGATTCTCAGACTCGCTCAAAACATGGAACTCTGTTCAACAAGATACTCTTCCTTGATATGTAGGGTGGGAGCCACTGAGGAAGTCGTCTAATGTTAAGCTCAGCTCTCTACATGTATGTGCACACATGTACATATGTATATATACAAATTCATGAAAGCAATTTGAATGTAAAAATAATGAAAATATTGTATGGCATAGAAGACCTCATAGGTTGTGAAGAAGCGGAGTTTAAAACAGTAGGATATGTGACATATACCTCTAATTCAGCACTTCTGAAGCTGAGGATGGAGGATCACAGGTTGGTGGCTGGTCTGGGCTACCCTGACTTCCTAGGTCATCCTGAGTTATATACCATACATATCTCAGAACAACTCCACTCCCCCCAAAGAAACCTGAGCATGTTCCGCAGTGCTTTGAGTGCTTGCCTACCATGTGATCCTGGCCCCAGCTGGGGTGGAGGTTTATAACGCAGAAGAAAGCCTAAAGTCTCACCTATAATTTTAGTATTCAGGGAGCTGATAACAGAAGACTGCCTTGAGTCCTCTTAAAAACAAAACAAAACAAAACAAAAAAAAAACCAAAACAAGTCAAATCCAAACAAAAAGACATCCTGTAGCTGTAAGCAGATATCTAAGTTATAAAAGGGACACGGTGGACTGAAGAGACGGCTCGGTGGCCAAGGCTGCCCTTGCAGGGGACTCAGGTGTTCAATTCCTGCACCAATGTGGCAGTTCACAACGGTCTTGATTCTAGTTCCAGGGCATCTGACACGCTTATACCAGTGCACATAAGATAAAATAAAATGCATACATAAAGGGATAGCGTGTGTAGCTAGTTGGTAGTCTGACTAGCATGCAGGGATCCCTGGGACCTAGTCCCAGCGCTGTGTAAGCGGGCATGGTGGCCATGCCAATCCTAGCACTTGGGAAGTAGAGGCAGGCAGATCCAAGCTCACAGTGATCTTCAGCTACCCAGTGATGTTGAGGCAGCCTGGGATACAAAAAACAAAACTTGTCCTGAAAAAAACAAAAACAAAAAGATACTAACTATATGGAACATAAAATCAAACCTTACAACAGCAGGAAACAATATGGATGCCTCATGATATGGACAATGAGTGAGGCTCTACAAAGCCCACAGTAGTAGCGTCTGCAGATTCATAACTGAACTGTTGGTACAGTTGCCTCAGGAGGGGGAGGGCGACAAAGTAAGTAGCAGAAATGAAGAGAGAACACATGAGCTTCATGTTTGCAAGGACAATGAGGCGAGTGGGGGCAGCACACGCCTTCACCCCTGCGCTCCGAGCGCCCAGGAGGCAGAGGCCAGCCTGGTCTATACAGCCAGTGCCAGACCAACCAGGGCTATCCAGTGAGATTTGGTTTTTAAAGAAAGGAAAGAAAAAGGACATGAAGTGCACACTAAACTGGAAAAACGACCCAGGAGCCCACATAGTGTATATAGTTACTGAATAACTTGAACCAGTAGTTAAAATTATGCCTACACAGAGCACACACTGGTGCGTACCTTTAATCCCAGCACATGGGAGGCAGAGGCAGCCTGGTCTACATAGGGAGTTCCAGGACAGCAAAGCTACCTAATAGACCCTGTCTTGAAAAAAAAACAAAAATTATGTCCACAAAGAAACATAAGGCTCAGACAACTTTATAGGTGAGTTTTTATCAAACATTCAAGAACAGTTCATTTCTGTATGATGTAAACTCTTCCATAAAGTAAGACAAGAGGCAGCAGTCCCCAGCTCAGAGGGTACACAGACCAAAAGGACCACCCAGACCATCTGAGAAACCTCTTTAGAAATCTTACTAAAAACAAAGGCACTCATATACAAGAATGTTCATAGCAGCATTGTGTATAATAACAAAAACCTGCCAACAGCCCAAATGTTATCCAGTAGGTAGGTGGCTAAGTTGCTTGACGGAGTATTATACAGATGAAAATGAACAAGTCCTAGCAATTACAACAGAGGAGTCTTAGACACAATGGTTAAGTGCAAAAGAAGCAAACCTCAAGGAACATAGTACAACATTTTTGTAAAGCTAAAAATACAAGCAATACAAAATAATACATTCTTAAAGAATACATACATACATACATGGCCAATATATATAAACAAGTGATTAATGAGCATAAAATTAAAGACAGTGGCTACCTCTAGGAAGAGGCCAGGTAAAGGGGCAAAAACCTAATATTTTTAATGTATAAATTGAATGATGGGTCATAGGTACTCATTGCATTTCATAATTTATATAGCACATATTTCTTTATAGTTATTAAATGTTACTTCTAATTAAAAAAAATCTGTCATGGAAATAAATGGACAAATGGGTGTTATCTCCCTGAAAGAAAAATCTATTTCTTGGGAATAAAACCAAGATTCCCTGACAAGAAGCTATCCTGTGGGGAGGACAGTGTAGGTCCTCAATTAATATAAGCTGGTTTCCTCCAGGACAGAGTGTCTGCATCCTTCCTGCTGGTGCTCCCTGACTGAAGCCTAGCCCCACCCACAGTCCTGGCTAGGTCCCGACACGTGTGTGACAAGAGCATGACCTCTGGCGGATGCAGAATGAATGTAATGAAACCACTCGGGCGGGGGCGGGGGCGGGGGGAGCAGGTGTTCATGTCCTCTGAGAAGGTGGCACTAGATCGGGAGGTAGGAAACAGGGCTGCAGAGAAAATAAGATCCAGACCCTAAAAGGAGCTTGTTCTGGGAGACGGAGGTGGGAAAGCTGTCCTGTAAGAATTAAGAGACTAAAGAGAATGGCTTCCTTCTGTTTTTTCCAGACTACAATGAGATAAAAGTTACAGCTGCACCAAGGGAGGTACAGGGTTCAGGGGACAGGTGACAGTCCAGCTCACCCAGCCCAGCATGCTAACACACACCAAGTAGTCATTAGCTCTCCCATCCTCCACCCAAGTCTCCATCTGGGGAACCTGGGATTGTGAGAAGGCTGACTGCACCCTTTGCCCAAAGGGGGCCCATGATGTGTAGAGACACATTTGCATAAACATCTTCCTGGCCACACTAGTTGGCCAAGGGTGGACCTGACCTAGGCTGGTTAACCATGGTAAGTCTTTGGGCTTTTGCTAGGATTCCCGGCACAATGTACCTTTCTTTTGCTTAGATATAATGGTCAGACAGAAGCCGGAGTGCTGGCAGCTGTGAAGTGGTCCAAACTCAGGATTTTACATTATGTGAAGCAGAAGAACATAGTGAGCACTCAATCAAGCCTCACCTGGAACCAGGAATGCCTCTTGATTTTGCAACTTCATCAGCTGATAAATTGCTTTTATCTTTAATGAGTTTCGAGTTAAGTTCCCTATGATTAGAAGCCAGAATATCCCTAACCTACATTCATACTTACCCTATCTCCTAGGAGAGCACAGGGATATAGGTGGAAAGTCACTACAGATTGACTGTTTGTATTAAAGCCACAGTACTGAGCTAGAAAGGCCTGAAGCAGCCACGAGCCACAATGCAAGCCAGGCCAATGGGTTCCCTGGGGGAAAGACAGGCTGGAGGAGAGGCGGGCGGGCGCAGTGAAGGGCCTCTCAGGCAAGCAGGCGGCGCTCACAGGGACATGACCACTCTTCCCCCACAGACCTCTGTCTATCATGGGGGTGTTGCTTTGGGGTCTTTATGCTCATGGGTTAGGGAACTTTGAAGTACACGACCCTTTAACCCTTTGTTGCCCTGTGTTGCAGCATCAGTCTCTCTCTTTACCAGCTGAAGAGCCTCCTTTTGAATTCTGCCCTTAATAACACTCACTTTAGAGGTGACAGGAGGAATTTTATCTTCTGCTTCTTTGGCTCCCTGGGAACTCAAGCTCCTTTCTCCTTTGGAAGCAGCAGCATCTTCCTGACCTTGAACAAGCACTGTCTCCCGCTCAGCTTCACCCACTGGCCCTGGTCTTTCTGGCCTCCCAACTAAGTTGTTTTCTCTTTTTGAGCCCCATGACTCCCAGAGCGACCTCGGGGACCGGGGAGAGTTCACAGCAGCTGCAGACTTCTCGGGAGTGGGAGTAGCGTTCCTCTCCCCACTCCCCAATGGCTTCTTCCGAGGGCGTCCCCGCTTCCTTTTCGGTTCACCTCCTGTATCCTCCGCTTGGTGCTTCATCTCTTTAACTGGTGGGTCCTGCCCACTGGCCTCGCTCAGAGGCACTTCAGCTGTCCTTTTGACACCCTTGTCGTGAGGTCTTGGGTCACCACTTGTGCCTACCTCCCTGTTCTCTGTACCTCGAGGCAGAATGGTTGCTCTAGGTGGAACTCTCCCAGGCCCGAGTCCTAGCCCAGCCCCAAGCCCAGGCACTGGCCCAACCCCAGCTCCAAGCCCAGGTCCAAGCCCAGGTCCAGGCCCAGTCCCAAGCCCAGTCCCAGGTCCAGTCCCAAGCCCTGGCCCAGGCCCAGGCCCAGGCCCAGGCCCAGGCCCAGGCCCAAGCCCAGCTCCACCCCTAGGCCCAGGCCCAAGGCTAGGCCCTGGCCCAAACCTAGGCCCAAGGCCAGGCCCAGCACCTGACAAAGTAGGAACGGGTGGTAAGATCATGTTAATGATGGGCACAGCTGCCTGGGGTCCTCCAACCCTAGTGGGCAGAGGCAGCGTGGCTACTTTCAGAGTGCCTGGAATGGGTGTGAGAAGTGATCGTGGTGCTCTGGGAAGGAGCACAGGCAGTCGGGCCACAAGGGCATTAACCTGTGGCTTACTGGCTGCCGGAACGGAGCTGTCAATCACACTCTTCTTCCGTTCTGCACGCCCTGGAAGGTCAGTCCCAGCTCGGGCTTCTAGCTCTTTAGGAGGCTAAAATGCAAACAGAGTCACAGTGAGGTATAAAGGTGTAAATTTGGAGGCTGGAGAGACGGCTCAGGGGTTAGGAGAATGTGTTGTTCCTGCAGAGGATCCCAGCACCCACATGGCAGTCGGCTCACGTAGTAACTAGTTCCAGGGGGTCTGAAGTCCTCTTCTCCCCTTGGACCAGGCACACGTGGCACACATACATGCATACAGGCAGAACATTCATCCACGCAAAAATAAATCTAAAAAATAAAAAAAAAAGACTGAGCACAGGAAGAAAAGGGGAAGACATGGGAGGGCCACTGCCAGAGGGTCCACTCAGACGCCAGGCCCCGGCGGCACAAAGCCAGGGCACCAGCGGCTTTACCTGGGCCGGTCTCTCTGGTTTCTTAGGGCCTCCGCCTTCCAGGTTCTCTATGCCATTCTTGGATTTACATGACGACCGTTCTCGAGGGGCTCTTTCGTCCTCTTCTGCAGAGGGACCAGAAATGATAATAACAGGTGAGGAGAGGACGGGGAAGAGTGAAGTGAGTCTGCCTACCCAGCTGCCGGGTTAGACGGGGGAGCGGCTCCACCAGGGACTGGGCTGAGTCCAGTTGGTCACATGCTGGTGATGTCAGCATGACTTGAGCTCTAGTACCTACGTAAAAACACAGGCATGGTGGTGTGCTTGTCTATAATCAATCCCAGTACTGAGGTGACCACAGGGACATCCCTGGTGACCTGGCCTGCACACCTGTCCATCCACACGGAAAGGATCACCAGGGAGAGGGCGCAGGCCAAGCTGTGTCTGCCCTTGTATTCCAGAAGGCCTGGCAACAGAGATGGAATCTGCATATGGTGTTGGGGGGCTCAGGTGAGAGGACTGCTTGAGCGCAAGAATTATAGATCATCCTGGGCAACACAGTGAGACCCTGTGTGCCCCTCCAAAGATAAGAATAAAGAAAACTGAAAGTGGCTGGCTGAAGATTTCTGGCACAAGAGCAGGCGCACCCACCAGCAAGTCCCCCTGCCTTAAGCACATGCGCATGTGCCGATCGGGCGGAGATGAGATGTTGCTGCAGGAGGTAGCGGGCGACCTGAACAATGGAACTGAAGGACCGCTTCAGGATCCGCTCTGCCCAGTCACAAGTCAGGGCGCAGGCTGCTTCTACCAGTTCATCCCGAGGCGCGGGGCTTACTTCCGGGCCCATTTCTGGCTGGAGTGGAGAGACACATGCTCGTTCAGACTATGAAGTAAAGTACTTGTCTCTTGACTCTACTACTGACTAAAGCAGAGACCAGCTTGAGGACAGGAGCAGCCTGCAGTCCCACCCATTTAAGACTCAGAAACTCCAATTCTCTTCCTCCCATGCTTCCCCCACAGGAAAGGCAGAAGGTCCCTCAGAAGCAAAGTATGAATGACTGTGGTTTTCCCAGCCATTAAAACAAGTCCTTTACCTAGGATAGAAAGCTAGCACTGGAAGGTTATTACTTACACTTTCAGATCCTTTCAGGTCAAGCCCAGGCAATGGTGGCATAGATACCAAGGTCTTCCTTCGTATGCCACTGTAGCAATACCTGACCCAAGTTAAGGAGCAGCCAAAATGTAAGCCTTGCAGGCCAGGCTGTCTGCATATGGCTCCTTTCCTCCCCGGGGCCTCCAGTCCTAATCTCTGAGTCAAGGATACTTGGACTGGCCCCGGCCACCCAGTCTTCGGGCCTTGATGTCAGGGAAGATCTCTCTGATGATTTTTCCAAAGTTGGCTGTGCTGAGTGGGCGGCAGCAGGCAAGGCTCTCGCAGTACTTCCTGAGTGGGCGGAAGGGAGAGGGACGAGACATTCAGACAAGGCTACTGGTGGGCTCAAGGGCCGCACTTCAGCGAGGCACCGCCTTCTTTACACACCGGTAGGCATCATAGACGCTCTGCTTTGGCAGACAGGTGTCCATGTGCTCCTCCAGGTGGTTGCGGATCCACCGGTAGGCGTGCATGTACTCCTCGTTACTGAGGATGCTTGGCTCTGAGCTGGAAGACAAGGAAAGGGGACAAGCATTGCTTCGACGGTGCCAGACCGAATCGGTTGGCCCAGATCCACCGTTCCCTGCTAAATCAAGCCCAGGGCCTCCCCTCTGGTTAAAGGGCATGAGCTATTCGTCTCCTACTTCTCCCTTAGAACTTTTTTTTTTTGTTTTTTGGATTTGTTTTTTTCGGTTTTGGTTTTGTTTTTTTTGTTTTGTTTTGTTTTGTTTTTGTTTTTTTTTTTGGTTTTTTCGAGACAGGGTTTCCCTGTATAGCCCTGGCTGTCCTGGAACTCACTCTGTAGACCAGGCTGGCCTCGAACTCAGAAATCTGCCTGCCTCTGCCTCCCAAGTGCTGGGATTACAGGCATGCACCACCATGTCCGGCCTGGATTTGGTTTTTTCAAGACAGGGTTTCTCTGTGTAGCCCTGGCTGTCCTGGAACTCACTCTGTAGACCAGGCTGGCCTCAAACTCAGAAATCCACCTGCCTCTGACTCCCAGAGTGCTGGGATTACAGGCGTGCGCCACCACCGCTCGGCTCTTTATAACTTTTTAAACAGATCATTATTTGTTCTGAGTGTTTTAGCTGCACATGTGCAGGCGTGCAACATGTGCACCCCAAGTCCACGGAGGTCAGAGAGTGGTGTCAGATTTCCAGGAACTGGAGTTACACATGGTTGTGAGCCACCGCGTGGGTGCCGGGAACACAACCCGGCTCCTCTGCCACGGGCAGCCAGTGTGCTTAACCCCCGAGCCGTCCCCTCAACCTCCTCATCCTCGTCTCCTACTTTCTGACTCAATCCAGTAAGACTCAAAATCAGAACCTGTGACATATAAACCACCCCAAAGTACCTCTTATCGCCGACGCTGGGCCCTGCAGGGAGCTGAAGGTACAGGTACAGCTTGTCATTGTCTGAGAATTTCTGTACTTCTTGCTGAGGCAGAAGGGAACAGAGGTGGGAGGAATGAAGCCACGGACCCAGGGAATGGCCTTCTGATCTTGACCATACCAGCTGACTCTATGTCAGGTTGTCAGAATGAAAGGGGACCTAAGAAACGGCCTGAGGTTGGGTGCTCACTGTGCTGGCAACCGTATGGGCTTGCCATGGAGAGAAAGGGAGAGAGGGAGGACACCGGGTCTGACTTTATTTCCTAGAGGTCACAGAAGGATAAAGTGTGACCCTCACACGTGGACAGCGCCGCCTCTCCCTCACGAACCTTTAGTCTCTCACACCAACATCACCCTTACCCTCAGCGACGCCACATCTATTGTCCCTTCCCAACATGCTTACCAGAATTCCCTCTACTTTGTTCTGCACGGCCTTGCTGTGGAGAAAAAGAGAAAGTCGGGGGTCACAAGGCTTCCCCATCCCTTTGTCTGACTGCTAGAGACAGAACAAGGACCAAGCAGCTCCCGACCACAGACCTCAGCCTGCTCCGAAACACTTGGCTGAGAGGCGCGGCGGGTAGCAAGGACCTACAGCTGGGTCTGGAACAGGGTCTGGAGACGAGACAGTTACTTACGAAATGGTACCTCGGAGCCTTTGGAGGAGGGTGGTGGGCTCCCCAGCCTCAGCAGCACCTTGGGGCCTTGCCCCAGTCTTGGGACTCCTAGCATCAGGTTTATCTTCTGCCATCCCAGCATGAGGACTACAGCTGAGAGAGAGGAGATGAGGATTAACTACCACCAAGCCTGCTTTCTCCCAGAGACCCCAAGGCAGTCCTCCTGTCTCTACCCAGAAATACAAACAGAAGCAAGGCTTCCCCCGGTGGTTTTCCTCACCACTTGCCTTCTCTAAAATTAGAATTATTCCGTTATTTTATCAGGCCCTTGTATACCCAAAGAGATCTCTGACATCTCCATTCTGCACGTCCCACCTTTTGAAGTCTCCCAAATCTGGAAAACTATTACGGGAAGGGATAGGGGTGGGGAAATCCATGTTAAAAGAAATCTTACAATTTCTCCCAGTGCTGCAACAACACCCCCCTCCCCCCTCCAAAAAAAAAAAAAAACCACCTATAACGACAAGCCAAAGTTCTCCGATCCTCTAATAGACTCCTCGGCATTGATTTTGCCTGGAAGGTCGGAAGGGATACAAACAAACTCGGCCTTTCCAGGTTTGAAAAAAAACTGGGCCCAAGTTCTCATTACTGAGTCTCGCCACGGCTTCCCCCGCTGCCCCCCTCGCCTCGCCGCGGCGCGGACCCTACGTCATCCCACGACATCCCACCCCGAGGCGTCCCACTCCCCTCGGGCCCCTCCACCCCAGCCCCAGGTGCTGGCCCGCGGGGCTAGGTCTCCGAACTCCGGGAACTGGGCGCAGGAAAGCCTGCGGGGAACAGGGTCCCAGATTCGGGCACGTGCGCAGGGGTAGGGAACTGGTCGTGCTGGCTCCCGAGTCCTGCTGCCCCTCCTACCTCGGAACCGTCGCCTTCCAGCACGGACATTAGATAGGTAAGAGAGAAAGAGAAACTACCCTGTGGCTACCTCAGCTCCTGCCCAGCCCCACGGTGCCCGGCCGGCGGGCTCGAGCGTTGCTTTTATTTTTCCTTTTTCTGAATGGTTGTGCCAGCCGCGATCTGCCTGGATACACGCACGGCCTGTTCTGTGATTGGCCGTTGCTGCCTCCAAGACGAAGGCAGTGAAAGTCTGCCTGGTAACAGAATCTGATTGGTCCAGAGGGGAGGGAAAATCCAAAGTTAGTCTTATTTGAGTCAAGAGGGGGAAGTCCAGGTTAGGTTTCGGTTAAAACTGGGGTCGGTTAGGTCTGCGGGTCCGGAAAGGGTTCTGTTCTTAAAGGGACCGCAGGATGAAAGCCCGAGCGCTTGGCTGCCTCTGGAGCATCTGGTCTCTTGCCTGCTGATGCTGTGCGTTTTAAGATCAGCGAGAAGAGGATAAGGGGCCGACCGCAGGCTTTACTTGGGAAAAGACCTACGTAGATGCCCTTTAGGGTCCAAGAACCACAGACGGGAGTTACAGGGTAGGAAAGTGGTTGGCTAGTTGTAGCTGGGGAATAAGGTGAGTTAAAAATGGCAGAAGGTTGATTTAAAAAAAAATCCATTGGGGGGGGTGTCGATAAGGACATGGAGAGCAAGAATCTATAGAAGCAAGTTACTTTGATTGTGAGAATCAAATCCACTGGGTTTCAGGAACTCTTGTTGTGTAGTTGTTTAACCAAGATTGGGAAGCGTTACAAAATGGAATGGCCATAGCTACCATGTTTGATGTTTGCCTTTGGTTGTCAGAGCTGTCCTAAAGAATCAGTGGGTGATGTTTTTAAATTTTTGCTAGAAAATGATGTCTAGTGATGGCAATTCGTTATAGTCCTGCAAGTATTTTTTTGTTTGTTTGTTTGTTTGTTTTTTTAAGATAAACCAAGTTGAGCCATTCCGCCCTTCCTCTTCGCTTCCCCCGTGCCTGTGGCCAACAGCATCTAGAATTGCAGGCTCCCCGCATTCCACAAGGACTCTTCAAATCCTTAGCAGCTGTGCCGCATTAAGAGCAAATGTTTTGTTCTCTGTTGTTAGCCATGGTAGTATCACCATTTTATAAAGGGCCTCCATTTTAGTTAAGCCACGACAACTCTCCCAGAACCAAAGTTAAGACCAAGGTTTTCCAGATTCTTGCCTCCTCACCCCACCCACCCCAGTAAACCACAAGAGATGTTTATTGGTTGCCTGACCCGCTTCACGCCCTATCTCCCTCGCTACCCATAGCAACTGCTGACCATTGGCCACAAAAGGAAGCTGCGCTCCTTCGGCTGGACACTCGGCCCCGCCCCACTGCAGGTGCCGTCCAGAGTAAAGCCTGTCCGTGGAGCCGCTCGCCCCTGCCTGGTCGAGTTTCCTTTTCCAGGGTGTACTCCCTCTCCTTCCTAGGGGCCACACTCCCGGAGCTCCCTCCTTGGGGAACACTGCAATTTTGGTTAAGTCAGAGAGAAGAAATTCAGTACTGTGACAGCTTTTCCCTTCAGGTGCTTATTAACCCTCTTAAGATTTGTTAAAATCGTGATGAAAAATGCACGTGCAAGGTTTTGCACCTCTCTCAAGTGTTCGTGGTCCCTGGGTCAACAGTCTTGTCACAGCAGAGATGTGGCACCCCAAGTCATATTTCCAGTCCTGACTGGAGTGCTTTTGTAAAGTGTGTGTGTGTGGGGTGTGTGTGTGTGTGTGTGTGTGTGTGTGTGTAGGTGCTCGTGGTCTCACCCACAGCCCCGTCCCCTGCTGTGGAAGTGGACATGAATCTTTTCTTTGGAAGAGTTAGTGAGGCCATCTATCTTTAAAGGAATTGGTAAAGATGCCATTGGACAGACACCCTCCAGTCAGTATTTTCCTAGAGATAAAGTGCTCGAGGTTGTTCTCAGAGTTAAAGGTCAAGTCATTTCCTGTGCTGAAAGTCGCACTTTGCTAATCCTGTGCTGCTTTAGGGTACCTAGCCAAGGCCACGAGGCAGGCAGCCTTCTGACCTCTCAGAGCAGTGCACCGCGCCTCTAGGCAGCCGCACCTCTGCGGGCAGGCCTGGGCTGTTGGGTAGGGAGGAAGCCAGTGAGCGCCTTTCCTATGTAGTCCCTGCCTTTGCTCCTGCTGGGGCTCCAAGTGGAAACTTTTAAGGGTTCTTAGGAAGTCAGTTGTGTTGATGGTGTTTTGCTGGGGCAAACAGGTGGGATGTTTTCCTGAAGTGGACACGGTTGAAAGACTAAGGCAGATTTGTGAAGGAGCGTTTTACCGAAGCAGACGCAGGCGAGAGGGTGTTCTGCTAAAGCAAAGGCCTGACAGGACAGGTGACAGTGACGGAGGAGCCTTTGCTAAACGCGCATGTGCTGGTCCGCCCTACACTGTGCACGACGCGCTTGTGCTGGTCCGCCCTACTCTGTGCACGACGCGCTTGTGCGGGTCTGCCCTACACTGTGCTGGTCCGCCCTACTCTGTGCATCTGAGCTCCATTTGTCTGGACTCCGCGGACTCGGGCTGATTGGGTGCGCGTGCTGAGGCAAGGCGTGTCCAGGAAGCGTCAGGATGTTTGGAGGTGTAAATGGGGCTCCGGGGAGTGATGGGGACAGAGCGTGGCCTGCTGGTACAGCTCGCTGTGCAACACGCGGTCCTCACATCTTCAATGACCTTTGCTTCCCTGGGAGAGGCACAGCCAAGAATTTCTCCTGGTGTTCCTCCTGCTCACTGGAGCCAAGGCTGAGCCTGGCTGGCTCTGCTGGAGTCCCCCAACTCTACTCAACGCTACTGCTGGTGTTTTCATGAGGTGTTTGCAAGTGGATTGAGCTGCCGCTGCCTGCTAACCTGGGAACTGAACTGCCCATTTCCAGACAGCAGGAGTTGCTCCAAAGAATCTTTTTTGTTTGTTTGTTTTTCGAGACAGGGTTTCTCTCCAAAGAATCTTTTTTGTTGTGGTGGTGGGGTTTTTTTTGATTTTTTGTTTTTGTTTTGTGTTTTTGTTTTTCGAGACGGTTTCTCTGTGTAGCCCCAGCTATCCTGGAACTTACTCTGTAGACCAGGCTAGCCTTGAACTCAGAAATCCACCTGCCTCTGCCTCCCAAGTTCTGGGATCAAAGGTGTGTGCCACCACTGACTGGCTTCCAAAGAATCTTTCTAAACAGGTCCACTCCCCTGTATCCTTTCTTTCCCACAACCTCTGGTCAGGCTAAAAAGGAGGTTAAAGCGTTTAAGAACCATCATTAAAAATAGGATTTGAAAAAAAATCAAAGTTCCAGGAGCTCCTGCCCTGACTTCCCTCTGTGATGGAAGTGCCTAGAAGTGAAAGATAAACTAATGCTTTTCCTCTCCAGGGCGCCTTAGTTCCGAATGTCCCGTCACTGAAACAGGAGACAGGCTAGAACACGGGGGCATTTTCTTGAAACTCTAGGCCCATTTTAAACTCCCCTACTAGCATCTGTTGGTCCTGGGGCAACTGAGGATTGTGGAATTTGGGGTGGGGTGGCAGATAAGATTCTGCTGGGAAGGCTTTCTAGTCATGTCTAGAACGCATTTCTTTGGTTTTTACTCCATGCCTTCCAGAGTTCTTAGTTTTAGGGTAGGTGGAGGCTGGACATTTACTAAGCTTACTGAACACATTTTGAGAAGTTTATTAGTGCAGAGCTCAGACAGAAAGTTAAGGCAGAGCCTGGCGATGGTGGCGCACACCTTTGATCCCAGCACTTGGGAGGCAGACGCAGGCAGATTTCTGAGTTCGAGGCCAGCCTGGGCTATACAGAGAAACCCTGACTCGAAAAACAAAAAACAAACAAACAAAAAAAGGAAAGTAAAGGCAGTTGGCCTAAGGGCCCAAGCTCAAGAGGATTTTGGTTATATAGTTTTTACAACTGTGATTTTTGTTTGTCTTTACCTTTTTATTTTTAAAGATTCATTTTTTATTTTATGTATGTGAATACACTGTAGCTATCTTCAGACACTAAAAGAAGGCATCAGATCCCATTACAGATGGTTGTGAGCCACCATGTGGTTGAACTCAGGACCTCTGGAAGAGCAGTCAGTGCTCTTAACCACCAAGCCTTCTCTCCAGCCCCCTTTTCCTTTCTTTTAAACACATGGTTTCACTCCAGTCAAGTTTGACTTCATAGTCACCATGTACTCATGTTCATCCTGAACTCCTTGCAATCCTCCTGCCTTAGTCTTCTGGGTGTTGAGTTTATAGGCATGAGTCCCCATGCTCCAGAACTGACTAGGATTCCAGTCTGCCAGGGCCAAGCAGTCCTCAGGATGGATGTGGCTGGAACGGACACATCTTCATGGTGTTTTTATTTTATTATATTTTCTAATCTTATGAACTTTATTATTTAAAAAACTTGCAAATAAACAAAGCCATCATGAACCAAAATTATTCAGCACAGAAGCTGTGAAGATTCACATTGATTTTGTTTGATTGATTGTTTGGTTTTTGAGACAGGGTTTCTCTGTGTAGCCCTGGTTGTCCTGGAACTCACTCTAGACTAGGATGATAAACTCTCAGAGGTCGGCCCACCTGCCTCCCGAGTGCTGGGACTGAAGGCGTGCGCACCACCGCCCTTCAGTATCATATGTACTTTATGCACTCATCCACCACCCAAACCAAATTGGAATCAGAACTAGAAAATCAATTACCTTTGTACCCTCTCCTCACGTGACTGTTACCTGCTGTCAGTCTCATCCCCTGGTATTCAGCCTTTTTTCTTTCCCTTTTTCCCCCGTGTTATACTGAATGTATATTCCTTTACATTTGTACATTTATTATCAGCTAGACTCTGAATATGAGAGAGAACATGTGGATCTTTTTCTTTCTGAGATTGTGACCTTACTTAATATTGTGTAGTCTGAGTCCATTTTCCTGAAGTTTCTTAACTTCTTTTTTAGTTTAAAAAACCGAGTGGTTTTCACACCATGCTTTCATTATCCATCCATCTGTTGATAGGTAGGCAAGTCGATTCCAACGCTTCGCAGCACTGCAGCATAAACGCGAATGTGCGAACATCTCTCTGGTGGGGTACAGAGTTCTCTGGGCATGTGCCCAGGAGTGAAATTTCTGGGTCATATGGTAGTTCTGTTTATCTTCTTTGTTAAATATTAAGTGAAAAAGTCTTGCCGTTTTATTTAGGTTCTCTATTCTGTTCCATTGGTCTACTGTCTATTTCCTGCCAGGACCAGGCTGTCTTTGTCACTGTAGCTCTATGGCATAATTTGAGGTTGGGTATCATAATGCCTCCAACAGTGTTGTGCTCCCTGGGACTGCTTTCTATTTGTGGTCTTCTGTGTTTCTGTATGATTTCTTGTATTATTTTTTTCTAATCCATGAGATATGACATGGGAATTTTGATAGATATTACATTCACTGTATATTAATTTTGCAATATAGATATTTTCATAATATTGATTCAATTCAGGAGTATGAAATATTTCCCCATTATTTAATTAAATCTGTGATTTCCTTTTTTTAATATCTTAGTTTTCATTTTAGAGGTCTTTCATTTTTTAGTTAAATATATTCCTAAATACTAAAGTTTTATGAAGTTATTTTGAATGGGATATTTTTCCTAATTTCTTTCTCCAACAGTAGACTGTTAGTAGGAATCAATGCTACTCATCGAGACAAATGAAAATGAAAGCGTATCTTATCAGAATCTCTGGGACGCAGTCCTAAGAGGAAAGTCCTTGTGTTAAAAAATCTAAGAGAGATCGCTGGGCATGGCATTAGGGCAGCAGAGGCAGGAGATTTCTGAGTTTGAGGCTAGCCTGCTCTTGAAGCAGTTGAAGCAAGTTGAAGGATAGCCAGGGCTATACAGAGAAACCCTGTTTTGTTTTATTTTTAAATCTAATGATGCACCCTCAAGGCTCTCAGAAAACAGCAGAGAACCCTAAACATAGTAGACAGCAAGAAGTAATACAGACTAGGGAAGAAAGTAATGAATTTGAGATAAAAAAGACAGTATATGGCCTGCCGGGCGTGGTGGCACACGCCTGTAGTCCCAGCACTTGGGAGGCAGAGGCAGGCGGATTTCTGAGTTCGAGCCCAGCCTGGTCTACAGAGTGAGTTCCAGGACAGGCAGGGCTACACAGAGAAACCCTGTCTCAAAAAAACCAAATCCAAAAAAAAAAAAAAAAGACAGTGTACAAGGGGCTGGAGAGATTGGAGAGATAGCTGCTCTTCCACAGGTCCTGAGTTCTATTCCTAACAACCACATGACTCTCACAACTATGGCGCCCTCTTCTGGTCTGCACGTGTACATGCAGATAGTGCACACATACATAAAATAAATCTTTTGTTTTTGTTTTTGTTTTTGTTTTGTTTTGTTTTTCGAGACAAGGTTTCTCTGTGTAGTCCTGGCTGTCCTGGAGCTCACTCTGTAGACCAGGCTGGCCTCAAACTCAGAAATCCTCCTGCCTTTGCCTCCCAAGTGCTGGGATTAAAGGCGTGCGCCACCACGCCCGGCAAAATAAATCTTTTAAAAAAGACTATACAAAATCAAAGATTTTTGGTTTTTTTTGTTTTTTGGATTTTTTTTTTTTAAGACAGGGTTTCTCTATATAGCCCTGGCTGTCCTGGAACTCATTCTGTAGACCAGGCTGGCCTCGAACTCAGAAATCCGCCCGCCTCTGCCTCCCAAGTGCTGGGATTACAGGCGTGCGCCACCACCGCCCAGCTCAAAGTTTTTTTTTGTTTTGTTTTGTTTGTTTGTTTGTTTTTAAGTTAGAAAATAAATAACTTTTAGCTAATCTAACAAGAAGAAAGAAAAGAAGAGGTCAAAGGGTGTCACTACAGTAGATTCCAATGAAATTCAAAACATCATTAGAAATTACTGTGAAAGATTTTTTTGTGTGTGTGTGTGGTTTTTTTGAGACAGGGTTTCTCTGTGTAGTCCTGGCTGTCCTGGAACTCACTCTGTAGACCAGGCTGGCCTCGAACTCAGAAATCCGCTTGCCTCTGCCTCCCAAGTGCTGGGACTACAGGCGTGCGCCACCACGCCCGGCTGTGAAAGATTTTTTTTTTAAAGATGTATTTATTTTTTATATGTAAGTACACTGTAGCTGTCTTCAGACACTCCAGAAGAGGGCATCAGATCTCATTACGGATGGTAGTGAGCCACCATGTGGTTGCTGGGATTTGAACTCAGGACCTTCAGAAGAGCAGTCAGTGCTCTTACCCACTGAGCCATCTCTCCAGCCCTACTGTGAAAGATTAAACTCTGAAAAGCTGCATAACTCAGAAGAAATAAAATGTGTTCTTGACTCATGTTATCTACTAAGATTAAGCCCTACAGTAAATTTAACATATCCTACAAATGGTTGAGATGGAAGCTGCTTATAAGAGCCTTTCCTTTAAAGGCTGTAGTGGGGCTGGAGAGATGGCTCAGAGGTTAAGAGCACTAACTGCTGCTCTTCCAGAGGTCCTGAGTTCAATTCCCAGCAACCACATGGTGGCTCACAACCATCTGTAATGTGATCTGATGCTCTCTTCGGATGTCTAAAGACAGCTACGGTGTACTCATCATATATATCAAATAAATAATAAAATAAAGGCAGTAGTGATCACTTCTCGGCCTTTTGGCTAAGATTGAGTGTAAAGGCAGTGGTGGCACACACCTCTTTAATCCAGTACTCCGGAGGCAGAGGCAGCAAATCTCTGAGTTCGAGGCCAGCCTAGTCTACATAGTGAGTTCCAGGACAGTCAAGGCTATACAGAGAAACCCTAGGTAAAACAAAACAAAAATACAGCAACAACAACAAGAAGCCTTTCCACAAGGAAAGCCCAGCGTCGGACAGAGCCACTGTCCATTTTGTCATGCTTTCCGCACGTCAGGCCAGCTCCTAACTTGTTCCTCGGATAGAAGGAGAGGAGGTGAAATCGTGGAGGTGAGGGAGGATGCCTTTAGTTCCAGCACTCGGAGGCAAAAGTAAGCAGAACTCTGTGTGTTTGGGTCGAGCCTGGCCTACGGAGTAAGCTCTAGGACAGCCAGGGCTTCATAGAGAGACTCTGTCTCAAAAAACAAACAAAAATACAAAGTGAAAGAACGCTACTAACTCCATTCTGTGAAGTCAGTGTGGGCTTGTTACCAAAACCAGGGACTGCAAAATAGAGACTTCAGAGTACTCTGAAGCTCGTGCTGCCATCCCCGTCTTCCTCAGCCGACTGAAATCTAGAGCTGTCATCAAGCTTATCTTAGTTTTTCTAGCAAGGACATTTTAGGTGGCCTTGTGCACTCTCTATTGCATCTAGATGTTGGATGCATATATGCTCTGGTTATCCTTTCAGTATTAGAACATGTTATTCTTTTATTTGGAGATAAGAGTCTTGCGTAGCCCAAGTTAACCTAGAACTCTGTGCCTTCTGATCTGCCTTTCTGCATCACACAAGTGGGGGCATTACAGTCAAATACTACCATGAACGGCACAAGGTCTGGTCTTTCTCTTTCTCTGCCTTTTTAAAAATATTCATTTACTTATTTTATGTATATGAGTACACTATATACTGTGCTGTCTTCAGACATACCAGAAGGGGACATCAGGCCCAATTACAGATGGTTGTGAGCCACCGTGTGGTTGCTGGGAATTGAACTCAAGGACGTCTGGAAAAGCAGTCAGTGCTCTCTAACTGCTGAGCCATCTCTCCAGCCCTCTAACTCTCTTTTTAAAATAGTGTGTATAGTGACAAGTTTTGAGAATTCTGGAATGTTGTTTCTTTTAAAAACACAAAAATATTATAAGAATGTGTTTTTGTTTTAAACCCCAGGAGTAGGGATATGGGGCTGCTCCGGACTGTCAGAAACATCTGACTATGATTTGCCCCGTGCTCTAGCAGAGGCATGGTTTTCCCAGCTGCAGATCGTTTCTGCAAAGTGTGACATTGGGATTCTGCGAACTTGTCAGAGGGCATATTAATTCTAGAGCCCTGATAGGTGGGGTTGGTGTAGTTTGTTTGTTGTGGTCAAATAAGAAAGGAAAGGAACGAGATTAGATTCAGGGATCTCTCTTTCTCTCTCTCCCTTACATCCTTTCTTCTCTCCTATCTAATGATAGGGGATGTAATGGGGTGGGGTGGGGATAAAGGGTGGGAAAAAGAAAAACCCACAAGTAGTAGCAAAGATGTGTGTGTGTGTGTGTGTGTGTGTGTGTGTATTTTCATTCAAAGTAATTCCCTTGGACTGGTGAGGTGACTTGTTTGAAAAACTGTTGCCAAGACAGAGTTCCAAACCCAGGACCCATGGGGTACATGGAGGATATACATGTACAATGGCATATATTCATGTACACACACACACACACACACACACACACACACCCCACAGTCGCCTGCATGGGGTACATGGAGGATATACATGTACAATGGCATATATTCGTGTGTACACACACACACACACACACACACACACACACCCCACAGTCGCCTGCACTACTCTGGTTGTCTTTTGTCTGTTTGACACAAACAAGAGTTAAGGTGGGAAGAGGAGCCTCAGCTGAGGAATGGCCTCTCTCAGGCTGGCCTTTGGGCGTGTCTGTGGGATAGTTCCTCTCTCAGGCTGGCCTTTGGGCGTGTCTGTGGGATAGTTTCTTTTTTATTTTCTTTTCATTATTTTATTCTTTTCCTTATTTTTGGGGAGGGAGGGAGGGATAGTTTCTTGATTTGATGCGAGAGTACCTAGCTTTCTGTGGGTGGTGCCACTCCCTAGGAATGTAGTGTTGGGTCTTATAAGAAGCAAGCCGGTAAGCAGCTCTTCTCAATGGCTCCTAACTCTCATCCTACTTGAGCTTCTGTCCTGACTTCCCTCAGTGATCACCTGTGACCTGGCATATCACAGAAACCAAAGAAACCCTTTCCCTACCCAAGCTCCTTTTGGTCATGATGTCTGTCACAGTAATAGAAAATGAGCTAGGACACACACACACACACACACACACACACACACACACACACTATGGGGGGCAGGTAATACAGCTATAAGTTGTTTTAGAAGTAATTCCCTCGAGAGCTATCCAAATTGTGTTTATCAATAATTCCTTCCTTTTTATTTTGAGTAGTGTTCCATGATGTGGATATAACACAGCTTGGGGGCTTAGCCACCCCCTTGCTTTGGGTCAATCTGATGGAGGACATTTGGGTTTCTCAATGAAATTTCTCAATTTCTCCTGAAATAAATGCACCAAGGGCAGCTGCTCAGATAACGAAGCCCACACTTAACCTTGCAAAGCCCTGCCAAACCGTTTGGAAGGATGGCAGTTCCTGGAGCTGGAGGCGGCTCGGTGGTTAAAGTGGTCACTGCAGTCATGAAGACCTGAGGTCAGCTCCCAGACCCACGTGAGTGCCGGGTGGGCACGAGAACCCATCGGTAACTCCAGCCTTGCAAAGTGGAGCAAACTCGATAGCAAGGTTGGCTGCGTCGGTGAGCGCTGTGTTGGGTGGGGAGAGTCTGTGTCAGGAAGTGGAAGAGTTGATGAAGGGTTTGTGACGCCAGCCTCGAACCTCCATATGCATGTGTACACAAGTGCACAAGCACACACTCACATATGCGAACACACACTCCCTCCTCCCGCCCCAATCACACACACACACACACACACACACACACTCACCTCACATTTGCCTAAGGGGGGGGGAACAATGTGCTGGTTTTGTTTTTTGAGACAAAAATCTATGTACCCGTGGCTATCCTGGAAGTAGATATGTAGACCAGGCTGATGTCAAACTCACTGAGCTCTGCCGGGCTCTACCTTCCAAGGCTCAGATTAGAAGCATAAAAGTGGGGCTGGAGAGATGGCTCAGCGGTTAAGAGCACTGACTGCTCTTCCAAAGGTCCTGAGTTCAAATCCCAGCAACCACATGGTGGCTCACAACCATCCATAATGAGATCTGACACCCTCTTCTGGTGTGTCTGAAGACGCTACAGTGTACTTACATATAATAATAAATAAATCTTTAAAAAAAAAAAAGCATAAAGGCTGTGCCACTGCACCTGGATGGGAAACCCATATGCTGGGCTTTGAATCTAGGGCCTTCGTATACATGTAGCAGATGCTTTACCACAGAGCTATGTGAGCAGCTCAGAGTGTGGGGAGAAGTTCCCCTTCACATTCTAACCAGCCACGAATGCAGATGACCTCATTTCTCTCTATCTTACTAGTTTCTTTCCTCCTCTTCCTCTTCCTCCTCCTCCCCCTCTTCCTCTTCACGTTGGTGCTGGAAATTGAGGCCATCCCATGATCTTATATGCACTTCATCACTGAGATATTGTCATGGAGTTTGAGACCACTGGGAAAAGACCATCTTTGCCAGGTTTATTAAAGATGCCAGCAGGGTTGCAGTCTCCAATCCAGTTCAGAAATGTGCTGTCCAGAGCAGAGTAAGGAGAAAACCACAGTTGCCTCATTTCTGAAGAATTCCAGCTATGTGAGGAACTCTCTCTCTCTCTCTCTCTCTCTCTCTCTCTCTCTCTCTCTCCACCCTCCCACCCCCTGCACAGGGAGATAAGTGAATTTACAGAAGCCGGAGCAAGCAGTTAATAATTTTACAACAGTTACACAATTCCAAGGAGGGGCAAGGAGTCAGGGAATTTATCTTTTAGGATTTTAGAATGTGTGCGTGGCACAAAATGGGGTTTCCTTAGCCATCACAATATACCTCTAGTTTTATTATTCTTTTTAGTTAAGCCATTCTAATAAGTGTGTAGTGATAGCACATTGTGAGGTATATTTGTTTTATTGTCGTCGTCGGCGTCGTCGGCAGCAGCAGCAGTGTGCGGCCCAGGCTATCCGCAGCTCACAGTCCTCCTGCACCAGCGCCCCAAGCGCTGGGAATAACAGGTGTGTGCCATGAACCCTGGCTTGATTTTCTACAGCTGAGTTGTAAATTTTCAATTTTCCATGCATTTTGTTTAGATACATCTTTTTTCAAATATTTCAGAGACTTGAACTCTAACCCCAGCCGTCTTAAGCAGCTTCCTTCCTGCCTGCCATGACAAGTGCTTCGAGGCTTGTCCTGGGAATGGGGCACGCAAGGCTTGTCCTGGGAATGGGGCCCGCCCAGGCTGGGAGCTGCTTTGCTGGCGGCACAAGGAGATAGAGCTGCCCCTGGCCCATCAGCTCTGCCCACTTTGGGTGTGTCTGTGTAGGGGCTTCCAGAGAGAGTAACTGGGGGGGGGGGTGTCTACTGCATCGTCTCATCTAGTGGGCGGAATAAAAAGGGCAAGTGAAGCCATCTGAGCACCGCCTTTGCCCTTTCTCTGTTTCCAGATCTGCTGAGATAGACGTGGCCAGCCTCCTGATCCCACGTCTTCCCCACCAGCAAGGGCTGTGCGCACTGATCCACAGGGCATCGAACCAGCCTGGAGTTGCTTCTTGTCAGGTATTTCATTATAGCAGCAGGAAAGGTAACTAACGGGAACCCATGCTGGGAGTGGGGTCTCTGCTGTGCTTCTCCACCTTGTGGTGTGCAGGCCTGCATGGTGTATTTAGAACTGTTTTGTGGAGGAATGTAGAAGAATTTGGAGCTGTGAGCTAAGGAATGCTGTAAGCAGGGGTCGTGGCATGTGTGTGTGTGTGTGTGTGTGTGTGTGGTGGTTCAGAAGACTGGGATGCCAGGAGAAATAAATGCAGGCAGTCAAGACTGTGCTCGTGAGATTTTGGAGGGGAACAAAGAGGATGGGAAGTGGGTTAGGGGCCGTTCGTGTTATTCTCTGGGAAGTGGGTTAGGGGCCTTTCATATTATTCTATACCATAGGATCTGGCTCTGGTCAGCCCATCTCTCCAAAATCTGTGGCTGGATTCAAAAGTAATGGACTAAAAGATTAAGGTGGCTGGATGTTTTAACAGGATGGTGCACAAGGTATGGGAAAGATAAGACTTCATGTGATATTGACATCTGTCTTAGAGACGCCATGACCAAGGCGACTCTGGTTTATATAAGGTGAGACGCGCAGTCGGGGCTGGCTTGCCGTCTCAGGGCTTAAGTCCATTATCAGCGTGCAGGCAGACATGGTGCTGGGGAGGGAGCCGAGAGGTCTCCATCTTGATTCAAAGGCAGCCAGGAGGAGACTATCTTTCACACTGGACGGAGCCTGAGCACAGGAGACCTCAAAGCTCACTTACACAATCTCTCTCTCTCTCTCTCTCTCTCTCTCTCTCTCTCTCTCTCTCTCTCACACACACACACACACACACACACACCATATGCATATGCCAAAATAGTCTAACACATTGATTGACTTGCTCCCCAGGTGTTGGTTTTGTGTGTCAACTTGACACAGGCTGGAGTTATCATAGGAAAAGGAGTTTCAGTTGGGGAAGTGCCTCCATGAGATCCAGCTGTGAGGCATTTTCTCAATTAGTGATCAAGTGGGGGAGGGCCCCTTGTGGGTGGTGCCATCTCTGGGCTGGTATTCTTGGGTTCTATAAGAGAGCAGGCTGAGAAAAAAAAAAAAAAAAAAAAAATCTTTAAAAAAAGGGCCGGGCGTGGTGGCGCACGCCTGTAATCCCAGCACTTGGGAGGCAGAGGCAGGTGGATTTCTGAGTTCGAGGCCAGCCTGGTCTACAGAGTGAGTTCCAGGACAGCCAGGACTACACAGAGAAACCCTGTCTCGAAAAACCAAAAAAAAAAAAAAAAAAAAAAAAAAAAAAAAAAAAAGAGAGCAGGCTGAGCAAGCCAGGGGAAGCAAGCCGGTAAGGAATATCCCTCCATGGCCTCTGCATCAGCTCCTGCTTCCTGACCTGCTTGAGTTCCAGTCCTGACTTCCTTTGGTAATGAACAGCTGTGTGGAAGTGTAAGCTCAATAAACCCTTTCCTCCCCAACTTGCTTCTTGGTCATGAAGTTTGTGCAGGAATAGAAACCCTGACTAAGACACCAGGTTTCCTGCGGTAATCCTCCCCCTATATCTTTTGGCTGTATATGGCTATAAACAGAAATGTTTGACATTATTGGCCCCATGTTAGAATCCCTGGCATAGGGATTCTAGTCACCACAACCTCCTGGGGTCCTCTTCAGGTCTTCTCTACACAAGAAACTGGCCTTGGCAGAGGACACAACCCACTCCCCTCCGTGACAGGGATCTGAGGAAAGGTTCAGCATTTTATTTCTTGGTGCTTCCAGGAGCTCACGTAAGAAAAGCACAAAGCGCAAGCAGCAGCAGCAGCGAGATGCTGCTCTCCAGATCTCGCTGGCCCCAGCGCGGCCTTGGAGAGTTGGAGCTGAGGGCAGGGTGAAGCCAGGTTCCTCAGGAGGGCTCTGGATGTGGAGGAGGGCCTTTAGGGCTGGCCTTCAGATCCAGATGTCAGAACTGCAGTCACCGCCTGGGTAACGAAGCTCGTGAGCCAGGGCTGGCCCCAGGGGCTCCTTCCCAAAGTCCACCAGGAAGTTGGGGTTCAACTTCAGCCCTCCATTTACTGTGTCCACATCGATTTGCAGCATCACGGAGCCTTCCCTGGAAGCGAAGAGGAGGGTGAACTTGAGGCTGTATGTAGCCAACACCACACCCCAAGATTTTGTGAGTATAATTGGGTTCCTGGGGATGGGACAGGGTCCATAGGCCATCTGTATGATGGGGTACAGATGGAGGTCCTGAGGAGTCTTTGGAAGGCCAAATGATGCTTCTAGGAGAGGACAGTTGAAGAGGTGAGCCCCCACACTGCTTCTCACCTAATGAGATCGGGATAAAACTGCTTGTCCCAGGCACTATACAGCGATGTAGTGACGTAAAGACGCTTCCCGTCTAAGCTGAGCTGGATCATCTGAGGGCCTCCGGGAACTCGTTTCCCCTTGGGGAGACAAGAGGTCAGACTCCAAGTAACACCAGCTTGCCTAAGCAACCGGTGCCCGCCCAGCTGGCATACCAGCTGGATCCCGCCAGACAGACTCCTTGAGCAGGCTTCTGAGGGAGCAGGGAGACGTTCTCACCTTGACCACTAGGGGCTCCGGCTGACACGGTAACTCTTGGTCCTCCAGCACTTGTACAGAGCCTCCTTTAACAATGCTGCCCCCAAGGAAGATCTGGGGCGGGGCCGAGGGAAAGGGGGGGACATCGGTCACAGATGTAGTGATAATATTCGTTATCAGCCTCACTGAGTTTTAGAAGCAGCAAGCCCCCCCCCACACACACACACTGGGCTGTCTGTGGGGCATTTTAGAGAGGTTTAACTAGGAGGGACGGTCCATGCGGAACGTGAGTGGCACCATCCCATGGACCTGGATTCTAGGCTGAACAAAAAGGAGAAGACAAGGGAGTGCCAGCGTCTGTCTCCTGCCAGTGTGCTGTGCCAGCTGCCTTACCTTTTATCAGCACACCCCCCTCCGACTGTGAGGGGCTATCTCCTTCTCAACCGTGATAAACAAACCTGCCCTTCCTTTGTTCCTTTGTTTTGGTCGAGTACTTAGTCACAGGAGCGAGAGTCACTCATATGGGTGTGGACATTATAGAAGGGCTGTTTGCCTTATTAGACTCTCTTCCCGTGTGTGTGTGTGTGTGTGTGTGTGTGTGTGTGTGTGTGTTTTGCTTGAGAGAGCCTCTCACCATGTAACTCTAGCTGACCTGAAATTCACTACATAGTCCAGGCTGGTCTCGAACTCACAGAGATCCACCTCTCTCAGGCTGGCCTTAAAGGTGTGCTCCTTCACGGCCAAATAGCATTCCTTTCCCGTCAGACACAGCCCCGGGTTCAGCCAGGACCCTTCAGTCCTGGGCCTGGGCTTTTGCCCACAGTTTTGCTTTCCCTGCTCCTCCCTTACCATCCCTCCCACAGCGCACCCCCCCCCCATGCCAAGCCGAACTGTTTTGCTGCCGCGTCTACCTGCCCAGCGAGGCGGGGCTTCTGTGGGTTGGAGATGTCATACTGCCGCACGTCCCCGTGCAGCCAGTTGCTGAAGTAGAGGAAGCGGTCATCCAGGGACAGCAGGATGTCCGTGATGAGACCTAAGCCGTGGGTGGAGGGGCTGTAAGGAGTCTCTTTCTTCCCCGGCCAGGAACCACCCTGCTGCGTCCTGCCCCCTCCTGCGGGCACTCACCGGGCATTTCTGGGAGCATCCAGCCCTTCACTTTCTTGGAGGGCACCTGGATCACCTTCTCCACTGACCAAGTGCCACCCTATGTCGGGGAAGGGAGAGAGTGCACTATCAGGACGGGACGGGGAGGGACACACACTCGGCCTTCCCTGCAAGCCCTAAGACAAGGAGCTTGACTGCTTGACCGTGACATCCCCAGCCCTTGTCAGAGTGACTCACAGATGCTCACTGGAGGGCTCCAGCAGGTCAGACATGGCAAACAGGGCACCGGCAGGTTTTGCCTTTTACCTTCTTCTTGCTAAAAAGTATTTAATTACATTCCTAAAGCTAGTCACCAAGGTCTGTTCCGTTATTTGTTATTTGGACACTTCCTCCTCCTGAGGTTGGCCACAAAGGTCCACCTAATTAACATGCCCAATTAAAATTAACCAACTCACTGGGCAGTGGTGGTACACGCCTTTAATCCCAGCACTTGGGAGGCAGAGGCAGGCGGATTTCTGAGTTCCAGGACAGCCTGGTCTATAGAGTGAGTTCCAGGACAGCCAGGGCTACACAGAGAAACCCTGTCTTGGAAAAGCCAATAATAATAATAATAATAATAATAATAATAATAATAATAAGCCAACTCATCCTAACAAGGGGTTTTTCTTTTATCTTTATGAACTGCCATCTGCCTATGGGCTGCATCTGTCTCCTCTCCATCCAGAGGCAGCCCTTTGTCCCTCGGCGCAGAGATCCCTCTCCCCCTCGTTCCTCTCCCCCTTCTCCTTCATCCTCCCCCATTCCCTCGGTCCCTTCCTCTGTCCCTCCCTTCCTCCTATTTTTTTTTTTTTTTGAATCAGGGTTTTTCTGTGTAGCCTTAGCTATCCTGGAACTGGATCCATAGACCAGGCTGGCCTGGCCTCTGTCTCTGGAGTGCTGGGATTAAAAGCGTGTTCCACCAAGCCCTCTGTCACCTGTCTTTGTCTCTTTGTCCTGTTCTTTGCCCCTATGGGACAAATAAATCTCTTTAGTGCTGAGAACTTGGTCTTGGTGTGTTTTGAGTCAGTTCAGTTCCTTTCATTCACTAAGTAGATTTTTTTTTTTCTTTTTGAGACAATCTTATGAAGCCCAAGCTGACCTTGGAAGCTTTGTAGCTGAGGCTGGCCTTGAACTCCTGGTCCTCCTGCCTCCACTTTCCAAGGGCTGCAATCACAGTGCTATAGGCTTTGAATGAATTTATCAATATGGCCAGTTAGATTTCAAGTGTCCTTACCAAAAGTCATGGTGAAATGTAATTACCACTGTGAGGAATTAAGAGGTGGGATCTTAGCTGTGGTTTTTATTTAATTACCACTGTGAGGAATTAAGAGGTGGGATCTTAGCTGTGGTTTTTATTTTTTGAACTTGTTGTCTTTCTGCCTCTACCTCCCAAGTGCTGTTACATTTTAACTGGAAAGATGGGACATTTTTGTTTTAATTATTGTTTGTTTTTAACTTAATTTGCTTTTATTTTGTTTTATATACTAGAATACTTTGCCTACTGCATGTTTGTACACCACATGTCTTCCTGGTGCCCGCAGAGGCCAGAGGAGAACTCAGATGACCTGGAACTGGAGTTACTGCCAGTTGTCAGCCTCATGCGGATGCTGGGAGTTGAGGCCAGTCCTCCGGAAGAATGCCAAAGGCTGACTGCTGAGCCGCCTCTCCAGTCTGTTTCCTGAGGCAATGCCCACTATGTGGGCTTGGGTGGTCTGGAACCCACAGAGATTAACCTGCCTCTGCTCTCCCAAGTGCTGGGATTAAGTGCCACCACCTGGAGTAGTTGGGACCTTTAAGTACTTAAGTCAGAGCTGGTGGAGGATGGATTAGCCCATGAGACTGTCCATGGTTGTCTTGAAAATGAACCGATTGATAAAGCCGGCTTGTCACTTGCACATGGCTCTCACCCAGTGAAGTCCCTAGAGGCAGAGTTCCCAATGAGAGCTTTTACCGGATGCTATCTCAACCTTGGATGGCCTAGCCTCAGACCCCTATTGCTCATCCTGCTTATGACACTCAGTGGCTGAGCTATAGCAACAGAGACAGAGTTAGGAGAGGTAGAATTAGCCTGACACAGATGGCGAGCAGAGCTGCTTCCCGGGGAAGCCTTCACTGGTGGGACCAAGAGACATGGGTACTAAGCCTGGGAGGGGGGCCTCGTGAGACTCTGGCAAAGTGCTGGGGGGGGGGGAGGCTGGGCTCAGTTACCTCATTCCTGTAGAAGCGCTGGATGTTGGAGCTGAGGGCACAGCCTACAAAGCCCTGGGTGGCAGCTGGGTCATGCAGGAAGCGGATCTCCAGGGGGATCAGCCCATCTTTCATTTGCAGGGTCTGGATAATCTCACGACGCTGCCAGTCCCACACATAGATGCGGCTCCCATACAGCCCTGCGCAGGGAGGAGATAGGAACCAAAGGCTGTGCTCAGGTCGGGATGGGGGGCATGGGCCGAGGCAGGGTGCCAACTAGGGTGGAGAGCTGGAAATGGGCACAGAGGACTCCTGAGCAGGTCTGAGCATTCTTAGCAAGGCAAGTGCAGGTCTGGTGTAGGGTGGACAGCGGGGGCTCCTGCCCACCCTTAGGGTGATTCTCACCAGCCTCCACGTGAGCGGGGTTGAAGCCATCTTTGAAGACATTGGGAGCTGCCCACTCCGTGCTGACCATGACATTGTGTCGAGGCTGATACCAGAAGTCATAGCCCATCGGGGCCGCGCCCCCAGGTTTCTCCCACGTCCCCTTCACCTCGAAGGTCTCCCCGTCCAGCAGCACAAAGCCCCCTGAGCAGGGAAGAAAGGGGCTTCAGTAGAGGTGGCGGGCCGTGGCTCCTTCCCACGGGGCTGACCAGATCCTTAAGGTGAGGTGCGGGACACCCGCTTTGGAGGTGGCAGGTGTGAGGGAGGACCCTACTCTGCTCTCCGCCCAGCAACTCACCCTTCTCTTAGAGCACTTGGGAGGATGTTCTCCCTCTGCACAGAGAGGCCTGGGACTCGGCCCGTGAGTATCACTTGCCCAGCCTATCACAGCACCGTGGGATCCTCTCAGTCTAAGCTTCGTTGGTCCGGTGAGAATCCCAAGCAGCTAGGCAGCGCCCCGATTCCCCCCGGCCAGCTATCCTTTGTGCACTCAATTTGTCTTCCTTTTCTCTCTCCCTCTCTTTTCTCTCCTCTCCCTCTTTCTTGAGACATGGTCTCACCATGTAGCTGTCCTAGAACTCATTATGTAGACCAGGCTGGCCTTGAACTCAGAGTTCTTCCTGCTTCCTGCCTCCGCCTCTGCCTCCCAAATGCTGAGACTAACTATGTGCATCACTGTGTCCAGCTATATCAAAAACTAAAACAAACGAGCCAAAACCCCACAACAACAAAAACAAACATCGAAACAAAACAACCCATAAGCCAAGAGCTGTGAGGGTTGTTGGTGAATTCACAAAGGCCAGCGTTACAGTATGGAGGCGCTCCCAGATTTATGCACGGTCACATTCTTATGGCAGACTCAGTAGTTACAGCTCAGTGTGTGTGTGCGTGCGTGCACTGATGGTTGAAACTGGGACTTCAATAATACAGGCAAGAGGTCTATCACTGGGTTATAACTCCAGCCTTCTTTTATTTGTATTTTGAGACAAAGTCTTGCTAAGTTTCCCAGGCAGGTCTTGAACTTGTGATCTTTCCACTATGACCTAGAAAATAGCTGAACTTATACCCTGCACGACAACTTATACCCTGCACGACCAGGCCCAGCTGAGGCTCATCGCTGTAGTAATAACTGAAACAACTGATGTCCCTTGCTGACGTGTTAGAGGCTGGATAGGACTCAGGCGGCCGGTTCTCCCCGGTTTCCCACTTTTCTGCTGCCCAGGCTTTGATTCTGCTTCCCACACAGGGATGCCTCCCACACTTCTTAGCTGCTGAGATTTTACGAGTCCACAGTGCCAGCAGGTACCTTTGCCATTACCCTGGGGATCCCCCAGGGAGCTGATCATCACCTCTCCGCTGGCCAGGCAGTGGCTGGTGTGTAGATTGCCCAGGTTGCACTTGGCATGGATTTCACTGGGCTCAATGACCTGGAGAAGGTGAGGATTCGGGTCAGAACTTTACCGAGCCCCGAGCCAGGAGGCTCTACTACCTGCTCTCATTTTCCTTGAGGGAAGACAGCACAGATGATCGATCTGGTAACTTGGAGACCAGCAAGAGAGAGGCAGAGAAGCCACCAGTAAGTCCTTAGTCAGGGAGCATTGACCGGCCTCATCCCTCTTGAAGCCACTCCCATCTCCTGGGACCCCTCCCAGGCCACTGTTAGCTCTGCACCCTTAGCAGCCAGCTGTGAGCATCTGGTGCAGAGGACGGACATCCCATGGCCTGTTGAGAGGAAGCCCTGAGCTAGCTGGGTGGGGAAAGGTGGCTCTGGCACCCTGCTCAAAGCAGAAACCTCCTCTTCTGGTATCCCACCCCACTCTTGAGGCTTGCTTGATGGTGCCGGCTCAGCACGCCTAGGTAACCTCTGAAGTGTACCCTTCCTCCCTGCTGCCGAGACAGACCCCGAGTCGGATCTGGAGACAGCTAGTCTAGGGGTTGTTGGGCCAGCAGCTTTCCTAGGGCCACAGGGACAGAGGACATGCCTTGTGCAACTTCGGGGCACGGGGCTCAGAGCCCACGTCCACCACATAGACGCGGGAGGAGACGAGACTGGGCAGCATCAGCTTGTTGCGTGACTTCGTGCTGTCCCCAAAGCAGCTGCTGCAGGTGTTCCACCCCGAGTGGTGCAGCTCGTCCTTCAGGTAGGGCATGGGCAGCCTGTGGATGACCTAGGATGCAGAGGGGCAGGAAGTGCTGCTTGCCCTGCTCGTGCCTCTGGGCATCCCCGCACAGGCAGGGTTTCAGTTCAGCTCCCTGGGCAGTGAACAGCTGCCATTGCGGGAGGACAGCGGGTGGAGGTCGGGAGCCCAGGCTGTGGTGGGAGCCTCGGGGCGCCGGTGACCATGCTCCACCTCACCTGGCTATACTGGGGAGACTTGGGGTCAACATCCACAGTGGCCAAGTAATCTGGGGCTTCGATGCCTGTGTTTCGGTAGATGCAGGGCAGGTAGACAATCTCCTCTCGCGGTCCTGGGAAGGAGAGAGCAGGTTGTGGTAATGCACTGGGCAGAGGCAGCTCGGGGAGGACCAGAGGGCCAAGGCTAGATCTGCGGCCCCCCAACCCTACCGTGGGTCTGCAGAGGGATGCCGGCCCTCAGATGCACAATTACCTTTCATGGCCTCCAGAGGGGTGGGGTAACCTGGACCACACTTTGTGCATTTTGTAGCTGTAGAAATAATAAGAACATGTTGCCTGAGGCCTGCTTTGGAGCGTGAATCCTCCCTTTCTCCAGCCTGCCACACATCAGGCAGGCAAGGCAGACTCACTGCTGCCCCAGGTCCCTTATTCCAGCCCTATCACTGTGGCCCAGTACCCCCGGCCCATCCCCCACCCCAGTCCCCCATCTCTGATGAGGGTGAGGTGGGAGAGTGGGGCCCACATGGCCTGGAAGTGGCCTGGAGGAGGTGGGACAGAGACTGTGTCCTCCGTGGTCACGACATTGACTTCGATTCCCGCCATTGCCTACCTGACCAGTCATAGGAACTTAGGCAAATTATCTAACTCAGTTTCCAGTTCGTGTGTGAGGAAGAGATAATGAGGGTATCACGTGGGGACAGGCATGTGGCCATAGGGAGGCAGAGCAGGAGGAGTATGAGTTCAAGACCAGCCTTGCTGCATAGCAAAAACTGATTCGGGGCTCATGTCTGTAATGCTTCTAATCCCAGGAAGCAGAGGCAGGTGGAGCTCGGCGAGTTCAAAGCCAGCCTGGTCTACATAGTTTTGGGACAGTCAGGGTTACATAGAAAGACTATCTTAAAAAAAAAAAAAAAAAAAAAAAAAAACACCAACCAAAATAAAAACAAAGCTGAGTTGGGGAGGCTCAGCAGTTCAAGCCCAGCATCTCCCCTGGGATGCTCACAGCAGAGGTCCCTGCGGCTCAGAGGCCTCTGACCTCTGAGGGAGGCGCCGCTCACCAGCTCGCTCCCGCACTCTCTCCCTCTCCCTCTCTCCCTCTCCTTCTCCCTCTCCCTCTCCCTCTCCCTCTCCCTCTCCCCCTCCCCCTCCCTCTCCGTCCCTCTCTCTCCCCCCTCTCTCTCCCTCTCCCTCCCTCACTCTCCCTCTCTCTCCCTCCCTCTCCCTCTCTCTCTCCCTCCCTCCCTCCCTCTCCCTCTCTCTCTTCCTCTCCCTCCTTCTCCCTCTCTCTCTGTCTCTCTCTCTCTCAAAAACCAAACTAAATTTTAAGATAACCAACCAAACATCCGAGGGAAGCAGCTCACGTGTCAAGCATTGAAAGGCTCTTGGCTCACCATGATAAAACAAGATCCTGGAGAGCCTTTGTGAGACCTAAACCGTCTGTTCCGAGGAGCAGCCCTCGAGAATGGGACCGGGTCATCTTCCACCAAATTCATCCAGGGCAGGGCCCAGGGACTTCCTCCATCCAGCTGGGGTCCTGAGCCAGGCTGCTGGCCACACCCAGGATTACACAACCAATCCAAAGCCAGGGAGTGTGTGTGTTTGGTCAAGACTGATACCAGCTGTGTGTCCTTAGGCTACTTTCTCCTTTCCTACCGACCACAGCTGTAGGGAGAGGCCCTACCGGACCCTATAGTCTGACAAGACAGTCGCCAAGATTCCAGCTTTCTGAGTGTGGGCCGGACAGTGGAAGAATTGAACAGGGGCTCACGTAGGATGGAATTCTGGAGCAGAGCTCAGAGGACTGGGCTCTGCCTCCTGCCGTGACCCAGGTCCAGAGCAGGCTGGAGAGGGGTCAGAGCCATGGTTCAGGTTAAGAGCAACGGCTGCTCTTCTGAAGAACCCGGTTCGATTCACAGCATCCACATGGTGGCTAAGAACTGCAACTCCAAGCTGGGCGTGGTGGCCACGCCAAGGCTACACAGAGAAACCCTGTCTTGGAAAACCAAAAAAAAAAAAAAGAAAGCCGTGAAGTCCAGAGCAGCCTCTCCTGCTCCCGGAGAGCGCCACATCTAGAAGGTGTGGGAAGTAGGGAAGCAAGAACCTGGCTTCGCTTGAACTCGCCATGTAGCTCAGGCTGGCCTCCAACTCCCCAAGATCCGTCTGCCTCAGCCTCCTCAGCACTGAGGTGACAGGCATGAGCCGCCACACATTGACTTAAAGGGGTGAAATGCTTGAAGCCCAGCACTCGTGAGGCAGAGGCCAGAGGATCTCTGTCCACCTGATCTACACAGTGAGTTCCAGACCAGCCAGAGCTACATAGTGAGGCCCTGTCTCAAAAACCAGCCAACCAACCAACCAACCAACCACAAATAAACAACCCCAACAACAACAACAACAATGGCTGTTCTAGGGCTCAAGAGACAGCGCGGGGGTTAAGAGCACTTGCCTCTTGCAGAGGACCCTGTTCATTTCTCAGCCCCCATGGAACTCAGAACTGCCTGACACCTTCTGGCCCTGGTTGGCACTAGACACGCATGTGCTACACATGTACCTACAGACAAGTGTTCATAAAATACATCTTTAAGAGAGAAGTGGAGAGGTTTGTTCCACCACCCCGGCGGATCCAGGATGCTAGGTCGCCTGGGGCGCCATCCTTCTCTGTGTGGCATCCTCCAGTCTTAAGCATGTTCAGCAAGGTCTGTGACATTTTGAGTTTGGGGAACCCAGGCAAAGTTCAAGTGGGTTTTCTGTGCCAGGCTGGCCACTGGTCTTTCTATTAGGCAGCTCCAAGGGGAGCAGGACCTCCACATTCCTTCCCAAACTCTCAGACTCTCAGCCTCATGGGGGCTCACAGACAAAAGGGTAAGAGGGCTGTGGGACCTGGGAGGGACACAGAAACAGGTCCTCCGTGGGCTAGAGTGGCTGCCCCTGACTCCGCCCGTTGACTGGTGATGAGATGCGGGCTGTGATGGCTGCTTTTTTTGTAACACCAACCTTCCAACCTGTTGACCCAGTGCTAAAACCAGAATCATCTATTTACTAGGGTGACAACTGTCCTGCCCCTGCCCCTGCCCCTGCTCAGGCTGGGTAGGATTCACAGACCACCATTTCTGGTCCTTTTCTGGTCCTTGGAACTTAGACTAGGCTGAAAAATAGCGTGCATGAAGCCCTCACTTGAGCTGCTTTGCGCATGCCTGCAGGCTAGGAACAAGAGTCCAACTCTCTTCACTGCCCTCCCCACGGTTTCGATTCATTTGCTGGAGGGAGGAGGGAGGACCCTCCAAACTACAGTCCGGGTGGCCTGCTCATGGTTTGGGACCCCTTTCCTTACCCATGCTGCTGGCTGACTCGGGTCCTGCAGGATTTCCCAGGAATGGGCAGAGGCTCAGCAGAGACCAGTGCTGGAAGTGAAGGCAGACCGCACAGGCAGGGGCAAAGGGAGGGAATTTATGTAACCAATTGGGAGAGAGGTGGAGCCAGGGGAGGGACCCGGCTGCCTTCCAGGGTAAACTATACAGGGCAACTGGCCAGCATGCGTCAAGTACCCTGGCTGTTCAAATTACAGGGTGTGTGAGTGTGTGTGTGAGTGTGTGTGTGAGAGTGAGTGCATGTGCGTGCACACATGTGTACATGTATATACACATGCAAATACATCTGTGCCATTAGTGGGTACCTAGGTCTGTATTAAGTTTGTGTGCCTGTGTAGCATTCTCCTGTGGGTTCCTATGCACGTGCCTTTATGTTTGTGTGTGCACGGGTGTGAATTTGTATGTGCTTCCGTCTGGGTGTGTATATGCTTGTGTGTGTCCATGTGAGCAGGAACCGTGTGAGAGGAGTGTTTGTATGTATGCATTCACATGTTCCTGTGCCTTCAGATGCTTGTCCATGTGTTTGGCCATGTCCATGGTCATTTCGGGGCACCCAGGACTGTGGACCTGTCTGTTCCTACTGCTGCATCAAAAGCCAGCTTTCTCTGAAGATTGTCCCCTTCTTCTAGACATTCATGCTCCAAAAGACGGTTCAGGTCACCCAGACCCCTCCCCCATGCCTTCCGCAGCAGCTGAGGCTGAGGGGTGAGGCTGAGGGGCGAGCCTAGGTTCTGCTTTTCCCAGAAGCACTCATGAGCTTTGGAGTGGGAGAAAGCCTAGTGCTCCCTGTTACTGCCAGTCACCCCCGGAAAACCCCGGGAGGTGAGAGTGAACTACCCCACCCCCACCAGCCCAGCGCAGAGTCTGCTGCCCTGAGGGGACGGATGCAGGGTCAGAGAGGGGGCCAACAGGTGCTACTGTCCCCAACTGGGCCGTGACAGAAAATGTTCAGGGGCACTGCCTGTCGGGGTGGGCCTCTAGCTTCAGGAGCCAGTGTCTGCTCAGGTTATCAAGCCTGCCGCTGTAACATGCAAGGGTAAACACTGCTTGCTGAAGAACTCTTTGTTTTTTTCAATAATTTATTTTTTATTCACTTTACATCGGGATCGCAGCCCCCTCCCCCTCCTCTCCACCCAGTCCTGCCCTTATAAATCCCTCCCCTCATTACTCCCTCTCCTTCTCTAAGGAGAAGGGGAAGTCCCCCCCCCCATACCACCCCACCCTGGGACATCTAGTCCCAACAGGATTAGACATATCCTCTCCCACTGAAGCCCAGTAACAGGGCTCCTCAGAGCTAGGCTGAGGCCTGCTCCTGTTAACCCGGTGTCGGGCTGCCCTTCATCTAGGAAAGTCTGTGTGAAGGTCTCAGCAGGAGGACTATGACACCATCTCTGCCGTGGGAGCAGGGGCTGCCACTGTCCTCAGCACGAGCTGCTTGCCCAGGGAATCCAACTGTGTAGACACTACTTTCATCTTAGATAAAAGTTCTGAGGAGGTGAGGCTTTCATCGAAGAGGGAAATGCGTAATGTGGGCTCAAGTTCACCACTAGAATGGCTCTAGGGACGGTTATGAGAGAGAAGGCAGGCCTCTGTTGGCAGGGCTGAAGCTCTCCCGGATGCTTCCCGAGCCACCTCTTACTTCTGAAGGAAGAAGCTAGAGCCCAGCAGAAAGGCCTGAGAGGAGCTTCTCTGGATTAACTTACCGTGTATAGGTATCGGGTGTCAATGCATCTCACGGGCAGGAAGAACAGGAGGGCTGAGGTGGAGTGCCCTGGCCGCTGTCCTTCCGAATCCGTCAGAAAGGTCACTCCCGGTCATAAAGTTCCCCTAGCTGGGTGTGGTGGCACACACCTGTGATTTCAACCTGGAGTCACAGGCCAGCTTGGTCTAAGTAGGTAGTAAAGGCCAAGGCATAAGCTTCCAAACCTGGATTTCCCAAAAGTTCATTTAAAACGATTTAAGTGGGGCTGGATATATATATATATATATATATATATATATATATATATATCCCTATTTAAGAGCGTTTGCTGCTCTTGCAGAAGGCACAGGTTCAGTTCCCAGCACCCATCACGGCAAGGCTCACAAGCAACGAAAATCCCAGGAAGTCTAATGCCCTCCTCTGGCCTCTCTAGGCACAAGGTGCACATCTATACATTCAGGCTCACACACATACACAGGAAGTAAATATATTTTTAAATGATTTAAGGGGGCGGAGAAGATCAACAAAAATGAATCTCTTGGCTCGCTGTGGTATCTTCACTGCCCACCATCAGCCAGCCAGCAGAGCGGGCCTACTGTGTGCAGCTGCCCTGAGGCTAAGCTGGCCTACTGTGTGCAGCTGCCCTGAGGCTGCTTCCTTACTTGCCCTCCTAAATCAATAAATCCAAAAGAGGCACTGGGGAGTTTTGTTTGTCCTTGCGTCTGTTTTGACAACCAGCTCATTCCTGGCCCTGCTCTCTGACCCGGCTGGTCTCTGCAGCGTCTCCGCAGCACCCTTAACTTCTGTCTGCGGGTTTTCTCACTGACTTCTTGCTTCAAAGCTAATAAAGCTGTTTTAGGGAAAAGTTGTCCCGGTTCAGGCAAGGGAGATGCTGTCCAGGGAGAGAAGCCAGCTGCTGACAGAACCACCCCAGGGCCTTGGGCTTCCAGAGCTGGGGTGGAAGGACCTCTTCCCACTCCTGCTGCCTGCTTGCCAGTACTCCACCCACAGCAAGCGGCTTGGAGGGCCAGGGGGCGGGGCCTGCGTTTGTCGCTGTTGTTTGTAAGCCCAGGCCGGGAAAGCCGTGGAGGAGGCAGGGGGTCTAGCGGCTAGTTAATACTGCTTGTGAGCTTTGGGCTCCGAGAACAGAAGTGGAGGTCCTGACCTGGGCACGCCACAGGAGGTCAGGCTGCTTCCGGTGCACCCCCTTACACCTTACACCTTGAGCCCCTTAAACAGGTTTCAAGACCTCTGATGGGTGAGATGGGAGGATGGCGGAGAAATAAATTAAACCCAGGGAAGAGAAGGGAGGGAGATGCTGAAGCCGATCTCCAAAATGTCTTAAGAATGGAAAGACAAAGGTAATGGTGCCTGGCGGGCGGTTCAAGCCTGCAGCTCCCTGTCGCTGGAGGCTGCCATATAAGAATCACAGAGTCAGCGGGGTGGCGGGGCTGGGCGGTGGTGGCCCAGCACTCTGAGAGGCAGAGGCAGGCGGATTTCTGGGTTTGAGGCCAGCCTGGTCTACAAAGTGAGTTCCAGGACAGCCAGGGCTATACAGAGAAACCCTGTCTCGAAAAAAACAAATCCAACCTCCCCCGCCCCCCCCCCCCAAAAAAAAAAAGAATCACAGAGTCTGAGAGTCTCGTGGCTGGTCTTGGCCATCAATCATCTCGACTACATCTGGAATTAACTAAAACCCGAAAATGGACGAGCACACCTGTGAGGGATATTTGGGGTGGGGGCGGGAGGGGGGGCGGAGAGTGTATGTGCATAATTTGAAGGGGGAAGATCCACTTCTTTTTTTTTTTTTTTTTTTTTTTTTGGTTTTTCAAGACAGGGTTTCTCTGTGTAGCTCCGGCTGTCCTGGAACTCACTCGGTAGACCAGGCTGGCCTCGAACTCAGAAATCCGCCTGCCTCTGCCTCCCAAGTGCTGCGATTAAAGGCGTGCGCCACCACCGCCCAGCGGAAGATCCACTTCTAATCCAGATCTTTGAGGCAGGAAAACCCAGCGCTCACCAGGACCAGTGGCTTCCAGCCTCTGCTCCCTGAACGCAGGCACACTAGGAGAGGTGCCTCAAGGTCTGCCTCTGACGCCAAGTTTCTTTTAAAGATTTATTTATATGTATGAATGTTTGTCTGCAATTACTGCACACCAGGGCACACCTAGCACCCAAGGAAGCCAGAAGAGAGCCTTGGACCCCTAGAACTGCAGTTACAGAGGGCTGTGCACCACCATGTGGGTGCTGGGAATGGAACCCGGGCCTCTGCAAAACAGTAAGTGCTTTAAACTGCTGTCATCTCCCCAGCCACTGCACCCCCCCCCTTTTGTTTTATGTCATTTGCTTGTTGTTTGAGACAGGATTCTTCTGTGTCCTCCTGGTTGTCCTGGAACTCTCTCTGTAAACCAGGCTAGCCTTGAATCCAAAGATCTACCTGTCTCTGCCTCCCAGCTGCTGGAACTAAAAGCATGCACTGTCATCACCTGCCTCTCTCTTTAATTTATGAGCTAATTAATTAATTTCGGAGCCAGGGGTTCTCTGTGTACTCACTCTGTAGACTAGGCTAGCCTCAAACTCAGAGATCCACCTGTCTGCCTCCTAAGTATTGAGGTTAAAGATATGGACTACCACCATCTAGCTTGATTTGTTTATATTTCATGTGCATTGGTAGTTGGCCTAGATGTCTGTCTATATGAGGTGCCAGTCCCCTAGCACTGGAGTCACAGAGTTGTGAGCTTCCATGTGCATGCTGGGAACTGAACGCAGGTCCACAGGTGCTCCTAACAGCTCTTCTCCCCAGACCAATCCTTCCACTTATTTGTATATATGTGAGAATACACTGTCACCCCAGACACACCAGAAGAGGGCATCAGATCCCATTACAGATACTTGTGAGCCACCGTGTGGTTGTTGGGAATTGAACTCAGGACCCCTAGAAAAAACAGTGCTTCTAATTGCTGAGCCATCTCTCCAGCCCAACCCTCCCATTCTTAAATTGCTTTTGTTGGAGTATTTTGTCACAACAGGAAATAAGGGAGGCATCTCGTAAGAGTGAGGATCTGAGTTTGGTCTCCAGGACTGGCACAAAAAGCCAAGATCAACTTCTGTGCACACACAACCACACAGGCGCATAGATACTTACACACAAAAGAGAAGATATAGGGAGAAAAATAAAAAGAGTAATTGGCTTGCATCAGTACATCTAGGGTTTAGGACAGACCGTCTTGTTGTCTGTGAGGACATGAAGGGCCCAGGCTGGTCAAGGCCCTGCAGAGCAGGCTTCCCGGCCTCCGACCCGCCACCGTTCCTGCAGCCCGCCGTGCTCTCCGTGTTCCTTCGCTTCCTTTGGTTTTGAGGGGAAAGGGAGCCTGGGAGGTGGAAGATCCCGAGAGAATACCAAGACTATGGGGTTTGTTTCTTAGGACAGACAGTGTGCTTCTCTGTGGGGGAACCAAGTGAAGCAGTGGCTGTGCCGGGACTGAGAAAGGACATCTTCATGGCGGGGCAGCGAGGCCTGTCAAGGCAGGGGAACTGGGACTTCAGTCCAAGTGGTCCCTGCTATCACCTACCTGCAGCAGACGAAGGAGGGATGATCCCCCATTGTTATTTAATAGACCTTTTGTGTTTTTTAAAAAATAAGCATGTGGTCCTTTTGTAAGGAAAAGCCCAAATAAAAAAGCATTAAGGGAAAAAAATGTAAAGAAAAGCAGGATATGACTAGTTTTATGTCATCCTGACCCAAGCCAGAGTCATTAGAAAGGAGGGGATTGCCTCCTTAAGATTGGCCTGTAGGCCACCCTATAGGGCATTGTCTTAATTAATTAGTGATTGATGGGGAAGGTCCCAGATCACTGTGGTGACTTTCCTGGCCTGGAGGTCCTGGTGTTATAAGAGGGCAGCTGAGCAAGTCAGGAGGAGCAAGCCAGTGAGCAGCACCCCTCCATGGCCTCTGCACCAGCTCCTGCCTCCAGGTCCCTGCCCCGTTTGAGTTCCTACCTTGGCTTTAGTCAGGATAGTAAGCCAAAAACCCCTTTCCTCCCCAGCTTGCTTCTGCCACAGTGTTTCATTACAGCAATAATGAATGCAGCCAAGACAGTGTCAGAGTGCCATATTCCGAAGCGTCGTCTGATATGTAAAGTGTGAATAGGTTTATATGTGCAAAAAACGTCTGGGACATGAAGGTACCGCTTGTAGAGGCTTGGGGCAGGCCTGGCGGGGCAGGTACACAGCCTCAGAGGAAGGGAGCACACACCCTCAGAGGAAGGGAACACTGGAGACTAAACCGGTTGCTCAGTGTGGCTGACACCAGGCCGGGCTCACAGCACTTAGCTCAGGCCTAGCCCTGGGCAAACCCGGGAAGGCAGCATGTTTCTTTGTCTTACATTGATCCGGTTTCCCCAGTCCACTTGACCACTCACATTTATCCTGTGTTTTTCCTGAACAACGAGTCCACACCCTGGTGCTCAGAATAACACCCATGCTCAGAGAAAAGGAAGAGCATCTTTAAATGATGCGGTGGTCTGCCAGGCTCCATCCCAAATCCTTACAAACACCATCCCATCTGGCTGTTACTGGTGCTTCAAACTCAGCACCTCCAGCTCCTTCTGTGTGTCTAGGGCAGCCTCTGATCACCTCTGGACTGCAGGCTTATCTCTGGGGCAATTCTTTATTCCTCAGTAAACCATAGCTTGTTTTTTTTTTTTTTTTATCAGAATTTTCCTCATAGTGAGCGGTTCGAGCAGGGGCTGTGGCCTAACGATTAGGGATGGGTGTTTCAAGAAGCAGTTAGATGCCGGGCCCGGTGGTGGTGCACGCCTTTAATCCCAGCACTTGGGAAGCAGAGGCAGGCGGATTTCTGAGTTCGAGGCCAGCCTGGTCTACAGAGTGAGTTCCAGGACAGCCAGGGCTATATAGAGAAACCCTGACTTGGAAAAAAACAAAACAACAAAAAAAAAAAAAAAAAAAAAAGAAGCAGTTAGACTAGGGAGATGGGTCAGTTGGTGAAACCTTGTCATACATGTGTGAGGACCTGGGTTTGAATCCCCAGAACACGTGTGAAGCCAGGAGTAGTGGTGTGTATCTGCAGTTCCAGTGCCCTGCAGAGGAGATGTGGGGTGGAGACAGGAGCCCTAGACACCTAAAAACTAGAGACTCTGTCAAATGCAGGGGAAGCTGAAGACTGATACCCAAGGTTGTCCTCTGACTTCCAAAGAATGTCCAGAACACAAAGCCACCCATGCTCACACACATGAATGTGCACACACGTACACATCAGACACAAAAAATTAGGTAAAAGCAACTCTGAGTTCAGCCTCCAGCACAGCACAAAAAGGGGTGGAAAACCAGCTGCTCTATTCTCAACTGTTTTCCTGTATCTTTCACAAATAAGTTTGTTCTCTATTCATTGTAACTTACAATGAATAGAGAACACATGATAAAGTTGTCATGAAGCCGCCACCCTGCTTATATGCAGATAATGATACAAAGATTAATCAAGAGCTAGGTAGGGGGGGCTCAGGCCTGTCTGATCCCAGGAATTGGAGATCAGGAGTTCTGTGTTCTCCTCAGCTACACAGCAATTTCAAGGCTGGCCCAGGCTACGTGAAACCCCATCTTAAAAACAAACACATAAAACACCTCAAACAAAACAACAAAGATTGGGCTGGAGAGATGGCTCAGCAGTTAAGAGCACTGACTGCTCTTCCAGAGGACCTGAGTTCAATTCCCAGCAACCACATGGTGGCTCACAACCATCTGTAACGGGATCTGATGCTGGTGTGTCTGAAGAGAGCCACAGTGTACTTACATAAAATAAATAAATCTTAAAAAACAAAACAAACAAAAAAAAAAACACCGGGCGTTGGTGGCACACGCCTTTAATCCCAGCACTTGGGAGGCAGAGGCAGGTGGATTTCTGAGTTCGAGGCCAGCCTGGTCTACACAGTGAGTTTCAGGACAGCCAAGGCTACACAGAGAAACCCTGTCTCGAAAAACCAAAACAAACAAACAAACAAAAAAAAAAAACCCAAACCAAACCAAAAACAAAGATCAATCAAAAGTTGTATTTGATATAGATATTTTGAGATAGTAAGTAGGAAAGTGCTTACTGTCTCTTAGATTATAGGCCTCCCTGCCTTCTTTCCTTCCTTCCTTCCTTCCTTCCTTCCTTCCTTCCTTCCTTCCTTCCTTCCTTCCTTCCTTCCTGTTGATGGAATCTGTAGCCAGGCTGACCTCTGACTTCCTATTTAGCTGAAGATGACCTTAAACTTCTGATCCCTCTGCCTCTGTTTCCTGTATGCTGGGATTATGGCTACATAAGGCCATGCCAGGTTTGTTGATTGCTGGGATGACCCTCAGGGCTTCCTCCGTGCTGGCAAGTGTTTTCTACCAGTAGCTGCATCCCCAGTGCCGCAGATCTCATTTCAGTGGAAGTAAGCCACGGCAGAAATATCAGAGAAATGACCAAAGGTTGTGCTGGGGTCTGGTGTGCGCTGACAAAGGTGATAGGTACCGTTTCTATCTGGCAGTGCCAGACAGTAAAGAGAAACATGGGTTTAGTACCATGTAATTTCACCTTTGATGCTGAGCCATCTTCCCCTTGCTTTTTTATTATTATTATTATTATTATTATTATTATTATTATTATTATTTTCTATTCGGTAGCTTGGGAATCAGTTATCCATATAATCTTACCAAGCAGTAGACTTTTTAATTTTAGAAGTTTTTATAAGAAGGTTAACAATTATCTGGTGGTGGTGAATGATTGAAACCCAAGCACTTGAGAGACAGAGGCAGAAGGCTAGCTCAAAGTCACTCTCAGGTACATAGTAAGTTTGAGGACAGTCTGAGTTATAGAAGACCCCTTAAGACCCCTTCTTTTTTTTTTTTTTTTTTTTTTTTTTTTTGGGTTTTTCGAGACAGGGTTTCTCTGTGTAGTCCTGACTGTCCTGGAACTCACTCTGTAGACCAGGCTGGCCTTGAACTCAGAAATCCACCTGCTTCTGCCTCCTAAGTGCTGGGATTACAGGCATGTGCCACCACGCCCGGCTTATGGAAGACCCCTTCTAAAACCCATAAAGAGGTGGGTCTGGCGGCACAGGCTGAGGCAAATGATTGCAAGTTTGATACTAGCCTGGGCTACAGGTTGTATTCAAGACTAGCCTAGGCAACTTGGGTGAAACCATGTCTTGAAGTAAAAGTGAAAAAGAAGACCAGGGATATAGCTCAGTGCTATATGCAAGGCTCTCGCTTCACCAGTGCCCTCCCCACTAACAGGAGGAGGAAGATGAGGAAGAGGAAGAAGGAGAGGAGGAAGAGGAGGAAGAGTAAGAAAAACCGGCTAAATGTCTCCTCAAGTAAATATGTTTTCCACCCAAGACCTGAGTTCAATCCTAGAAACCCACTCAAAGGCAGGAGGCTGGGCCAGTCACCCTCTGATTCACAGAGTGCCCACAAACATATCATGTACATATACAGTTATAAGTAGACAGATAAAGGTTAACAATAAGAATTCTAATGCAAGCTGGGCGGTGGTGGCGCACACCTTTAATCCCAGCACTTGGGAGGCAGAGGCAGGTGGATTTCTGAGTTCGAGGCCAGCCTGGTCTACAAAGTGAGTTCCAGGACAGCCCAAACTACACAGAGAAACCCTGTCTCGAAAAAAAACAAAACAAAACAAAACAAAAGGAATTCTAATGCAATCATCCATTCTCAGTCTTAGAGATCAAAACAACACTAGGAAGGAAAAGCCAAGTCCTTCACATCTTTTCCTTCTTGTAAACCCGTAACGTGATAAAAATAAGATTATTGTACATGTTCTTAACCTCCCTCCATCCTTTTTTCCTTTCTTCATTTTCTTTCTTCCCTTCCTCTCCCCTTTCTTTCTTTTTTCTTTTTTTCCTTTTTTGAGACAGGGTTTCTCTGTGTAGCCCTGGCTGTCCTGAAATTCACTCTGTAGACCAGGCTGGCCTCAGACTCAGAGATCTGCCTGCCTCTGCCTCCCAAGTGCTGGGACTAAAGTCATGTGCCACCACGCCCGGCTATTTATTTTGTTATTAAGGTTTAGCACTTGTTTTTGTGCCTGTGTGTGCAGTGTACAGAGTAGACCGGAGGACGTCAGGTCCCCTGGAGCTGGAGTTGCAGATGCAGAACCGCCCCGCCCCTGTGTGGATGCTGAGATCTGAATTCCAGCCCTCAGGACGCAGCAGCAAATGCTCTTAGCCACCGAATCATCTTTCTTGTCCTGAATTTCTTTCTTTCTTTCTTTTTTTTCCCCGTTTTTTCGAGACAGGGTTTCACTGTGTAGCCCTGGCTGTCCTGGAACTCACTCTGTAGACCAGGCTGGCCTCGAACTCAGAAATCCACCTGCCTCTGCCTCCCAGAGTGCTGGGATTACAGGCGTGCGCCACCACCGCCTGGCATCTGAATTTCTTTCTTTTTGAGACAGGGTATTGTGAAGCCTGGGCTGTCCTCAAACTCTATAGATGGTTTAGGCTAGCCTCGAACTACAGACCTTCCTGCCTCTACCTCTCCGAAATGAATTACAAGTTTATACCATTCCACCCAACTTCCACCTTAGAGCTTTATTTATTTATTCATTTATTTAACTCCTGGAAGTTGTTGTGTAACCCAGGGCAGGCTCTAATTCATGGGGGTTCACCTGGCTCAGCCTTGAGTGCTTGTGTTAAAGACATGTACTCCTGTGCCTACCTAAAATAAACACTAAACAGATTCCTTGTGTAAATATTTTAGATTACGGAACTTTAAGATAAGAATTCTTGCCTGGGGTGTAGCTCAGTTGGCAGAGTGTCTGGGTTCAAACCCCAGCAACACAAAAACCCTGGTGTAGTGGGCTCTTCCCTGCAGTCCCAGTGCTTGGAACTTCAGGACGGAAGAATCAAGAATTCAAGTTCATCCTCTGCATCTTAGTGAGTTTGAGGCCAGCCTCAGCTACATGAGATCCTGACTCAAAGAAGGAGGAAGAAGAGGAAAAAGAAGAAAAGGAAGAGGAAGAGGAGGAAGAAGAGAAAGAAGAGGAAGAGGAAGAATAAGAATTTTTAATTAATCATGGAGTCTCATACCTGTAATTCCAATGCTCAAAAGGCTGAGCCAGGAGGATTGCCTTGAGTTCAAGGCCAGCCTTAGGTACATAGTGTGAGCCTATCTCAAAAATATAACAACAAGGAAGCAACAACAACAAAATTCTTTTTAAATTACAGGTAGGACTTCCAGCTTTCTGAGACCTGCCTCTGCTTTGCGAAGCACCTTTTCTCTTTGTGTGTCTGTTGTATGTGTGTTTCCTCACATCCAATAAACACTTTTCTTCAACTGTATGATAAGTAAATAAACAATATAAGAATACCATTATCATTTCTAAAATAATAGGTTTTTACCACGGTGAGATATTTACCCTAGTTCATTGTATCGCTTGATAAATCAAAGACCCTGATTTTCTGTTTAAATGAAGAGGGTGTTGCTGACCCACAAGTCAGCTCCTCTGTTGTACATCCAGTGCAGGAGAGATGGGACACGCAGCTGTGCAGTCTGGGAGAGGAAGGGGTGCTTCCGGCCACAGGGACGCAGGGCACAAGCTTCCCCAGAGCACCCTCCCTCTGACTCTCCCACTGTGCCAGGCCTGGCTCCAGAACAGTTGAGACAAAAGCCATAAAACAGCTTTTATGCAAGTCTTTGGCTTCACAGACTTGGCTAGCACCTTCACAGTCAAGAGCTTGGGAGTGAAGAAATGTGTCTCAGTTAATGGCTTAAATTAATCTTTCAAACTCCCTAATAAAGCTTCCATCTTGAACAGGTTTCAAACCCTAGAATATCTAAAGGAAAATGAAAGCTCTTGTCTTTGGGGCTGGGAAAGACCTGGACTCCCTGGAGTCGTGTTCACCTGATTCACTGTTTTCTTGTTAAGCCTTGGGACAGGCAGGAGCACATCCCTACTCTCTAAGGAGCCCAGGGCACCGTTTCTCACCTCAGTACGTAGGTGCTGCCTGGGAAGAGGGCAGGGGATCTCTCCCAGTGTCCCAGGAAGACTCAGTTCTGTGAGGTCACCTGGCCTGAGTGTCTGGTCTGTTTTGATACATTCCAACTAAGCTCTCCCCGGGGTCCATCTGGTGCTACAGCGATACTGAACGCATTCTCTGTGGATGGAAGCATGAGACATGGGAGCCCGGACTTCCTGCCCAACTGACCAAAGGCTGCCCAGAAACCGACCTGTTAGGGCTTTTTAATTTATTTTTTATCCTTTGAGAATGTTATACACAAATACAATGCAATATGATTATATCCACACCCACATCCCCCCCATACCATGCAGTATATCTACCCTTCAACTTGATGTCATAATTTCTCTTCTTTCCCCTCTTTCTTTTTCTTTTCTTCTTCTTGATAACCTACCAAGTCCAGTTATTGCACATATGCAAGGGTGTGGGCATGGGAAACCTACCAGTGGCCACATCCTCAAAGAATAAACTAATCCAGGTTTCAAAGGACTTCACTCGACTGTGCTGAACACAGTCACCAGTCAACCTGCTGGAAAAACAACAGACAAGGAAGCCGCCGAGGTGGAGGCTGGCGTGATCACCATCGAGCCAAGGAAGGCAGAGAGCAGCGGGTGCTGCCAAGGCTAAGCAGCGGCACGGAGGGGCTCTTCCCCAGAAGCCTCCGCAGGAGCAGGGCTGCAGACGTCCTGGTGGGAATCCCCTCCTGTCTCACTGCCGCAGAGAAGACATTTCTGATGGAAGGAGAGGAAAGGGAAGGGGGGGGTAGATCTAGCATCAGAAAATCAAAGTTGAGCGGCTGACGAACAAAACACAAACTGGATCTCATTAGTGATTAGAAAAATATGTGTTAAAGCACCAGCGAGCATGAATGTCAAAATTACAGAGCATCTGGGTAGGTGGTGCACCCTTGTGAGCCCGGCACTTAGGGGCTGAGGCAGGGGGATTCAGTTTGAGGCCAGCTTAAGCTACATAGACTTTGTCTCAATGATAAAACAACAACAACAACAACAACAACAACAACAAGGTGAGGAGTCAGGAGGTAAAGTCACTGTCAAGTCTGGAGACCTGAGTCCCAGCCCTGGACCCTGTGTGGAAGTAGAGAACACCCTCCCAGAAGTTTTCCCTAATCTATACATAGGTGCCATGACACCACCCAGCCTCCCTCCAACAAACCTACAAACCAATAAATAGTAAAAACTTAAAGTTGAGAATATTCAAGGTTAGAAGTGGGTGGGAATTGGCATTTCTATTTTATTGTCCAAAGTATAAAATGGTGGTGATTTTAGGATACACACATCTAGCGAATTTCAAACGGAAGTCTGTGTCTGAGATCTCTATGGAAACAGGCCAGCATGAACAGGGTGATCCCTGCAGCACCACGTAACAGATGCAGAGCAGCGATGCAGAGCAGCGATGCTCCCGGTTATTACGGCGTCTTGGTAAATGTGCAGTATCAAGCCACCAGGAAGCAGTCTGTGTGCGGCTGACATGGAGGGACAACCAAGAAGTACAGCCGGGTGCTTGCCTGCCTCCTCAGCCAGGACACTAAAGTCGGCACGATACAGAGATTAGCGTAGTCCTGGGCAATGATGGCACATGGATTTGTGACGTGTTCTGTGTTAACAAACAGAAAAGAAAACATACAGTTGGGTAGAGGAGAAAACTATGACCTCATTTCAATTAAAACTACACACGCGCGCGCACACACACACACACACACACACACACATGAATCTAAATGAGATAGACCAATTAAATATCATATACATTTATGTGTGTTTTTTTGTTTTTGTTTTGTTTTGTTTTTTGAGACAGGGTTTCTCTGTGTAGCCCTGGCTGTCCTGGAACTCACTCTGTAGACCAGGCTGGCCTCGAACTCAGAAATCCACTTGCCTCTGCCTCCCAAGTGCTGGAATTAAAGGCGTGCACCACCACTGCCTGGCCATTTATGTATTTATAGGCAAATAGGAAATAATTTATAGAGATAAACTTTCCTTTATCATACAAGTATAAGTAACAATAGTCACTTTTTTTCCCCGTGTGTGTGTGTGTGTGTGTGTGTGTGTGTGTGTGTGTGTTGAGGTGGCTTTTCATATAGCCTAGGCTGTCCTCAAACTCAGTACATAGTGGTGATGACCTTGCACCCACCTCTAATCCTGCTGCTTTCCCCTGCTGAGTGCAGGAATCACTTGGTTTGTGAGGTGCTGGGGAGTGAACCCAGGACCTCATGCATTCCAAGCCAGCACTCTGAGCTACACCCCCTTACCACGCCCCTCCCCGCCCCCCACCGGCCCAACCCTCTCCTAGGTAGCCTGGAATTTGAGGCAGCTCCTGGGCCTCCATCTCCAGTGCTGGTATTCCGTCCCGTGCCACCGCGCCTGGCTTTTGAAAACTTGGATTTTAGAGATGGTTTACTTTTCATAGTATTTATAGTTTTACACTTATGTATTTATTTGGCTTTTCTTTTGGTGTTGAAGATTGATACGTGTCTAAGCTTTATATTGAGGTATGCATAATTTAAAAATTGAAGTAGTGTAAGAACCTAATAATGATGTTGCGTATTAGATGAGCAAAAAATTTAAAGATCCAGTAAAAACTTTAAAAATCCAGTAGGGATTACATAACTGCTCTTCTGGAGGTCCCGAGCTTGGTTCCCAGGCAGCCTACAACGACCTGTAATTCTAGCTCCAGGGGATCAGATGCCTCTGGCCTCTGTGGGCACCTAGACATACCCACAAACAGAATACACAAGGACACAGAATTAAAAAGAAGATAAACCTTCAAGACAATAAGCCCTAGCATTAGCGAGACACTCACTCTTCAGGACTTGTGAATGGGTCGACGGAGCCCTAGTACCCATCAAAAGTAAAAGTGGCGTGTTGAGCCTCGTGGGAATCCCAGCCTTGAGGAACTGCCTGGACCAGCAGGCCAGACACAGGCGGTAACAACAGTTCCCGCCGTGAACGGTTAGTGCCTCCTCAGCACTGCTCTAAGCCCTTTAGGGTAGAAGGATGAACCACACCCACTCCCATAAAGGCTGACACTAACCTCTCTAAGCTCTTTATGTGGTCCACCTTAATCTCCAAACAACTCTATAAAGTGGATACTCACTTTAGTTCCAATTTACAAACCAGGAAGAGGCTGCTGAGAAAGGGAAAGTAACCCAAAGTTGCTCTCGGCAGAGCCCAGGGTTTGATTCCTGGTTCTGGCTTCAGATTCTTGGGCCTTGTCTTTGTCTTAGTTTTGTTTTGTTTGGTTTGGTTTTTTTTTTTTTTTTTTTTGGTTTTTTTGTTTGTTTGTTTGGTTGGTTGGTTGTTTTGTTGTTGTTGTTGTTGTTGTTTTGTTTTTTGTTTTGTTTTTTGTTTTTTTGGTTTTTCGAGACAGGGTTTCTCTGTATAGCCCTGGCTGTCCTGGAACTCACTCTGTAGACCAGGCTGGCCTTGAACTCAGAAATCCTCCTGCCTCTGCCTCCCAAGTACTGGATTAAAGGCGTGCGCCACCACTGCCGGCTAGGTTTTTGTTTTTGTTTTCCAGAACATTTCTTTATTTTTCATTGAGACTTTCTCAGAGGATATAGCTGATATTGTCCCCACCCCGCTCCCAAGAAGGGTTAGTGTGCCCACTGCTAAAAAGCAGACTCGGACAGTTTCAAGGACTGGAACCAACCTTAAATGGCAAAAATGTTTTCTATCTGAATTATCATAAAAATGTTTAAGTAAAAAAATGAAAGTAAAGGAGCAAAAGTGGCTTCAGAGTGAAAAGATCATTCACGGTTCATGTCAGACATTCAGTCTTGGCTTGAGCGTAATGAAGTGGAAACAGGATCGCTATCATAAAAAAGGTTCACTACAGCGCGCTGTGTGCACCTGTTCCAAGGCCACCCCAGCCCCTGATGCTTCTGACTCAGTTACTTCCCAGCCTGTTGGGCCTGTCGACGGAGGAGCACGTAGATCTTCTCTTTGATCCAGTCTTTGTTGTACGGCTGGTATGTCTGTGTATCAGCTCGGTAAACAAGACAGCTGAGATCTGCCAGATCGTCAATAAAATCAAACAACTGACTGATGTCGTATGTGATGGAAGGGCTGTTGGGATTCATCCTCTCCAGATGTTCTTCATACATTTTACAAACACCTTCCATGCACTCATTCACAGAGTCAGAATCGGTGTAAGTCCTGCCTTCTGGCCTCTTGGTAGGCTGAACCAGCAAAATGGTGTGAGACATCGCACCAAAGCTTTGCGGTAGCCGCGCTAACACCTCCACCACTGCACCTTAGTTAGGGATTCTATTCCTGCACAAACATCATGACCAAGAAGTAAGTTGGGGAGGAAAGTTTATTCCGCTTACACTTCCACATTGCTGTTCATCACCAAAGGAAGTCAGGACTGAAACTCAAGCAGGTCAGGAAGCAGGAGTTGATGCAGAGGCCATGGAGGGATGTTCCTTACTGGCTTGCTTCCCCTGGCTTGCTCAGTCTGCTTTTTTTTTTTTTTTTTTTTTTTTGGTTTTTCGAGACAGGGTTTCTCTGTATAGCTCTGGCTGTCCTGGAACTCACTTTGGAGACCAGGTTGGCCTCGAACTCAGAGATCCACCTGCCTCTGCCTCCCAAGTGCTGGGATTAAAGGCGTGCGCCACCACCGCCCGGCTCTCAGCCTGTTTTCTTATAGAACCCAAGAATACCAGCTCAGAGATGGCACCACCCACAAGGGGCCCTCCCCCCTTGATCACCAACTGAGAAAACGCCCCACAGCTGGCTCTCATGGAAACATTTCCTCAACTGAAGCTCTTTTCTCTGTGATAACTCCAGCCTGTGTCAAGCTGACACACAAAACCAGCCAGTACAGGTCTGTAGCCTCTGTCTCACTGGGCATTGAAGTCACCCAGTTTAATAGTTAGCACTTCACACTAGGGTCTGTCCAGTCATATCGTTTGGGATTGCTGCTTAGAGGGCTGGTCAGTGCATTTGGCATTTTTAAAAAAATAGTATTTGGTAAGAAGCAAAAGGCTAGCTTCTCTCAAGTGTCCTTGCAACCAAGAGCAAGCATGTGATGGCTCTGCGTGTGCAAGCCTTGCACAGTGAGCTTCGGCTGAGCAGGGAAGACAGGCGTGGGGCATGGGGCGTGGGGCGCGGGGCACGGGGCGTGGGGCAGAGCTGCAGAAGTCTCCAGGCCCAGTGCATCCAGAGTGTCAACTTGGAACTTGAGGGGCAGAGGCAGTGTCCTCCGAGTGCGACAGAAAAGGCTGTCTGGCTGCTTCCAGATGAACCTCAGTCACATCTAGGCCCGTGACTCAGCAAATCCAGCAGTGCTTAGCAAAGCAGGCTGTATATGAGGCAAGCCAGGACAATGGCTCTGGTGACCTGGGCACTTCAGCAAGTACTAGCTCTTTCCTTGAGAAATAATTAACCACTTGGGAGCTCCCGGGTCTCAACAAAAAACAAACAAAGGATCATGGGACATCAGGTGACCTTATGACACATCCTTCTTCCCAAACCAGGGATTAACTGATTTACCCAGAGAGCCAGCCCAGAGGATCCTCATGCTCCTACACGGAGGGCAGAGGGAGGCTGCAGACCCCTGGTCTGCCCCAAGCTTGTGGGTAACCTCTCCTTCCTCCGCCTGCTGCAGGGGATTCAGGAACGCTGCATGACAGACACAGAAGAGAACATTCCGGCCTGTCTTGTGGGGGTGGGTGGGGCTGTGGGAGAATGGGGGATGGGGGGGTGTTCCCTCCACACACCACCAGCTCAGAGGCCCATTATTAAAAGATAAACCGCAAAGCTTTTAGAACTACACTGCCTGTGTTTGTATTCTGGTTTATTAGGTACAAATTGGGGCACAGGATTTAACCTTTCTGTACCTCAGTTTTATCTCTGCAAGAGAGACAGAATAGCTTGTTTGAAAAACTGAGAGAAGCCGGGCGGTGATGGCGCACGCCTTTAATCCCAGCACTTGGGAGGCAGAGGCAGGCGGATTTCTGAGTTCGAGGCCAGCCTGGTCTACAGAGTTACAGAGTGAGTTCCAGGACAGCCGGGACTACACAGAGATACCCTGTCTCGAAAACCCAAAAACAAACAAACAAACAAACAAACAAACTGAGAGAAAATATGCAAAAAGCACTCAGAGCCTATTGTGAGTTAAATGCGACTGTAGTTGTTGTAGTGGTAAAGCCCCTCGCCCCCTTTCTGAGATAGAGTCTCATTATACAGCTCTGGAACTCTGGATATGTAGATCAGGATAGCCTTGAACTCACAGAGATCCACCTCCACCTCAGTGCCAGGATTTAAGCCCCGAGCCCCTTTGAGACGATCTCTGGAGACCCTGTGGTACAGCAGTGTCCCTGTGCTTAGCACCAGTGAACTGTACAGTTAATATGTCAAAGAGAGAGTCAATGAGATGGCTCAGCAGCTAAGAGCACTGGCCCCCTCCCAGAGGGCCCAGGTTCAATTCCCAGTACAACCCAGGCAGTAGCTCACAACCATCTGTAACTCTAATGTGCTGCGCTGCGTGTACCTGGTGCATAGACTAGGGGGCTGGAGAGACGGATGCTCAGAGTAGTGGCTGCTCTTACAGAGGACTAGGCTCAGCTCCTAGAATCCTTATTGAGTGGCTCCAGCTCCAGACAAGCTGATGCCCTCTGAGACACATAAATAAAAAATAAAAGAAATTTTAAAATTAGATAAATTCCTTGAGAGAAGGTCTTGGAAGTTAGTGGAGATGGAAAAGCCTCCGCGGGGCAAATTCCGGCCTGAGCGCGTCTTTACCGGGGCTGTGCTGCCTTGGAGCCGACAGGGCACAGAGCAGAGCAAAGGCTTTGGCTAGGTGCAAAGACAAGATCAGAGGGCTAGGGGAAGGGGCTGGGAAGAAGGCCTGTAACGGGACCTTCTGGGCAGACCTCAGGCTAGAGAGCCCCTCCCCATCGGCACTTCTGGAAGCCATTCCTGCGAGCGGGCAAGGCACACCTGCTTCAACGATGCCCGTTCAGTTCCTTCCCAGACTTCTAGGTTGCCAATACTCCTTCAGAGCATGGGATACTCCTTACTAAGTCAGCCCAGCTGGAGCTGGTGCTGAAGGTCTGCTTGGCACGCAGAAGCTACCAAACCAGCTTGGCACCTGTAAAGGGTTGCTTGCACTGGCTCTCTTCCCGCAGAGAAAGTATAGAACTGTGTTGTCCCCTCCACGAGGAAATGTGTTTCTGGTTTCTGGTTTCTTTGCTTCCCTTGCTCCATCTCCCTGCCACCTCTGTCTACCATCTGTGGGCCTCTGGGGTGTCTCAGGTGCGGTTATGCTGTTCCACACTTTGTGGTTTCTGACCAAGGCTCTCGGTTCAGAGGTTTTCTTAGTTGGCTTTCTATTGCTGTGGTAAAACCGCATTTCCAAAAGCAGCTTGGGGAGGAGAGGGTTTATTTGGCTTACATGTTACAGTCCATCTTCAGAGGAAAGCCAAGGTAGGAATTAAAGCCCTGGAGAAATGAGGATTACTGGCTTGCTCAGCCTGCATTCTTATATCACCTACTAAGAGGTGACACCACCCACAGTGGGCTGGGCCCTTCCACATTAATCATCAATCTGGAGAATGCCCCTCAGATTGCCTGTAGAAGACCTCAATTGGGGTTCCTCTTCCCAGATAACTCCATCTTGGGTCAAGTTGAAAACAGAACAGGCCGGGCAGTGGTGGCGCACGCTTGTAATCCCAGCACTTGGGAGGCAGAAGCAGGCGGATTTCTGAGTTCGAGGCCATCCTGGTCTACAGAGTGAGTTCCAGGACAGCCCAAGCTACACAGAGAAACCCTGTCTCGAAAAACCAAAAAAAAAAAAAAAAAAAAAAAAAAAAAAAAGAAAGAGAGAAGAGAGAGAAAGAAAACAGAACAGAGCCGGGCGGTGGTGGCGCACGCCTTTAATCCCAGCACTTGGGAGGCAGAGGCAGGTGGATTTCTGAGTTCGAGGCCAGCCTGGTCTACAGAGCTAGTTCCAGGACAGCCAGGGGTACACAGAGAAACCCTGTCTCGAAAAACAAAAAACAAAAAACAAAAAAAAAAAAAACAGAACAGAACAAAACAAAACAAATAAACAAACAAACCCAACCACTACACCCAGTATGTAGAGTGCTCTGTAAGTACAATTTCTTCTAATCCTCATAGCAACCACTCAGATATGGGAACCGAGTCACAAACGAGCCTTTGTAAATGGTCCAAAGGCAACGAATGGTAGTGGGATGAGTAGTGATACCCGTTTCCTCAAACCCAGACATCTTGGCTCTGGGATCCATTCTTCTTAACGATTCCACAAAGGCCCACAGGGTGTACTCAAGACTTAGAAGTAGCTGGTTTTGTAGAAACAGACTATTGTAAGCCTTGGGAGGTTGGAGCGCCCTCAACAGAACACATGGCCTGAACCAACAGCCCTTCTATGCTATCTTTTCTCTCTCAGAATACACGATGACCCAGGACCTCAGGTGGAGGGGGTGCAGGCCAAAGAGGAGCCTCTTATTTTTACACATAATGACCCATTTGTGACAGTTTAGCTTGTAGGCCATTACTCAGGAGTCTACTGGTTTATAGGTTTGGTACCTGTGATGAGTAGGGTTTTTGTTTGTTTTTGTCAAGACAACACAAACTAGGGTCGTCTGAGAAGAGGGAACCTCAATCTCTCAATCTCTTTATGGTGAAATGCCTTCATCATATGGGCCTGCGGGAGTTTTCCTGATAAATGATTGATGTGGGAAGACCCACACCAGTGTGGGCAGTTCCACCCTTCGGCAGGTGATCCTGGGACGTTTAAGTCATATCAGCCTGGAGAGCAAGCCAGTGAGAAGCATTCCTCTGTGGTCTCCTCTTCAGTTCCCACCTCCATGTTGCTGCCCTGGTTGAGTTCTTGCTTCGGCTTCTCTCAGTGATGGACTGTGATCATGACTCGATCCTTTTCAAGTTGCTTTTGGTTGAGGTGTTTACCACACCAATGGAAAGCAAACTAGAACAGCATTCTAAAAAGATCTGCTCCGATGAGCAGGGACTCAGTTGGACTACCTGGCTTTTTTGAGCTCTTTAAGCCATCAGGTAATCAGGCAGTAAAGATGTTAAGTGGGGGGATTGATGACTTAGAGGAAATGGTGTTGTCAGGGGTCAGGGAGGAGGGGGCTACAACACAGGGTGACACTCCTGGGTACTGTGTCCAATAGCTAAAGTTAACAGAAGCCTAAAGGGGCAGACACAAACAGCTACAAGTTTAGATCCTCCAGGAATGAAGGGCTTGGGTTACTCGGTAAGGAAAGTAGTTGGGTCGACCGGAGCCTGGCCGTGTTTCATGCTGGTGAGGGGGCAGCCCAGGTTACTCGGGCTCAATGCTAGCACATGCTGGCTGTGTGCCCCTCTTGTCATTAATTCCCACATCTGCCCAGTGGGGAAGACACTAACTCAAACCTGAGATAGTAATTGTGAGAAGTAAGTGATGCCTGTAAAGTTTTTAGAACAGGGTCTGGCATGTAACAGACACACCATAAATGTGAGCTATTAACACAGCAAAGGAAGGAGAGAAACAAAAAGGGTGGCCATAAACCCTAGGCTAGCCTGGGGGTTGGCTGTAAAACCAAGGCTAGTGCACACAAAAAGCTGTATAGAAATGCTTTTATCAGTTGTATTTGAAATAGGCAAAACTGGAACGAAAACAACTCTGATGCCCTTGAAGCTTGAGAATGATTAAACAAACGTTAGCAATCCATGCCACAATACGCATTACTCAGCAATAAAAAGGAAGTATTGATACACCGCAGCTGAGCGCGTCTACAGCAAACCATGCACAGCGATAAGAGCCGATGGTGGAAGGGTACGTGGCGCATGGCCCCGTGAACAGAACATTCTTTTTTAAAAAAATTAATTTATTTTTTTACACTCCATATTTTATCCCCCACCCCTACCCCATCTACCCTCTGACTGTTCCACATCCCAAACCTCCTCCCCCTCCATCACCCCTCCACTCCTGTCTCCAGGTGGATGTCCCCAGTCCCCTACCCCACCTGGCCTCTAAACTCCCTGGGGCCTCCAGTCTCTTGAGGGTCAGGTGCATCATCTCTGAATGAACACAGACCCTCAGTCCTCTACTGTATGTGTGTTGGGGCCTCATATCAGCTGGTGTATGCTGCTTGGTTTGTGGTGCAGTGTCTAAGAGATCGCAGGAGTCCAGGTGAGTTGAGACTGCTGGTCCTCCTACAGGCTCGCCCTTCTCCTCAGCTTCTCTCAGCCTTCCCTAATTCCACAGCAGGGGTCAGCTGCTTCTGTCCCTTGGTTGGGTATAAATATCTGCGGCTAACTCTTTCGGCTTCTTGATGGGACTTCCAGAGTGCGGTCATGCGAGGCCCCCTTTGGTGAGCGCTCCATAGCCTCAGTAATAGTGTCAGGCCTTGGGGCCTCCCCTTGAGCTGGACCCCACTTTGGGCCTGTCGCTGGACCTTCTTTACCTCAGGCTCCTCTCCATTTCCATCCCTGTAATCCTTTCAGACAGGAACAATTCTGGGTCCAGGAAAACACAGGCAAACAGGTGAAGGAATTGAATACAGCGATCCAAGACCTAAAAGCGGAAGCAGAGCATTCTTGAATGACAGACTCAGGGATCAACTCCCTGCTTGATGCCAACAGTTAGGAGGATGGGCTGAAGGGAAGGGCGTGAGCCTGGCTCTAGGGGACTCTGGGGGTGACAGAAATGTTCTGTGTATTAACACCGTGACACGTGGCAGCTCAAGGCAGTTGACTTTGAAGCCAGCATGGGTTGGGGAATGGCAAAAATGAAAAAAAACAAAAACCCAAAATCTTCTTTATATTGGCTGTGTCAGTGTCAAAATCCTGGTTGTGATATTGTACTAGACCTCTGTAGGTATTGCTGCTGGGGAGGTGTTTAAAGGGGACAGTGGCCCTATCTTGTCTCTTATGACTATGTGGGAACCTATAATTATAACAACAAATGAGGCGCAATTAGAATACGGGAGCCAGGCCTGAGGCACTTGCCCATGATCCCAGCACTGGCAGGCAGAGGCAAGCAGATCTCTGGGAATTTGAGACTGGCCTCCCCTACTTAGTGAGTTCCAGGCCAGCCAAAGCTGCTTAAGAAGACTCTGTCTCAGAAAGGGAGGTGGAGAGGTATAATTGAGTGTAAGGCTTAATATGTATGAAGACTTAGCTTCAATACTTAATGCTCTGACCCATTCAGAATGGCGTGGGGGTGCAGGTCGAGGATATGGCTCAGCTGGCTGGTAGAATCCTTGGCTAACAGGCACAAAGTCCTGGCTTTGATCCCCCTGGCCCCGCACTACCTAAACAGTATGGTGGTATATGCCTATGGCCTCAGGATTCAGGAGGCAGGAGGAGCCATAGTATTGTGAAGACTCAAAATAGAGAAATCAGGGCTGGAGAGATGGCTCAGTAGTTAAGAGCACTGACTGCTCTTCCGAAGGTCCTGAGTTCAATTCCCAGCAACCACATGGTGGCTCACAGCCATCCTTAATGAGATCTGACTCCCTCTTCTGGGGTGTACATACATATAATAAATAAACAAATCTTTAAAAAAAATAGAGATATCAAGTTGGAACTGACCTGAACATTTCGTTCCGAGTGGCTAATTCATAGCCAAAAGGAACCACTCAGGTCCCTGGGGGAGAAAAAATTTAGGTTTTTGTTGTTCCCACTCCCACACCCCCAACCCCGAGACAGGGTTTCTCTGTATAGTCCTGGCTGTCCTGGAACTCACTCTGTAGACCAGGCTGGCCTCGAACTCAGAAATCCGCCTGCCTCTGCCTCCCAAGTGCTAGAATTACAGGTGTGCGCCACCACACCCGGCTCAGTCTATTATGTCTTAGTCCCACTGTCTGAGAGCTTGTCATATAGGCCAGGCTGGCCCTGAATTCAGAGACCCACCTGCCTTCGCCTGCCTAGTGCTAGGATTAAGGTGAGTGCCACATGCTTGGCTTTTCCATTAGTCTTTTTTTTTTTTTTTTTTTTTTTTTTTTGAGACAGGGTTTCTCGGTGTAGCCCTGGCTGTCTTGGAACTCACTCTGTAGACCAGGCTGGCCTCAAACTCAGAAATCAGCCTGCCTCTGCCTCCCAAGTGCTGGGATTAAAGGTGTGTGCCTCCACCACCCAGCTTAAAGATTTCTTTATTTTACTTCATGTTTATGAATTTTTTACCTGCATGTGGGTCGGGTCCCCTGGACCTGGGGTACAGATGGTTGTGAGTTACCATATGGGTGCTGGGAATTGGATCCTGATACTCCGCAGAGCAATAAGTGTTCCGAACTGCTGAGCTGCGTCTCCAGCCCTGGCATATACACCGCTGGCAGGAAGCCCTCTAACCTCCAGTCTCAGCTTTTGTTTGATTCAGGCGTTAGGAACACCTGGATATCAAAACCGGGTAGATTCCCAGGGCTGCTACGGCTGCCATGGTGGGGTGTGGAGCCTCTGGCCGCTCTACAGTCTCTTTCTGAAAGTTCAGGAACACTTGAAGGTGGAATGTTGGCAGAGCAGGGGTGGAGTCGATGTGTGAACAGTTTGCTTTCCTCTGGGCACGTCGGGCTCTGGCTTCTCAGCAGGTGAGGCTCAGAAGGGGATTGGTGGGCCACGGTCAGGGGCGGACACATGAACTCCTGTGCCCACCCTTCTGGGTACTACCATGGCTCCATGGGTGGCAGCAGACCCTGGTGATAAATGGAAGATGCTTGCTATGCCTGTTTCATGCAGGTCATTGCTCCTATGGAGGGATCTTGGGGCAAGGCTGGAGAGATGGCTCAGTGCTTAAGAGCTCTGGCTGCTCTTCCAGAGGGCAAGAGTTTCATTCTCAGCACACACATGGCAACTAACAACTGTCTGTAACTCCAATTCCAGGGGACCCAATACACTCTTCTGGCCTTTCTGTGCACCAGTCACACACATAGTGACAGGCATCCTATAGGGAAAATACACATTAAAAACAAAAAGTTTAGCTAGGTGATGAAAGCACACCTTTAATCCCAGCACTCGGGAGGCAGAGGCAGGCGGATTTCTGAGTTCAAGGCCAGTCTGGTCTACAGAGCAAGTTCCAGGACAGCCAGGGCTACACAGAGAAACCCTGTCTTTAAAACCAAAACAACAGCAACAACAAGTTTAAAAGAAAAAGAGCTTGGGGGTGGGGGAGTGTGCCAAAGAGATGGCTCAGTGGTTAGGAGCACTCGCAGCTCCTCCAGAGACCCAGGGTTTGGTTGTCTGCATCCCATCAGGCAACTCAGGGTTGATTGAAACTCCAGCTTCAGGAGGGAATCATACCCCTTTTTCTGGCCACCATGGGCATCCACACACATGGTGTATGCATACCCAGACACACACACACACACACACACACACACACACACACACACACGGAGTTATACACTAAAAGGTTTTTTTGGTTTTTTTGTTTTTTTTGGTTTTTTTTTTTTTTTTTTTTTTTTTTTTTTGTTAAAGGATCTGGAGGGCTGGAGAGATGGCTCAGTGGTTAAGAGTGCTGACTGCTCTTCTGAAGGTTGTGAGTTCAAATCCCAGCAACTACATGGTGGCTCACAACCATCTGTAATGAGATCTGATGCCCTCTTCTGGGGTGTGTGAAGACAGCTACAGTGTACTTACATATAATAAATAAATCTTTAAAAAAAAAGTTTGCCTCACTATGCTCCCTGTCTGTTAAGAAAAGAAAAGAAAAGAGAAGAGAAGAGAAGAGAAGAGAAGAGAAGAGAAGAGAAGAGGAGAAAAGAAAAGAAAAGAAAAGAAAAAAGAAAGAAAAGGATCTGGAGAGCCATCAAGTCAGGAACGTGACATCCAGTTGTTTGTAAAGATCGTCTTAACTCAGCTCAGCTTTTAAGCTCCTTTAACTTCAGGTAAGGTAGAGGATGGGGAGGGCTGCTGGCTGGACACCGAGGTGGTTTGGAATGTGCACTGTGGACCCAGCTGCTAGTCCCACTGACTCCTGGTGCATTGTATTTCCTGAGAATACATTACCCTCAAGTGCCTTTAGCCTCAAAATGGGAAGAGAGAGATTATATAAACTCAAGGCAGAGCCATTGTATACTACAGCTCAGAAAAAAATTCATTAAATGCCTAAGGTGTCTATGTGCAGAGTTGAGCAGAACCTGAGAATAGAGGCTGCTCTTGGTTGGCAACTTGACTACATCTGGAAATAACAGAAACCGAGACACTCAGCCTTGGGCACTGAATAACTATTGGATTCTTGGACCTTCCATTGTTGGACCAGCTGGACCACAGCCTGTAAGCCATTCTAACAAATCACCTTTATGGATATATCTGTGTATACATATGTACACGTGTGTGTGTGTGTGTGTGTGTGTGTGTGTGTATTCATTCTATAAGCTCTGTTCCTAGAAAACCATGACTAATACAAATCTTAGTGACAAAAGTAGTTCTAGAGATACAGAAATATAAGGATGAATTTTTTAAGTATCTGGAATAAGATGTTCAATTTGCCAACACCAACAGTTACTGAAAACTCTCCTAAAAACTTTGGAGAGTACCAAATGCTCATGGTGTGAACTATTTTACAAACTGAAGGAGACAAATGCTTTTGATTATCCTGGTTCATTGATTGTGAGAGGCAATTAATTTGGCGACTTGCAAATAAAACTTTTGACAATTTGTGGGAAAAGGTAAGGAAAATGATGCTGCTGGTTTATTTTTGGCATCTCCAAATTAACTGAAAAAGGGCTCTGAAAAATGAGCTCTGAGATAAAATTAACCAACCTGTAGCATCTCAGAATACAGTAGACAACAATCAACTCAGGGATAAAACTGACTTTAGACTGTTTATATGATTCCAGATATGTATAAATAGTCTAAATGGAGCCGGGCGTGGTGGCGCATGCCTGTAATCCCAGCACTTGGGAGGCAGAGGCAGGCGGATTTCTGAGTTCGAGGCCAGCCTGGTCTACAGAGTGAGTTCCAGGACAGCCGGAACTACACAGAGAAACCCTGTCTCGAAAAACAAAACAAAACAAACAAACAAAAAAAAATAGTCTAAATGTCTTAGTCAGGGTTTTGTTGCTATGAAGAGACACCATGACCAAGGCAACTCTCATAAAGGAACGTGTTTAATCGGGGATGGCTTACAGGTTCAGAGGTTCAGTCCATTACCGTCATGGCGGGAAGCATGGCAGCGTGCAGGCAGTCATGGCGCTGGAGAGGGAGCTGAGAGGTCTCCATCTTGATGCACAGGCCGCAGGAAGAGAGACGCTGCGCTCAGCTCGAGTATCTGAGACCTCCAAGTCCACTCATCAATACTTGCCCCTTCAATAAGGCCACACCCACTCCAACAAGGCCACACATCCAATAAAGCAACTCCCTATGAGTTTATGGGGGCCATTTTCATTCAGACCGCCACAAAAGGTTTCTATGTGTGTTCTGGAAAAACAGCTTCTCTCCAGCAGCCACAGAGCTCAGAAAATCAAACAAGTCCTCACTCCAAGCTTGGCTGAATTACAGCAAAGATTCAAGTCTCAGCCTCAGTGGATGTTGGTGCTGAAATAAGGGGATTAATTGGGAAAGAGGAGGATCCTGTAACGTGGGGTGGGAGTGGGTAGGAGGACCCTACTGAAGCTGAGAACTTTGAACCCTCAGATTCTCAAAGGTTTGTCTCACCTGAGGAAGTAGCCTCCCCATCATTAATAGAAGATGTACTCCCATGCCCTCCCCCTGAAATGTGGCCCTTCTCAACTTTCAGTGAGGAAATTAACCCTTCATTGCCTGCTAAGGCAGCAGTGATTTTCTCTGAAGGAGATGCCAGGCAAGACAGTAGCAGCGTCCCCCAGGGCCCACCCATTGTTGCCTATAGGCCTATAATTACACTTAGGGCTAAGCAGGCTCCTAGGGGGGAGGTAGAAAGTGTAGTTCCCCAGGAGGTGCACTATATTACTAAGGAGCTTAAGGGGTTTGCTAACTCATTCTAGCAGAACTCTGGGGAAATATGTGTGGGAATGGATTTTATGAGTGTTGGGGCCTGGAGAGATGGCTCAGCGGTTGAGAGCACCGACTGCTCTTCCAGAGGTCCTGAGTTCAATTCCCAGCAACCACATGGTGGCTCACAACCATCTGTAACGGGATCCGATGCCCTCTTCTGGTGTGTCTGAAGAGAGTGATCGTGTACTCATATTCATAAAATAAATAAATAAACCTTAAAAAATAGTGTGGGATAATGGCGGAAGGAACATAAAACTGGATCAGGCTGAGTTCATTGATGTGGGCCCCCAGAGTGGAGGTTCTGGTATAATAGAGAAGTGCACACTGTTAAAAGGTGTCAAAAGTTTGAAGCATTTGTCAAAAGACTGCCTACTGGAAAGGAGTGAGAGATGCCTGACAATCCTTGGATTAGTGCTGATGAGAGATTTTTTTGCTGTTTTTCAAGACAAGGTTTCTTTGTGTAGCCTTGGCCATTCTGAAACTAGCTTTGTAGCCCAGGCTGGCTTCAGATTCATAGAGATCCACCTGCCTCTGCCTCCCGGGTGCTCAGATTAAAGGCATGCGCCGCCACCACCACCTTGTTTGATGAGGGAATTTTAATGTTCAGGGAGATTGCAATGCTAAAGTGTAAAACATAATCCTCCGCAAAGGGAAGGCCTGGAGAACGCCCTTTACTAATCCCATAAAATGCAAAATTTCGAGAAGCACCAGCACATTGTTGTGCCCTTTTCCTTGTACCAGACCTTAGGATTGGCAGTGCTGCTGTTTAGTTGGATGAATTCAATGAAATGAGTTTAGTTGGTTCCCAAAGTATCAGGGGCGGGGAGAGAACACTGAATGGCCAAAGGCATGGTGGTCATAGTTACCACAGTGGGCAGCGTAGACAAAGCAGTGTTCACAACGCCTGCGTAACGGTCAGCACAGACAGACAACGTGATTTATATGGTGGCGTGACTTGTGTGGATCTTTCTTCTTCTTCTTCTTCTTCTTCTTCTTCTTCTTCTTCTTCTTCTTCTTCTTTTTTTTTTTTTTTTTTTTTTTTTTTTTTTTTGGTTTTTGATTTTTGGAGACAGGGTTTCTCTGTATAACCCTGGCTATCCTAGAACTTACTCTGTAGACTAGGCCTTGAACTCAGAAATCCGCCTGCCTCTGCCTCCCAAGTGCTGGGATTAAAGGCGTGCGCTGCCACTGCCCGGCTTGTGTGGATCTTTCAATCATGGGACTTCCATACGTGAAATAGATATGAGGCCACTGGATTTTTGCTTGATCTGTATAAGTGGAAAATTTTTCAAACAAATGAAAGAAAGTCCGTACTTGATCATGGCAAAAGGGCATCTCGGCTTGTGAAGCAATTTCTAGACTTGAGCTAGTTTGCAGACCCAGAACCCTTTGAATGGAAATATGGCCAGATTCCCCCGAGGAAGGCCCTTAATAAAATCCCTAATAGTTATACTGTTAACCTTTCTCTAGTCCTTTTTCAGATGGACATAAGGCCTTTTACAAGAGCAACAATACATTGGAAGAAATGAAACAATAGACTTTCTAGGGGCAGTTGAATATTGGTTCTGAATTAACATTGACCCCCAAACAATGTGGCCCTCCAGTTAAAGTAGGGGCCTATGGAGGTCAGGTGATTAATGGAGTTTTGGCTAAAGTCAAACACACAGTAGGTCCAGTGGGTCCCTGAATTCATCCTACGGTTATTTCCCCCGTTCCAGAATGCAGTAGATATACTCAGAAGTCATCAGAATTCTCACACTGGTTCCCTGACTGTGGCGTGAGGGCTTTTATGGCTGGAAAGGCTAAATGGAAGTCTTTGGAGTTCCTGCCTCTGCCAGGGAAAACAGTGACCAAAAAACAGTGTCGCATTCCTGGAGGAACTGCAGAAATCAGTGCCACCATCAAGGACTTGAAAGATGCAGGGGTGCTGGTCCCCACCACATCTCCCTCTAACTCTCCTGTCAGGCCAGTGCAGAAGACAGGTGGACCCTGGAGAATGACAGCTGACCATTGCAAGTGTAATCAGTAGTGACTCTGACTGCAGCTGTAGTTTCCTGCTTGAGCAAATTAACATGCATCCTGGTACCTGCTATGCAGCTATTGACCTGGCAGATGCCTTCTTCTCAGTACCTGTTCATAAGGACCACCAGAAGCAAGTTGCTTTCATTTGGCAAGGCCAGCAGTATATCTTTACAGCTTTGCCTCAAGGATATATTAACTCTCCTGCCCCACATCAGAACTTGGTTTGGAGGGTTCCTGATCATCTCTCCTTTCCACAAAGTATTGTGCTGGTTCACTGTATTGATGACTTTGTGCTGATTAGACCACGTGAGCAGGGGGTAGCCACCAGTTTGGATTTGTTGGTAACATGTCTGCACATCAAGAATGGGAAATACATCTACCCCAAATTCGAGGCTCTTTCATCTCAGTGCAGTTTTTAGAAGTCTAGTGATTTGGGGCATGTGAAGGTATTCCTTTTAAATTGAAAGATAAGTTGTTGCATCCGGCCGCTCTAGACACCAAGAAAGAACCAGAATGTTTGTAGGCCTATCTGGCACATTCCTCACCCGCATGTGTTACTCAGGCCCATTTATCAAGTGACTTGGAAAACAGCAGCGTTGAGTTGGGTCGGGGACAGGAAAAGGCTTTTCAAGAGGTCCTGGCTGCTGTGCAGGGTGCTCTACCTCTTGAACTACATGACCAGATGAATGATACTTGGGGTGTTAGGGGCAGATAGGGATGCTGTTTAGAGCATTTGGCAGGCTTCTAAAGGTGAATCACAGAAGGGACCTTTGTGATTTTGGAGCAAGGCTCTACCATCATCTGCAGACAATGATTCTTTTGTGGACAGCTCTTGGCCTTCTATTCATCCTTAATAGAAACCAAACATTTGACAATGGGCTACCAAGTTACTGTGTGGCCTGAGCTGCCTCTCATGAACTGTATGTTATCTAGTGTCTTAGTCACTATTCTAAGACTGTGAAGAGACACCATGACCAAGGCAACTCTTATAAAAGAAAGCATTTAATTGGGGGCTTGCTTAAATTTTCAGATTTATCCCATTGTCATCATGGCAGGGAGCATGGTGCTAGAGAAGGAGCTGAGAGCTACTGATCTGTAGATAGAGAGAGACTCTGGGGATTGTGACCCTTCCTCCCCTCGAGGATCGTGGGATGATATTGGTCTATGAGGGCAAAGAGATCAGAGACAATGGGCAGGGGTTCTGAAGCCCTGTGACTACATACATACACAGGTTAATAAGACATCCCGGGACCAGCTACAGGGGGGCAGATCAACTTTACTTGGGGTGATTTAACTTTTGAGGGACAGGGGTAGGTGGAAACATACAGAGTGGGCAAAGGGTCATTGGCTGAGACTTAGGGCACCAAAATGTCTCCTTAGCATGGAGAAGCATTTCAGGACCCTCAGGTGCTAGCTGACCTGGTTCTTATTGGGAGAAAGGAAGTTGAACCTGTAAGATTAACCAAGGCTACGGGACATTCTTCAGGTAGAGTCATGCAGTTTCTTTCTTTCTTTTTTTTTTTTTAACCTCCCTAGACAAGGTCAGAGAAGGGGAATCTCTGCCAATGAAGGGAGTTCTTCATTATGCACCAGACTCAGAAGGCTGTCTGGTCAATGGTAGACTTTGACCTTAATTAGCAGTTTTCCCACAGAAAATGGCATGGACTTTTGAAACCTCAAAGGTCACCCCCAGTGACGCATTTCCTCCAACAAGGCCACACCTCCTAATCCTTTTTTGTTTTTGTTTTTTTGTTTTTTGAGTTATCGTCTCTCTGTATAGCCTTGGCTCTCCTATAGACCAGGTTGGCCTCAAACTCAGAAATCTGCTTGCCTTTGCCTCCCAAGTGCTGGGACCTCCTAATCCTTCTAATTCTTTCAAATAAAGACATTGTCTGGTGACTAACATTCAAATATATGACCCTATGGAGTCATTTTTTTTTTTTCAAACCACCACATCTGACTATAGCAGCAATTTGTAATCAAATTGAAGTGGTATATATGGTATATACATGTTTGGACACAAGCAAATCTTTCTTCTTCTTCTTCTTCTTCTTCTTCTTCTTCTTCTTCTTCTTCTTCTTCTTCTTCTTCCTCTTCTTCTTCTTCTTCTTTCTTGGTTTTTCGAGACAGGGTTTCTCTGTGTAGTCCTGGCTGTCCTGGAACTCACTCTGTAGACCAGGCTGCCCTCAAACTCAGAAATCTGCCTGCCTCTGCCTCCCAAGAGCTGGGTTTACAGGCATGCGCCACCACGCTGGCTTGTCTCAAGCAAATCTTGAAGGCACAAGCAAGTTACTATAGGCTTAGAATTTTTTCAAATCCTACTTTTAATAAGGGTTCTTAAATGCTTTAACCTCCCTTCTAGCCCCCCACCCAACAGAGGTCGTGGGAAAGAAAGGTTAGTAGAGCAAAGGAGGATGTGGGTCTGTTGAGAAATAGTTCTGTGGAGAAAATCCAGTCTGCCTGGTCAGGATATCAGCAGTTCACACAAATCACAAACACCATTCATGAATCAGCAACAGCAGGTCGATCCAGAAGAAACCGTGAGGCTCTGCTGCATGCTGTTTAGAAATAGTTCTTTGGGGCAATTCCAATTTCCATTTGCCAGAATACCAGCAGTTCAGTTCAATAGTGTCAGGGTACCAGACACAAATCAACAGTGGTGGCACGATCCAGCAGAAACAACTAGGCCTCCACTGAATCAGCACAAGTCAGGGGTAGCCAGGAGCAGCAGGGACACCAGGAGAAGTACTCTGCTGTGCCTCTCTCAATGAAGTGAAGATCAGCAAAAGATGAAGACTCGAGACCAGTGAAGCGTTGCAGAGCTAGCTATGCAAGCACCCAGTCGCCCTCTGTTGAGTCCTATTTATGCTCCCTCATAGCATCACTGTCCTCCATCACTGTCCTCCATCACCATCCTCCATCACCGTCCTCCATCACTGTCCTCCATCACCGTCCCATAGGTCTTGCCTCAGCAAAACACCATGTGAGTCTGTATCAGTTGTCAGACCCAAAAACTTCCACTTCACTCTGCCAACTGGTCTGGGTCCGAGGAAGCAGCAGGAAGATGCCAGAACACTGCCGAAAGCTTTTTGGTGCATTTCTCTCTATGAAGTCGTGGCAAATGATGACCAAAGAATGGTAAGGCATGCCGATACCATGCAGCGTCATCTGCCCTTGAGTAATATTTATATTCCTTCTAAGCATCATGCTTTCACATGTTTGCTTTAGCAAAACATCCTTTCTCCTGTCTGTCCCAGCAAACGTCACTTGACGTAGCTGACTTTCCAAAGAAACCAGAAGTTTCCACTTCAAGTTACATGAAGAAGTTGTCCAAACTCCTATGGTTTCTACTCCCTTACAGTGCTATCTGCTGTTAAGTGTGCACCTATATCCTCATGTGTTTCTTCTGGTTGGTTGACTTAGGGAGAGAAGACTAGGGATTGGTTTATTGATGATCTACATATTATATATGCATCGTCCAGAAATGGAAGCTGCAGCATTACAACCCCTTTCTGAGACAACCCCGAAAAACACCAGCAAGGGGGAATCTTCACAATGGGCAGAACTTTGGGAAGTATACATGGTCATACATTTTGGAAGGAGAAATGGCCAGATATATGATTACCCACTGATTCATGGACTTTAGCCAATGAATTAGCTGAGTTATAAGAGACTTGGAAAGAGTATGATTAGAGAATTGGTGAGAAAGATGTATATGGCTAGATCTCTCTGAAGGATGTGAAGCTACTCGTGTCCCATGTAAAGTTCAGCGGAGGAGGAGTTCAGTAATCACGCAGATAGGATAACCCATTCTTCGGACACTCAGCCTCTTTCCCCAGCCATCCCTGTCATTGCTCAATGGGCCCATGAACAATATGGCCATGATGGCAGAGACAGGTTATATCTGGGCTTGACAGCATGAACTTACCCTCACAAGGCTGACCTGCTACAGCTGCTTGCAGGGCACCAGATCTGCCAACAGCAGAGACAGCGCTGAGCTCCAGATATGGCACCACTCCTCCAGGGTGACCAGCCAGAGACCTAGTGGCAGGTCTACTTCCCCCATAGAAGGGACAATACTTTGTCCGTATTGGAGTAGATACTTATTCTGGTTGTAGATTTACATTTCCTGCTTCTGCCAAAACCACCCTCCATGGACTTACAGAATGCCTTATCCACTATCATGGTGTTCTACACAGTATTGCTCCTGCCCAAGTAACTCACTTTACAGCCAGAGAACCGTGACAGTGGGCCCACGATCGTGGAATCCACTGGTCTTACCATATTCCCCACCACCTTGAAGCAGCTGGCCTGATAGCAAGATGAAATGCCCTTTTGAAGACACAGTTATGTTGCAGCGATGTTTGCTCTACTGCTCTGGCGCTTGGAGGACTGCACATGTGCACCCGCCCAGCAGCTGTCTTTGGATCTGTGATTGAAAACACACACACACATTAGCTTATTTTTAATACGCCCGCTAGCTCAGTGGCAGGGCACTTCTAAGCCTCCCGCTGCTAGCATGGCTTCCCTCCTGTACTCCTGGCTCCACACCTCCTACCTCTGCTTTTCCCTTTGCTGCCCTGGGACCTTCTGTGAAGCCCATTGGTCTCTGCTGCCCAGAATGCTTCTGGGCAGCCCTTCTGGGGTCCACTTCCCCTTTGCTCCTACATTTCGATGATCTCCCCTTCTCCCTTCATCCTCCGGCATCTTAGCCCAAGCCACCTTAAGTTCCCTGCCCTGCTCCCTTTGCCCAGCCATTGGCTGTACGGCAGTTCTTTATTGCCAATCAAATCCAGCAGGGGGCAGGCTTCCTTTAGCCCAAATGCTGGGCACTGCAAAAAGCTTTTTTTTTTTTTTTTTGGGTAACACCATTAACAAGTGAACACCAGTCACTACGTTTACTTCCTTTTTGTCCACTAAAAGGGCCCTTTTTCCAATATACACTGAACATAAATATAACAGTCATGTAAACTATGAGGTATGATATATACAAAAAATGTCCAGTCCATCAATTTTGTCAATTTAGATAAAGTAGTTTACCATCATTCCTAACTTAAAGAGTTTACAATCCTATACTTGAAGTATGCTTTTAATGTTAAACAACCTAAGTTTGCTTCTGGGACTATAATTAGTCTTCAACCCGGGAGAAATCTGAAAACGGGGCTGGAGAGATGGCTCATTGGTTAAGAGCCCTGATTGCTCTTCTGAAGGTCCTGAGTTCAAATCCCAGCAACCACATGGTGGCTCACAACCATCCATAATGAGATCTGACGCCCTCTTCTGGTGTGTCTGAAGACAGCTACAGTGTACTTACACGTAACAATAAATAAATCTTTAAAAAAAAGAAAGAAATCCAAGAAGGAAGTAAATATTACCTGAGTATTTAGGAAGCACCAAACATAGCTTCTAAAACTTAAATAATTGTAGAGACAGCGGACTACCTGGACAGCCCCCTAATTTCTTATAATGTTGGAGCATCCATCTTCAGCCTTTTGGGCCAGAGTCAGCAATGAAGTAGGAATATGAAGGACCAGCTTACTCTATCTTGGCAGAGATTAGTAGTCCGCACATCACATAAACGTAGGAGAGAATCAACTCCGCAAAGCTGTCCTCTGACCTCCCATGGCATGTGTGCATGCACACATGTATACATATACACAGTTACACAAATACACACACAGATTCATTCACACTCACAGGCACATGCACATGTACATCCCAATAATAACAGTGAATTAAGCGTTTTTAGAAGTAAGTGACTTATGTGAGCTGGGTATATAGTTCAATGATAGGTGCTTGCCCAGCATGCCTCAGGCCCACGTCCATCCTCAGCATTATAATAGATAAATTAGTAAATAGATAGAAATGAGCCGAGTATGGTGGAACACTCCTTTAGTCCCAGCACTTGAGAAGCAGAGGCAGGCTGACCGGTATGAGTTCAAGGCCAGCCTGGTCTATATAGTGAGTTCCATGACAGCCAGGACTACATAGTGAGACCAAGTCTCAAAAACCAAAACTAATTTGGTTAGCAGTCTCTCTGTCCAAGAACTTCTACTTCTCCCCAGTCCTCATCCCTGCATCTGCTTCTACCTCAGCTGCAGTCTTACCCCACCAGTCCCTGGCAGTGAGACCCTGTTTTTGTAGCACTTCCTCTCAGGGGTGTCTAGAACCAGTCTGTCCCCTTTGGACCTTCAAGGGAAGCTTCAGTCTTCCCTGGAGTTTAAGGGCCCCACGTCCTCTGACTGCCTCCTTCAAAGCCATCTTCCCTTCTCTGTAGATCGCAAAGGATGCCAAGATTAAAACTCAGCTTTAAGCCGGGCGTGGTGCGCACGCCTTTAATCCCAGCACTTGGGAGGCAGAGACAGGCAGATTTCTGAGTTCGAGGCCAGCCTGGTCTACAGAGTGAGTTCCAGGACAGCCAGGACTACACAGAGAAACTCTGTCTCGAAAAACCAAAAAAAAAAAAAACAAAACAAAAAAAACAAAAAACAAAAAAAAAGACTCAGCTTTAGACCATTTTCAAGATAAGGCTTGAAATTTCTTCGGAGACAGTGAACCAGAAAAAAATCTTCCCCATAGAGGAAGGCTTCTAAAGCCCTTAAGCCTGCACCTATTAAAACTCTATGCTAATATGCTTTGGGGCAGTTAAACATGATTGCTGCTTTTCCAGAGGCCCAGAATTTGATCCTTGGCGCTCACGTTGGTCAGCTCACAGTTGCCTGTAACTCTAGTTCTCCATTACCCTCTTCCGGCCTCTGTGGTCATCTAAACACACATGTGCAAACATGCAGACATACCTGTAAATAAATTATTTAAAAACAAGTATAGGTGTGGTGTTTCATTTTGGTTATCCTGGCACTAAGACAGGAGGATCACCACGAGTCCAAGGCCAGCTTGGGATACACAGTCAGTTCTAGTGAGAATCTGCCTCAAAAATCAGATGCCTCTCCAACACCCGGGACTTTGTAGACCCCTAACGATGGTCAGGTATTGAGCACAGACATTATAACGACTGTTAGGGCTATGGGAGGAAATCATGAACACAGGATGAATAATGAAAGGGCTGAGAGGTGGCCCAGCTGACTCACTAAGGCTGCTAGGGTCCCTTTGAGGGTCTTACACAGAGCACCATTGCCCTGTCGCGTGGACTCGCTTCTAATGTTGCTAATTGAAAGAGCCTGCCCTGTGGGTAAGAGCAGCTCCTAACGGGAGGCTTCCACCTGTGCCAGCACAGGGGCCGCTCCAGGCATTCTTCCCTGGTCTCATTTCCGACGTTATGATAAAACACACAGACAAAGGGGAACCTAGGTGTGAAAATATTTATTTTAGTTCTAGGTTGTATTCCAGATTATAGTCCATTATAGCAAGGAAGTCAAAGCAGCAGAGACTTAGAACAGCTAGTCACATCACACAGTCAAGAGCAGAGAGGAAGGAATGTGTGTAGCCTGCTTGGCTCAGTCACCTTCTCTCTGCTCTTGCACAAGACCCAAGACTAAGACACAAGGGACTAGTGCCCGCCTTGACGTAAATGATTTTGGGACTGACCTGACTGGGGCAATGGGGAAATCAAAAAACGGACAGGTACATACACAGAAAAGCTGGGATTTGGTGGGCCCTGCACTCTGCTGGAGACCAGGAAACGCGGTGCATTTTATATGCAGCCGTTGTCCCTGTGAGGGTTTCTATTGCTGTGATGAGACACAATGACCAGAAGCAAGTTGGGGAGGAGAGGGCTCGGGAGGGGAGGGCTCGGGAGGGGAGGGCTCGTCTAGATCACATCCACACTGCAGTCCATCACTGGAGGGAGTCAGGACAGGAGCTCAAGCAGGGCCAGAACCTGGAAGCAAAAGCTGATGCAGAGACCATGGATAGCTGACTCAGTAAGGCTGCTAAGGTCCCTTTGAGGGTCTTACACAGAGCACCGTTGCCCTGGTGCTGGCTACTGAATTGATTATTATGGCTTGCTCTGCCTGCTTTCTTATAGAACCCAGGACCACCTGTCCAGGGGCGGCACCACCCACAATGGGCTGGGCCTTCCCCATCGATGGCTAAGTAAGCAGATGCCCTAGAGCTGGGTCTCAGGGAGACATTTTCCCAGATAATGTTAGCTTATGCCCAGTTAACATAAAAGCTGTCAGCACAGCCGTGTAGGGGTCCCTGGGTGGATGAGTTCCTGAGTGGATGTGTGCTGCTGACAGAGGCACGATCACGCCAAGGACTCCAGTGCTTCCGTGACAAGGGAGTGGCAAAGCCTTCCCCTGGGGAGGCTCAGATAAGTGGCAGAGATTTCCTAGGTGGTAGCAGTTCCAGTTCAGGATTGAACAGTGTGTGAGAAATTACAAGTGCAGTGTCCTTTCTTGATGTTCATAGCCTGGGATCACTCGCCTGTAGGGACCTGTCAAAACTAGCCCACCCCTTCCCTGTGCTATTTTGAATAAACATGGCTGACGTTCCGGACCATTGTAGTAGTAGATGCCAATCCATTAGAGGGTGCACGCCACCCCTCCCCCCCAGCTTTCCCGTATGTGTGTCTAGGGTTTCAGGACATGGTACAGTTGAGTGAGCTTAATGAGACTCACCCAGGAGGAGGAAGTAGCAGCTAATACTTTCTGCATTCAGTGTCAACAGTAAACTCAGACTGGACAAAGGCCTTGCCGTTCCCCTGAGCTTGACCTGGGCAAAGCCTTGGCATCCTGTGTGTTTGCGTGACTGGGGCCCTTGGCCTGTCCGTGCTCATATCAATAACACCCATCCACCCAGAGCTGTATCGGTTCCCCGTGGTGCCACCCACACTCAGATGGGTCTTCCCACGTGTGTTAATTAAGGAAAATCCTTCAAAGGCATGCCCACAGGCCAACACAATTCAGACAGACCCTCCATGAGACTTTTCCCTAGAATATGTCAAGTTGACAATTGAAACTAACCATCCCAAGACCCCACAGACAGGTAGCTTGATATGGTGGGGGTCAAAAAAAAACTGCAGCTACATCTTAGTGACCAAGATGGAGTTAGCTTGCCACATGACGAATCTGAGCACGTAAATGTTCAAACAAAGGCAGTGTAGTCTAATTAATAGCCCAGACCCTGTCAAGGTCTAAGAAACACAGGTTTCTATTGCTGTGATAAAACACCATGACCTAAGCAGCCGAGAGATGAAAGGGCTTCACCTTACATTTCCGCTTCCTCTAAGGTCACACTCTGTTTCTAAGGGAAGTCAGAGCAGGAACTTAAACAGGGCAGGAACCTGGAGGCAGGAACGGATGCAGAGGCCATGGGAGAGTGCTGCTTACTGGCCTGCTCCACAAAGTTTGCTCAGCCTCCTTTCTTGTAGCACCCAGGGCCACCAGCTAAGGGACGGCACCACTGGCAGTGAGCTGGGCCCTCCCACATCCACCATCTGTCCAGAGAGCGCACCATAGCCTTGCCTACAAGCCAGGCTCGGGGTGGACAGGGATGTTCAGTTGAGGTTCTCTTGTCCAACGACTCCACCTATATCAAGTTAACACAAAAAGTAGACGGCACAGTCAGCAGCCCGCGTGAGGTCAGTAACTACATCAGCCGGGCTAATGACCAGGAGACTGTCAAGAGCTAACAAAGCAGAAGTCAGAGGCAGACAGAGTGAGGCTTGGGCCACCCAGCCACCCCTTAGGTGATCAAGGAGCATGTGAAGAACACATTGTTATCCCCACCCACCCCCACCCCCCCACCCCCCCCACCCTCGGCTAGGGCAGGGGGCAGGCACAGAGTGTTCAGGCTGGCCGCTGGGTCAAGTTGTGAGATATTTGGAGACTCAACCAATCTCAACAGAAATGACTTGTCTTTTCCAGTTTCTGCCAAAAGTCCCACAAGAGTCCCTCCAAGATCTGGGACTCTTTCTTTTTTAAATTCCAGGCTAGCCTAGAACTCACTGTGTAACCAACCCACTTTGGCCCTAACTCACAGCAATCCTGCTGCCTCAGCCACTCAAGATCTAAGATTATAAGTATGAGCCATCATTGCCAGTTAGTTGCAAGAACTGCTGCCATCGTCGTCATGACCTTTGAGTCTCCTATCTTCCCCTCTCACCCCAGCGAATGCGCACTGGGTCACAGACGCATTCTGCTGCGCCGGGTTCTTTACATAGGTCGAGGGATCCATTAGACAAATCGGCAGGTTTGCTAGGAGGGAGGGCACTTTCACGCACTGAGCATCTCTCCAGCTCTCTGGTCCCAGGAATTCTTAGGTTGACTAGTATTGTTCCAGTCTAAGGCAGAGCCCCAGAGCAAGAAGAAGACTAAAACCCAGATCAAGGACAGCAGAGGTGAGAGAAGAGGCCTGGGGAAGAAGAAAGGGAACCTCAAGGAGATGAACTGTTGGGGAACTTATGAGTGTCAAAATATTACAGAAAGCCAACAGCAGAGGGCGCCGAGACACTAGAAAACTGTCTTGGGCTATTGGCTTCTAAGAGCTTGGAAAAGCAGCTTTCTTTCCAAAGAAATAAGCAACAGAAGGTGCTGAAGAGAAATTCCCCCACAAGGTTATTGGACAATACGCTGGCCTGGCATTTATGAAGCCTGGGACGTAAACTTAGCACTGCACGAAGCAGGCGTGGTGGCGTGTGTCAGCAATTACGGCACTTGGGAGTGGAAGAGGAGGATCAGCTGCAGGCCAGCCAGGACGTAGGAGACCCCACGCCAAAGAAAGCAAGGACTGGAGAGTGCTGCAGTGGCTCAGGGCACTGGCTGCTCTTACCGAGGACCTGGGTTTGACTCTCAACAGCTCACGACTGTTCGATAACTCCATTTCCAGGGAGCTCTGACCCCCTTTTCTCTGACACCTCCTTGGGCACTGCACACATTCAAACACCCAAACACTAACACAAAAGTAAATAAAACAGTAAGACAAGAATAAGGCTGGTGCCTACCGTCATGCACACCTTTAATCCCAGCAGGGAGGCACATGCGCATCTCTGTGAGTTTGAAGATGGCCTGGTCTACATAGTGAGTTCCAGGATGGCCTGGTCTACATAATGAGACCCTGTCTCAAACAAACAAAGCAAAACACAAACAAAAGTTAAAAAGTGGGTAGTGCTTGCTAAATCAGACTAAAGAATCCTCTGGCTTCCGTGTGTGTGTGTGTGTGTGTGTGTGTGTGTGTGTGTGTGTACACACAGAAGCCAAATGCATTTCAGAGGTATGCTCCCTTACCAGAAGCCATTGCCTTGCAGCAGAGCTGCAAAGGATAGCAAGTGGATACTGAGGTCTCTTTCTCCGACCAGAGCCTGAGGAAGCTGCAACTAGCATGGTTAAAAGCTGGCTGGAGAGAGCTAGGCCACAGGGTTATCAGGAATTAAAATGGCAGCCTATAGAGGCACAGGATTTAAAGAGGTTGAAGGAAGCAGTAACAAGTTATGGTTTACACTCATCATATGCCAATCAGACAATACCTGGCCTACACAAAGTCACACAACTCCAAAAGATTGGAGAGATTTGATGACAGCCACCCTAGAACCTGGCCCTCAGTTACAATGGCCGACATAGTAGAAAGACGAGGCTTCAATCATGGAGCAACCAGATAGAACTAGAGACGTCGATATTGTCAAGGATCAGTTACTAAGTGAAGGTCCATATTTTGAATTTCGAGTTCAGATTGCCGTGACGATGCTGTCCTAGGACAATGCTGTACAATAAATAGCCTTAAATGCTTGGGACATGGTTGAACAACAGGGACATGCAGAATCATTTACAAAGATGACCCATAGCCAGGCGGTGGCAGGCGAATTTCTGACAGGGTTTCTCTGTGTAGCCTTGGCTGTCCTGGAACTCACTCTGTAGACCAGGCTGGCCTCGAACTCAGAAATCTGCCTGCCTCTGCCTCTGCCTCTGCCTCCCAAGTGCTGGGATTACAGGCATGTGCCACCACCGCCCGGCGGCTCTTAGATCTTTAAGGGATAGATCCATACCTCTTTTTTTTTTTTTTTAAATATATTTATGTATTGTATATGAGTACACTGTAGCTATTTTCAGACACACCAGAAGAGGGCATCAGATCCCATCAGATGGTTGTGAGTCACCATGTGGTTGCTGGGATTTGAACTCAGGACTTTTGAAAGAGCAGTCAGTGCTCTTAACCGCTGAGCCAGCTCTCCAGCCCCCACACCTCTTTTTTTTTTTTTTTTTTTTTTTTGTTTTGTTTTGTTTTGTTTTTTTTTTTTCGAGACAGGGTTTCTCTGTGTAGTTCAGGCTGTCCTGGAGCTCACTTTGTAGACCAGGCTGGCCTCGAACTCAGAAATCCTCCTGCCTCTGCCTCCCAAGTGCTGGGATTACAGGCATGTGCCACCACCGCCCGGCCCCCACACCTCTTTTATGAATGTATTAAAATTACTGCAGCTATAGAGTTTAATGCTCATAATTGAGATGTTTGGACAAACAATTAAAACACAAAAAGCCCATTGCCATGGCTGTGAAAGATCAAATCATCCCCTAAAGTAAAGAATCAGTTCCTAAGGATAAAGTCTTCTATAATAATAATTCAGGGAGAAAGTTTCCTATGAAATGTACAAGATGTGGAAAGAGTGTGCGGATGGCTTGTATATGTAGGCCATCAAAGATTATAGACAAGAGTTTCCTAGGAACAATGGTGGTTTTCTGGAGATAACCCATAAATAAGGCCCCACCCTTCTGGAATATGCAGAAGATGTAGCCAACCCTGGACTACTGATTATACATCAAAAAGGGATAAAAAAAAAAAAAAAAGGTAACCCCTTGCCGGGAAATGCTCTAAATTCATGTGGGGCAGTTTAGATCAACAGCAAGAAAACTCATCTGCAACACAGTTAAGCAACACTGCTCCAAAACTAGACATTAAATCCCAGAATCAAAACCAGAGCAGCTTCAATAGCTAAAACATAAAACTCCACAGAAACCAAAGGATCAATAGACACAGAGACAGATGTTAAGAGATAGTTAATAAAGAGAACGGGGTACCAAAGCCCCCTCCCCCTAGATTATAACCTCAGAATGGAAGACAGGAAATATGTTACACGGGGGAAGAGAATATCCTCTTGTTTCAACAGGAGAAGAAAAACTATGGATGCCTTCCATGATAAAAATCAGATATGACAGGAGGGGGGTGGGGGGGCATACCCTGAAGATTTTGGCTAGAAAAGAAGAAAGAAATCGGCAAACCCAGCAGAGCAGGTAATATATATGCTGACCCCTTCAGGACAGTCCTGAGATGGGCTGAGACATGAATCTATGCAAAGCCAGTAAGTCCTGGCTATAGAGTCCGCATGACATATTATCCACGCCGCCCTTCACACAGCATGGATGGAGATTTATGTCGCGGGTTGGTTATACTGTCCACACTAGCTTGCAAAGGAGGACAGATACCTATGCTCAGACAAAGATCAAAGCATCGTCTTTGACTAATCTATGCACACTGCACATTCCATGCATGTTATTACAGAAATGTTTGCTACTTGTGAGAGTTTCTATGTTTGCAGAGAAAAAGCATCAGACACCAAAGAAGACAAGACAAGTAGCCCAAGAGGTCCAGCCTCAGACTGCTTCGGTTACTTTTCCTCAAAACTTGCTTCCAGGACAACTTCAAAGAAGCTAGCTCACTTCATCCAGTCCTTCAAACTGTTCCAATCAGGACTTGGTGCAAGCCTACATTTTCACAGCATATAGAGATGGGACGGCAAATGTTACAGCTAACCTTTTTTTCTTTCTTTTAATCATATTATTTGTTTACATTTCAAATGTTATTCCCCTTCCCTGTCTCCCCTCCACAGACTCCCCACCCCTCCCCTCCCCTTTTCGTCTGAGAGGGTGCTCCCCCACCCACCCGCCCACTCCAGCCTCACCCTTCCAGCACCCTCCTTCTCTGGGGCATCAAGCCTCCACAAGAACAAAAATCCTCCCCTCCCAGCGATACCAGATGAGGCAGTCGTCTGCTACATATGTATCTGGAGTCATGGGCAGGCCCGTGTATACTCTTCTGTTGGTGGCTTAGTCCCTGGGAACTCGATAGTTGATATGATCCCCATAGTTCTTCCTATGGGGTTGCAATCCCTTCAGCTCCTTCAGCCCTTCCCCTAACCTTGGGGCCCGTGGGCTTAGTCCAATGGCTGGCTGTGAGTATCTGCCTCTGTCTTAGTCAGGTGCTGGCAGAGCCACTCAGAGGACGGCCATACCGGGCTCCTGTCTCCAAGCACATCTTGGAATCAGCAATAGTGTTGGGGTTTGGGGTTTGCTGATGGAATGGCTCAGTAGGGCGGTCTGTGGACGGCCTTTCCTTCAACCTCTGCTCCATTTTTGTCCCTGCGTTTCCTTTAGACAGAGACAGTTCTGGGTTAAAAATTTTTAGATGGGTGAGTGTCCCCATTCCTCCAATGGGGGCCATGTCTATCTACTGGAGGTGGTCTCTTTAGGTTCTATCTTCCTGCTGTTGGGTATTTTAACTAATGCCATCCCCACTGGGTCCTGGGAGCCGCTCGCATCCCTGGCATCTGGGACTTTCTAGTGGTTCCCCAAGGTCACCACTGCCTGGCAACAGCATACTTTCTTAAGACTTTCCAGTTTCCTTTGGGCTCCCCAAAGGAAAGCAGTGCCTCAACCAGAGGAAGAGAGTTTAAGAGGATGGCATCCCCATTCCCTAGAGGTGGGGTGGATGATGTTTGATCGTTCAAGGGGTTATGAATATTTATTGTCATTTAGAGGGGGTGTTTGCAAGTTGTTAAATGACCCTGATCAAGGAGAGAATAGGTATAGAAGGTTAGACGCAGGGATTTCTCTTTCTTTTCTCTATGCTTCTTTCTTTCCTATGTAGGAGGAGAAGGGTTGAAGGAGAAGGGGGTATAGGTATAATATAGAAATAATAGGAAAAAAGGATAGATTATTAAATTTACTCTTAAACCAAAGGATATTTTATAAGCCAATAATCTTACATTGGTATGGATTTTGTATATTGATACAGAATTGAAGTTATATTATTGATACATTGGTATAAATCTTTGTATATCAATATAAAATTAAGGTTATTTTTGTTACAATATACTGTATATTATGTTTCAATTCTTGTATAAGGGTATTGGACAGATGCAGTTCATTTAAATAATACAAAGTTTAGTTCCAGTCCTTTATAAGCTGTTATTACAAACTATTTAGGATAAGAAAATAATGCAAATTAATAGTCAATCAAGCTCATAGTCATGTTAGATACTAGACTAGTTATCACAAAAAAATATGCTTCCTAGATTGAACAGATATTAAATAGCTAGAAACAAGCAATAATTGTCTGTTCAGATGTGTGATGGATGGATAGATAGATAGATAGATAGATAGATAGATAGAAGCCGGGCGGTGGTGGTGCACACCTTTAATTCCAGCACTCGGGAGGCAGAGACAGGTGGATTTCTGAGTTCAAGGCCAGCCTGGTCTACAAAGTGAGTTATAGGACAGCCAGGGCTACACAGAGAAACCCTGTCTCGAAAGACAAACAAACAAACAAACAAAAGATAGATAGATAGATAGATAGATACATACATACATACATACATACATTCATACATACATATATACATACATACATATATACATACATAGCATTTGAAACCTCAGAGACCTACAGAATATGGCATTTAAAGATGGCGTATTATGTGAAAGCTTTCTTCACGAGACATGTCTGCTCCTGCAACACCCCATTCGACTCCAGAGAAGATGGTGAGCACTGAGAACCCCCCGTGGAGCTTGTTTACGTGGCCGGCTGCCACTGGGCACCACCTGCCCTTGCTTCAGCCCACAGCATGCTGTCCACGCGGGACAAGCATGATGCAGGAAAGTGGGCTGCCCGCATTTACAAGGACAGGCAGGCACGTCCTCCATAACTCCTGCTTCACAGAAGAGTCTGTCAGTCATCTGGGCCAGAAGGCTGAAGATGCTACTCCTGTGACTCAGAGGATTCAGGGTGACTGTCCACACAGTCAACTGCCTCTGCCATTTCTATAGTTGTGGAAGCCACTTGCCTGCAACCCCTGTATACTGAGGTAATATGTATCCCTTCTTAGGCCTCTGATGGGGTTAAAGACTAGATAGTTATAGTTTCACATATACTTTAAGTTGTTTAGGATCTAAAATGTTTTAGATTGGTAATGCAAGTTATGATAGAAATTGATTTAGGTACAGAACTCTGAACTCATCAAGATAGGATAGACAATAGAATACTTTCTCCAAGTTTGCCAAAACACGTGGACTGGACATTATAGTGTAAATCTTACCTGATAGTTTTTATATTTGTTATTATTGTATATAGCTAATTGATTTCAGAAAATGAGCCTTTTATTGGACTAAAAGGGAGAATTGTAGAATCTCTTGTGTACCATATTATTAATATCATATGTTAATTAAAAAAAACTATGTCCTACAGGAAAGGGTAGAATAGAAGGTAGAACATCAGGTAGGCAGAAAGGATTCTGGGATAGAGCCAGGTGGGGAATACACTCTGGAACATGGAGGAGTTCGGAATTACAGGAGCTGAGCAGAGGTACCCAGCCACACGGCAAAACTTAAATTAAAATATCAGGATGATTAATTTATGAGCTAGTTTGGAAACAGCCAAAGCTTATGGCCAAGATATTTGTGAATAAAATTGAGTCTCAGAGTTGTTATTTTGGGAGCTTGGGGCAAGGAAAGAAAACTCACATTTTACAGGTGGTGCTTAAGAATACCAGACCAGTGAGACAGCCCAGAGGGCCAGGGCTCACCACATGAGCTTGAGTTCAGTTCCCAGAACCCACTTGGTGGAAAGAAAGAATGCGCACCACAGAATTGTCCTCTGACCTCCACATAGTGGAGAGAGAGAGAGAAAGAGAGAGAGAGAGAGAGAGAGAGAGAGAGAGAGCCAAGCATAGTGGGTGGCTGTGGAAATATCGAGGTCTAAGGAAGGGAGATGGGGTTGGAGGAGGGGCACTCAGAATTAATGATGTACAAAAAAGTCGTAAGAAAAGCTGAGAACTAAGACTAAAATAAAGAGGAACGTGAGTCTGGGAGGTAGTGCTGTAGGTAGAGTGCTCGCAAGGAGTCCATGAAAACCCCAGGTTCATTACGGAGCACGTGCGTGTGGCTCGCTGCCATCTGTGACTCAAGTTCCAGGGGACCCAAGGTCCTCTTCTGACCTCCAAGAGCACAAGACAGGCTAGCAGCACACAGACAAACACGCAAGCAACACATCCATGAACAATAAAAAGCAAAAACAACGGACTTTTAGAAAAAAGAAATTCGGACCAAGATGTTACTTATGGGTTGATAAAGCTACACAGAATCCACAGGCTATTAAATGAAAATCCCAGAGCCGGGGTAGACTTCCTCTCTATGAGGTGTTGGTCAGAGTCCCCCGAGACCCTCAAAAGTACATGGGCTTTGAGATGCCAAGAGTCCATGCATTCCCAGTTAGCGCTCTCTCTTCCTTTCCTTCAACTTGTGGGTCAAATGTGAGCTCTCGGCTCCTGCCACAGTGCCAGCTGCCATGTTCCCTGACATGATGGTTGTGGAATCTTAACAGTCTGCAACTGGGAGCCCCAGTAAACAGTTTCTCTCTCTCTCTCTCTCTCTCTCTCTCTCTCTCTCTCTCTCTCTTTAAGATTTATTTATTTTATGTATTTGAGTATACTATTGCTCTCTTCAGACACACCAGTAGATGGCATTGGATCCCATTACAGATGGTTGTGAGCCACCCTGTGGTTGCTGGGAATTGAACTCAGGACCTCTGGAAGAGCAGTCAGTGCTCTAACTGCTGAGCCATCTCTCCAGCCCCAACATTTTCTCTTATAAGAAAATGTCTTGGCCCTGTGTCTCTTCACAGCAATAGAAAAGTAACTCTGACACTGGGGGAGGAAGAGATCTACACACACACACACACACACACACACACACACACACCGTCAAAGTCAGCCATGAAGACAAATGGAATTGTGTTATTTTCAGGAAAATGGATGGCCCTTTCAGGACATCATGTTAAGGGGGGAAAAAGAGAAAAAGAATGAAGAAGAAGAAAAGAAAGAAAGAAAAAATCCAGACAGAACAAGTTTCATATGACTCACACATAAGTGAAGTAGAGAGATTATGGTCGTACGGATGAAAATATTCAAGTTTAAATAGAATTGTAAGCAATAGAGTAATGACGTGTGAGTGGGAGCTCACAGCTGTGACCTCAGCATTTGGGGGGCTGAGAAAGGAGGATTATGAGTTTGAAACCAAGCTGGGAGGAACAGGGAGTTCTAGAGTAGCCACAGAGTGAGACCATCGCAAGCAAAACACAACAGTAAAATAGACTTTATAGAATTAAAAGAAATAAAACTCTGTAAATAAACACTGAGTGTATGGGTTTCAATGAAGCAGAGGCAGGAGTATATCAGTTGGAAGTCAGCCTAGACTGTTTTTTGATTTTGTTTTTTTGTGTTTGTTTTTTGGTTTTTCCGAGACAGGGTTACTCTGTGTAGCCCTGGCTGTCCTGGAACTCACTCTGTAGACCAGGCTGGCCTGGAACTCAGAAATCCGCCTGCCTCTGCCTCCCACTACCGCCTGGATGTCAATAAAAATCTAATGGTCAATAAGTTGAGGCAAGATTAAAAGGGAAGACTTCTGGCTGGAACTTCCTTGAGAGGTTCAGGAAGGGACTTTTCCAGCAGGACAAGAAGGAAACATGGAACCAAGAGGTACACAAGATCAGAAGAGGAAACCAGGCACGTAGCTTCCGTCGGGTTAGAGTAAAAGACAAGTCAGGAGTTGGTCAGGGGCTAGCCTAGCTTATGGCTAGGTGTTTGTAAATAATATTAAGCATCTGAGTTGGTTCTCCTCCCAACCAGGAGTAGGGTGTGGGTGGAAGAGTGCACAGCTATAGAAAGGTTTATCTGGCTTGCAGTTCCAGGTTACTGCACGTCATTGTGGGGGGGGGGCAGGAACAGCTTGAAGCAGCCCACCACGCCGGAGGCGGGAGCAGAGGCAGAGACAGGGTGCCTGCATGATCGCTTTCTTGGCTCCCTTATTTTTTGTTTTTGTTTTTGTTTTGGATTTGGTTTTTTCGAGACAGGGTTTCTCTGTGTAGCCCTGGCTGTCCTGGAACTCACTCTGTAGACCAGGCTGGCCCCGAACTCAGAAATCCGCCTGCCTCTGCCTCCCGAGTGCTGGGATTACAGGCGTACGCCACCACCGCCCGGCTGGCTCCCTTATTTTTTTCTCTTGATTCTCATACAGTTCTGGGTCCAGCCCATGAAATGGGGCCACCCATCATCAGAGTGCTTGTCTCACCTCAGTTAACCAAATTCCTTTACAAGCCTGTCCATAGGCCTACCTGAATTAGACTCTCTTCCCAGGTAACTCTAGATTGTGTCAGATTGACAAGCAAAAGGGCCCATCACAACAGTGTAGTGAGGTCTAGGTTGGGTTGTGTAAATAGCCTGGGAACCCTTGAAGGTGGGTCTGTAGAAAACACCCAAACTAGAATGGCGACTTAAAAACAAACAAGGGCTGGAGGGATTGCTCAGTGGTTAAAAGCATTTGCTGCTCTTCAAAAGGCGCTGATGTGAGTCCTAGCATCCACTTGGTGGATTACAACCGTCGGTAACTTCAATTCTTACAGCATCCTCTTCTGGCTTTGAAAGACACCACACCCATGTCCTGAATACCTCCTGCAGACAAAACACTCATCATACAAAGTGAAAATACATTTTGAGAAGCAATATTAGTAATTACTATTATTTTATTCTATGTTCTTTCTTATATATTATTTTATTATATGCATGGATGCAGCATGTGGGTGGCTGGTGCCCATACTGCAATAGAATGTCAGATCCTATAGAACTGGAGTTACAGATGGTTATTAGCCACCAAGAAGGTTCTGAAAATCAAATCTGGGTCCTCTGGAAGAATACACACCACACACACACACACACACACACACACACATATACACATATAATCTTAAAAAAAGATTGTATATACTAGAATCTCTGAAGGAAAGAGAAGAGAATATTAGGCAAAAATAATATTCAGTCAAATAATGTCTGGATTATATAGGAAAGAGCCTCTAGGGGGAGGGGAATCCTGGCCCCTGAGCTGGAAAGTTCAGGGTACAGGGTGGGATATGCCATGTAGGGGTTGAGGGATTCTGGGAGGACCTGGGGGCTACGTCCACTTTAACATGTTAAATATGCACCTCAGCCAATTGTCCTGTGTCACAATCTCAACATCAGTATTTTCTCATATGTGGAATCTAGGAGTGTTTGTATGTGAGTATTAGTCAGGAAAGTAGAAAGGAGCCCATAAGGAAAGAAAGGCTCTTGAGCGATGGGGGTGAAGGGTTAGAAGGTAATAGAACATGTGTCCATGGAAACATGCAGGAGCTATTTAGACAGAGGGAGGGAGGAAAGCAGCAAGGGGAAGCAGGAAGACAGGGAGGGGCACTGGGACGGGCACCAGTAAGGGCAGAGTAAAATGACATCTAGGGATGAAAATGCCGTAATGAAACCCATTGTTTTGTATGCTATCTTGGGGGAGGGGGTCCTCTGCTGTCTCTAGTTCACAGCAGATTCTTTTTTTGTTCATTTTATTTATTTGATGTATATGAGTACACTGTAGCTGTCTTCAGACACACCAGAAGAGGGCGTCAGATCCCATTACAGATGGTTGTGAGCCACCATGTGGGTGCTGGGAATTGAACTCAGAACCTCAGGAAGAGCAGTCAGTGCTCTTAACCACTGAACCATCTCTCCAGCCCCAGAATCTTTTTTCTTTTGCTTAGAAAATGGGCAAGGTCATTTGACAACAAAGAAATGTTCAGTTTTGTCCAAGACTCCACAGGCTGACCAATCAGTCACAGGTTCCAAGGACACACGCAGCATTCTTTCTTTTTAAAAGCATCGACTTGCTGCTTTGATTTATTCACTATTATCACATGTGTATGAGTTCAGGGTGAATGTGCACAAACTTCAGGGACTGATTTTCATTTTCCAAGGTGGACCCAGGGTGATTTAACTCTTCTGGACTTAGTATTTGGCTAGGAAGCACTTTTACCCTCACCCTGACACCCCCCCCCCTTTTAATACAGGGTCTCTTTGTAGTTCTGGATGACCTGGACTCAGAATGTAGTCCAGAATGGCCTTGTACTGGAGGCATTCCTTCTGCTCTGAGTAGTGAGATCGTGGGATGAGGTCTCCCTCTCCCTCTCTCCCTCTCTCTCCCTCTCCTCTCTTTCTTCACCATGTAAGTGCCCTTAGATTTGAACCCGGGTGATATTAACGGGAGCCATCTCTACCCTTGGTTTGTTTCTTTTCTTTTATTGATTGTAACGGGGAAAACCACTGTATCTCATGCATCAGCGTCTTATCTATCAGATAGGTTGATAATGCCTGCACCATGGGCCAGCTTTGAGAAGTAAAGCTGTAAGATCTTGGGTTCAGGGATTCTTCAAGCCTTGTTTTGGATACTGATCCAAACAGGACAGACCACAGGTCCTAGTGTTGTCCCACACGGCCTGCTCCTCCCGAACTGTCAGAATGCTGAGATCTAGGCATCCCTACTGCAGTGGGATACGCGGATGCGACGTTGTGCATTTCTATCTTAGCGGTTACTCTGAACCAGGACTCCTCAAACTGCTTTATCAATACAGTGCCTGGGTCCTGACGCCCAGGAAGTGGCAGGCAGGAAGAGGAGAGGCGTGGCAAAGGACAACTTCCGCTTCCGGTGACGCAAGCGCTTTCATTTCTTTCGGCTGAGGTGACTAAGATGGAAGGTTTTTGGGAGTCACGGGCTGGCCACTGGGCCGGGGGGCCTGCTCCGGGGCAGTTTTACCGCGTCCCGTCCACCCCCAGCAGCCTCATGGACCCGGCGTCCGCGCCCTGCGAGGGTCCCATCACTCGGACCCAGTGAGTCGCGCTCTAGCCGCTCAGGGAATGGGCGGCGGGCCGGGACGTGGGGACCTCCGGTGCGCGGGCGGCAGCAATCGGGGCGCCGGCCTCCGCGCTCAGGGACCCTTTTCACGCTTCAGGAACCCCATGGTGACTGGGACATCCGTACTCGGGGTGAAGTTCGACGGCGGAGTGGTGATTGCTGCAGACATGCTGGGCTCCTACGGCTCGCTGGCTCGTTTCCGCAATATCTCTCGTATTATGCGAGTCAACGACAGCACTATGCTGGGGGCCTCGGGAGACTATGCTGATTTTCAGTATTTGAAACAAGTTCTCGGCCAGATGGTGTAAGTCGCCGCCAAGTGGAGCAGAAACCTTCAGTTTATTATCCCTGTAGGCGGGATGGAGGGACTTGAGGCTTTGGGTAATTGTTGAGGCACCTGTAAATGTTTGGAATTCTTTTTGGCACTGGGGAGATCTGAGAGTGTAGAATTGCATGTAGTGCAGCAGGGAATGGGTGGGGGAACCTCTGTTATCAATGCTTTCTCAACCAATTGTATTTAAGGATTGATGAAGAGCTGTTGGGAGACGGACACAGCTATAGCCCTAGAGCTATTCATTCGTGGTTGACAAGAGCGATGTACAGCCGCCGCTCCAAGATGAACCCACTGTGGAACACCATGGTCATTGGAGGCTATGCTGATGGAGAAAGGTGTTTGATAACTTCCTTGACCGCCTAACGCAGCACCTATGTACTGTCTCTTCAGTCTTTAAACAGAATGTTTTTTATACTTATTTTGTTATGTGCTTGTGTGCTACAGTGTGTGTGTGTGTGTGTGTGTGTGTGTGTGTGAGAGAGAGAGAGAGGGGGGGGGAATCTCTTCTACATTGTGATCAAACTTGGGACATGATGGCAGGTGTCTTCACCCACTGAGCCATCCTGCTGCCCACCCTCAGACTCTTTGATCCCAGAGAATTCCCACCTTAATTCAGACCTCAGGGACACAGCTAAGAAATGGGTTAAATTAATTCTTCGATCTGTTTGTCCCTCTAGCTTCCTTGGTTATGTGGACATGCTTGGTGTCGCTTATGAAGCCCCTTCTCTAGCCACGGGTTATGGAGCATACTTGGCTCAGGTAAGTAGTGGGCCTGCAATGGGGAATGAGAAGGCAATGTTAATCTGTTTCCCTTGGAATTCTGATAAGGGACAGGCTGGAATCCTAACATTGGGCAGCTGGGCTTTCTTTGTATAAGGAGAATATGTTTACATTACCTTCTAGTGACAAAACGCAGTGATAGGAATAAAAGCCTTGTTACAGAATGGAAGCCCTAGGCCGCCCCACCTTAAAGAGGGTCTTAGCTGGGCGTCGCGGTACATATTTATAATATTAGTGCACAAGAGGTGAGGATGTCCAGCTTCAGCTACATAGCAAGACTATTTCAAACGCAAAACAAAGATTCCTCGGGTTAAGGCACTTGCCAGGGCTGTCAAGCAGCCTGGAATCACCATGGTGGAGGAGAGAACCAGCACCTGAGGGCTGTTTTCTCACTTCTACATGCATGTGCACATACCTACACAAAAGAAGTAAATGTCAAACCAGAATGCCAGCACCCAGTCTTGAAACAGTGGGTGGGAACTGTCGATCACTTTGGCACCTGTTCACATGGGTTGGAGTGGATTGCCTTCTGTTAGGCCAGTGTCTAGTTTCTCCAATGTTTTGTCCACCTCTGTAGCCTCTGCTTCGAGAAGTTCTAGAGAAGCAACCAGTGCTGAGTCGGACTGAGGCTCGGGAGCTTGTAGAGCGCTGCATGCGGGTGCTGTACTACCGAGATGCCCGCTCCTATAACCGGGTGAGAAATGAGCTGGAGCCAGGCATGGTGGCACATGCCTTTAATCCCAGCACTAGGAAAGCAGAGGCTGGTGGGACTTTGCATTTGAGTGAGACCCTGTCATTGCATGTTTTGCTTTCTTTCAGTTTCAAATTGCCACTGTAACTGAAAAGGGTGTGGAGATAGAAGGACCACTGTCCGCACAGACCAACTGGGACATTGCTCATATGATCAGGTAAACTGCAGTGGGAAATGGGCGGGTGGCAGAGGGACGCTCTTGGCTTTCACAGAGCTGGCCCTTCTGGAGGGCTCAAGCAGAAACTCTGTGGGTGCTTTTGGAAGAACCTCCCCAGGTTGGGGGCGGGAGGAACTCCCCAGGGTTTGGAGATGAGATCCTTTAGAAGTCGGTACCTTTATACACCTTCCTTTTCTCTAAATGTTTCTTCTTTTTTAGTGGCTTTGAATGAAATCCAGGTGAATGTCCAGAGTTGAAGCTCTTCTAAACTTGACCGTCGCTGGCTCAAAGGCAGACTTTTGTAAAATAAATCAGTCCTTTGAAGTATTTGCTGAGTTGGGTTTTTTGTTTTCAAACAGGATCTTGCTATGTAGCCCAGGTTTTTCTAGAACTCAGAAATCTGCCTTCCAAATGCTAGAGGTAAAAGCAGCTGGCATAACTGGCAGTTCATTGTTTATATTCTAACATGGTCACACCAGGACCTCAGCTACCAAGTACTGCTTTATACAATGTCTGTGCTGTTCCGTTTCCTACCAAGAAGCAGAGGTCAGTGTCACAAGTCTGTCATCCTCCACTAATGCTTTTGACATGGTATTCGTTCAACTAGACTGACTGGCTGTCAGGCCACAGGGCTCCCGTCCCGGCTGCCCTGAGCGCTGGGATTGTGGGTATGCAAGCCACGGCACGCCATGCTGCGCTGAGCTCAAGTCCTCATGCCTGACGGCAAGCACTTGGCTGTGCCATTTCCCTAGCCCTTCACGGAGGCTGGCCTCAGACTCAGACTCAGGGCAGTCCTTTCTGCCTCAGTTCTCAAGTGTGTGATTACAGGTGGCGATGGGGGACATGCAGGATCTCTGACCAAGTAAAGGACAATACAGAAGACCCCAGGTTATCACAGTTTTTGTAGGTTTGACTTCATTTTTGACAACATTTTGATAACAGTGGGCTTATACAATATTCTTAAGGATTGTTTTTGTTTTTTGTTTGGGAGGGGGTGTTAATGGCTGCAAACTTGACTGCTTAAAATACAATTTCAGAGACAGGTATGAAGTATGTATATAGTGGAGCTGCTGTACAAGGTGCTCAGCCCCTACGCCTACATGCATAGCCTCGCATTAAGAGTTCAAACATTTAACTGATGCTTGTGATAGCACCTGGTTCTTTGAAACCATGTGTTTAGAAAACCCCAAGTGGAGCTGGGCATGGTGGCACACGCCTGTAATCCCAGCACTTGGGAGGCAGAGGCAGGTGGATCTCTGAGTTCGAGGCCAGTCTGGTCTACAGAGTGAGTTTCAGGACAGCCAAGGCTACACAGAGAAACCCTGTCTCGAAAAAACAAAAACAAAAAAAAGAAAGAAAGAAAGAAAGAAAGAAAGAAAGAAAGAAAGAAAGAAAGAAAGAAAGAAAACCCCAAGTGGGAAGCTGCAGAGATGGCTCCACATCTAAGAGCAGGTACTGCCCTTGCAGAGGGCGGGCTTGACCTGAGTTTGAGTCCCAGTACCCATGAGATGTGTGGCTCACAGCAACTCATTGCAGCTCCAGGGGACATCCGAGCTCATGAGCTCCTGCACTTGTATACACACCTACACATACATACAACTAGATAAAATCATTGAAGAGCTTAAGTGGGGCTGGCAGATGGCTCCAGTTGCTGAAGCGCTTGCTGAGTGTGAAGACCTGAATTTGAGTCTCCAGAATCCATGGAAGAGCTGGACAAAGTAGCTCAAGTTCTTGTAATCCCAGATGGTGTGTAGAGGCAGGAGACGCCCTGTACGCTTGAGGGCCAGGTAGGTAGTTTGGCATAGCAAACAGAAGAACAGAAGTCTGTCTCAGGGTAGAGAGTGAAGACCAATACCCCACACTTGTGCTTGTATACACACACACACACACACCCCGAAGGCCAGTTTAATCCCCAGGTCAAGATGGCAGGAGACTCAAGTCTTGTCCTGACCTTTGAGCATGACTTAATAGTATAAGGTGCCTCATACTATTCAACAAAAATAAAAGTGAATTTCTAAGTGTAGCTGTTTTAGTTGGAAATTAACCATGTCCTATCCCTGGGTGGTTTTAAACCCCGATTTATTTTTGTATTTTGGTATTTTTCAAGACAGGATTTTTCGTTTGGCTACCCTGGAACTCATTACAACCAGGCTAGTCTCAAACTCAAAGATATACCTGTCTGCCTCCCGAGTGCAGGGATTAAAGGTGTGTACCACTACTGCCCCCACTGAACATTGATTTTTAAAAATGACAATCATAGGTCTTCTGCATGATGCTATCCAGCATGGCACAGACAGCCGCAGACAAGTTCACACAAAGAAAATCTTGGGCATTCAATTGGGAACTCTGATATAATTAACACAGAAAGTTGTCAATAAATACATGTTTATTGATTAAAACTGAATTATAAAAAACAAAACAAAACAAAAAACCAAAAACAAACAAACAAACAAACAAAAAAACCAAAAAAAAAAACCTTCCTTCTACTACTAAGCCATGCAGGCAGAGTCCACAAAGACAACTTGCTTGCCAAAACCCAGCCAATTCACGGTTACCATGATCTTTAAAAAAAAAAAAATTACCCATCCAAAGTCAGTGTGCAGAGGCCCGGAACCCAGCTCTGCTAAGGCTGTGGCTGCTGCAGACGACCCAAGAGGATCAGGCTGTAGTGAAGTGACCATTTACAGTTCTCCAGCTTTCTCAGAGGCAGAAGGTAGGCTTTCAAGTGTAGTCCGTCACCAATAAAATGGCATTGCACAAAAAGCTGGGGAACAGCCCAGGTGGGTCCTCAGTTCAGATCTCCAAACGCCATGGAAGTTTAGAGCTGGCCAAACTTCTGGGATCAGTCCTGTTCACTATGTTATACTGTGCTGGGAGTTAAAAAGACAACAAAATCTGCAGGGGGAGGGCTGGTGTCACAAAGGCACCACCAGTTGGGCACGTCTTCAGTATCTCCCAGTCTATGAAAGCCTATTCAATGGGGACACATAGAAAAAGGTTTATAAATCCATTTCCTCTCGTTTTATTAAATGCTCCACTATGTACACTTTAAAGGTGAACCTCTTGCACGCCTGTGCAGGCCGCTTCCTTGCTCACAGGAGGAAACTCTGAATGCCTCCAGATGGACAAGAACGGCGTGGCTGCGGGAAAGGTAGACTTGGTGTTTGTTCTCCTCTATGGTACAGTACATTTTGGTTTATCACCATGAGTACATATTTTCTTAAAAAAAAAAAAAATCCCTCATGCAAACCGTAGAAAAATTTTCCTTTAAGTTGGCAGTGAAAAATAAAGATCCATGTCTCTGTGCACACCTATGCTTCTCATACCCCGTTTCTTTGAATGAGAGAACAGGAAGGACATGGTACGCAGTTCAAGCAGTCTGCCTGTAGCTCAACACTTAACATGTGCAGCGACACTGGGAGAAGCAGGTATGCTGTCTAACAGGGCACACACAGTCCAACAGAGCAGGGGCTCCACCGGGGCGTGTTGCAGACAGACCAGGAATGGCTTCCCCCTCAACACTGCTCACCTCACTCAGTACCTCTTGCTTGCTAGGGACACATGTGCTCCTTGCTCAGAGTGAAGGATGGTGTGAAAAGCAGGAAAAGGGTCAAGGGTCACAAGTGCAAAAAAAATTTTGTTATATTTTGGTGGAGGGTGGTAAGGACAGAAAAATCTATCCGTTCTGGATGTTTGAGAGCAGTTCATGCACTTTTTAAAGCCACACTTTCTAGAGCTGCTGAAGAAGCCAGCACCTCTGGAGAGGGGGGGAGAAGGAAAGAGCTCAGTGGGATTCATTTTTCATTTTCATTTTTATATAAAAGTGTTAAGACCACAATGAAAAAAACTTATCCACATATGTAATAAGTCAGTTTGTGAGCTACATATTCTTTCCATCTGCAGCAAAGTCCTCATGTTAACAATGATTAGATAGTATCATGCCCAAAGACATTGGCCACACAGTAAAACAAATAAAACCAGAAATACTATGATACAATTGAGGTAAAAGGGGAAACAAAACAACTTAATATCTGTCCACAAAGGATTGTTTTCCTAGATATTGTCAGAAAAATAGAAAACACAGTGATTTAAATTAAAGAAGAGAAAAAGGGTCACAAAAACATGTTTTTAGCAGGAGCAATCCATGGGCCAGCTCCTTGGCTCAGAACTGATCACTACTGGTGTTCCTAATAACCCACAAATTCACAGGAAGAGTCAATGTCGGGAGTGGTGGCATAAAATTGAAACTATAAACCAAGTACCCCACTGGTACCCATCTTGTCTAAGCCCCTCTAACCTCCCTCAACTTTCCTACCCAACTCCAGATGCTTCCATAGCCTCAACACCTAAATCTCCATCAGATCTAGGTCGGCTTCCTCAAAACCATAGAAAGACTCTGTCTCACTTTCCCCCTCAAACAGCTGGTGAAGGCTTTCAGGCTCAACGGTCTCTTCCGGAGACGACCTGTGTCGGGGGGCAGAAGTGGAGCGCTCCTCGGACTGTTCTCCAGTTAGCTTCAGCTGCTCCTCGAGGGAGGCAATGAGCTCCTCCTGCATGTCGGCGTTGCGTGTGGGAGAGTTAATGTTGCCATCAGGACCTGGCAGAACACTAGCCACAAGGAAGGACCGCTGAACTAGCTCTGGGGAGTCCCCAATGACACCCAGCACCTCACTCAGCCAGACCAACACCAGCTGAAGCAAGACATCGGAATCACAAGCAGTGTCTGCCATTTCCCGAGCCTGCTCCTTCCATTTTTTGTGCAAGAAGTTCTTAACAGTTCGTTTGATGCATACGTCTAGCGGCTGTATTTTGGAGCTACAGCCTGCAGGGACCACGGCAGGCAAAGTGCTGGAGGCACTGAGCAGGGCCAGCACCTCTTCCGACAAGTGAGTGCGGTGACAGTCCATCACCAGCATGCTTTTGCTGTGCTGACAAGCCGTGTGCTTCTTCCATACACGGGCCGACCAAAGCTCCATGATTTCGTCATCACTGTAGCCACTGTCTTTGGCCTCTAGTAAAATAGAGTCTGGCACATTAGGGAGCCGATTCGCTTGTCCTCGGAAGAAAACCAGGGTGGGGAGGACAGTGCCATCTGCTAGAATGGCCAGCACGACGTCACACCAAGGTTCCCCTGTGCCCACTGTCTGCAGAGCATTCTCCTTTCGGTCATCACTGCTCAGCACCTCTGTGTCCAGGAACAGAGAGATCTCGTCAATAGCCACAATCATAGACAAAGGTAAGTCCTGATTGTGAATCTGCCGCTGCACAAACTCAATGAAATGCCGGGCATTTTCGGCTACATGCTTCGGCAATGCGTGGGCCACCGCTCGCCGGGCGTGGGGAGTGAGGTGGTGCCGGAGCATGAAGCGCACAGCCCACTCATAGGAGATCTTAAATCCCCCTTCCAAAGAGCGTCCGATTTTGGTGGCCTTCTGAAACAAGGTCTCCTCGTTCACCGGGAGCTGCTGCTCTCTCTGGATCAGCACCCACTCAGCCAGCTTTTCTTCTGCCTCGAAGCTGAGATATTTGCCCTCTAAGTTCTCTCCCTGAGAGGCCTGGAAGCGTCGAAGCCAACGGCGGATCCGCCGCTGGGGGTTCCGAAAGTGTTCAGCCGCCTGCTCGGTGTTGCAGCACAGGGCGAACAGTACCACCCGCAGCTTCTTCACTGAGAGCTGCTCTTTCTTACCAACCCCACTGCCACCTCCGCCCCCTGACGCTGGCTCAGGTTCCTGGGCGACAGGGCTTCCCTCTTCCTGTTCATCGACATGCAGACACTCAGTCCCCTCTGTGGCCAAGGGTGGCAGGGCCGAGGGCTGTGGGTGAGTGGGGGTTGCTGGTGGGGTTGCAGTTGAGGCTGGTGAGGGAAGTGCCTGGAGCACAGGACCTGCCAGCTCTTGAGGCTCTGCTGGGCTGGCTCCTACAGGCTTCACAGTGGCAGCTTTGTTAGGAAGGAGGGGAGGAGGAAGGTAGGTATTCTTCATGCTCCGGTCAAACACTTGTTCAGGAGTCTGGCCAGGCCTAAAGGAACGGGCATGAGAAGCAGAGAGCAGATATGTCAGTTACTCGTCAGGACTTAAATCACAGTATCAGGCTAGCAGACAATGTGCAAGGTCATGAAATGGGCATTACCTGCAGGGAGACATCCAACTGAGCCCTGGGAAAAGGAGATCGAAAGAAATGGTTAGCTCACTGGGGAAAAAGGAAAAGCATCCCATAGACTTAAGATCTTGAAATTTCAACTACCCACATATGGTTGGCTCCTCCTACAGCCAGCCTTCCCAGGTTAGAGTGCGTATAGTCTGCGACAGTGTGCATCAAAACCAGGAATGGGTGAGGCCAGAGAAAGACGCCCCTCCCTGCTCTAACAGTATGTCATCCTCCCCCCATCCCAGTTTCCCCCACTCACCCCGTGGTAAGATGTTGCTGGATCTGTGGGAGGGGTTGAACACTAAATGCTTGGCCATGGCGTCCCCCACGGAGGTAGCAAAGGTACACGAGGTGCAGGCCAGCTTGATTCCACTGTGGGAGGAGAGAGAGAGAGGACCAAGAGTGGATGTATTAGACACCAACAGCAGTACCACTAAACAAAATTAAACTTTGAGGTTTAATATGGGCATCACAGAGCCACTTTACATAATAAAAGACTTAATATTATTAACAACCAAGCACCAAAAAGTGTTTTATTACCTTACAGAATTTTTAAACAAAGCCAAATACTTGGGACTCTTCCGTGGAACATGATTGCTGAGAAAGACAAAGACGCAGAGAGTTACAACCAATGACAATGTCCAACCAAAGAGATGCCTTCTCAATCCACACCAGTCTGGCCATCAGGCTTCTCAAACTTCAATACAAACACGAAGTAAGCGGAGGATCAATTCCAATTCACGCTTTAATCCGGGCCTAAGAATGGAGTCTCGGGAGATCGGCTCTTTCCTTTGGGGGGGGGGTGTTGGGGGAAAAGACAAGGGAGAGGAACCGCTATCGGGATATGATATGTGAGGGAATGAGAGCTACAACAGGATCCGCATTTCTGACAAGCTCCATCCAACGCCCCGGCTGCACTTGCAGTCGCCAGACCCGAGGGGTTATCTGGAGTACACTAAAGAGCCAACTGAGCATGGTTTGCGCTTTACCTTCCAAGAAGAGATGGACAGACAGCTTTAAAGGTAAAGAAAGAAACAAAATAGAAATGGGAGGGAAGGGGGCTGGAGAGATGGCTCAGCTATTAAGAGCACTGACTGCTCTTCCAGAAGTCCTGAGTTCAATTCCCAGCAACCATACTGTGGCTCACAACCATCTGTAAAAGAAGCTGATGCCCGCTTCTGGTGTGTCTGCAGAGAGCAATAGTGTACTCGTATACATAAAATAAATCTTTTAAAAAAATTGTTTCAATAATTTTTTTGAAGATTTATTTATGTAAGTACACTGTAAGGAAGAAGAAAAGAAGAGAGGAGGAGGAGGAGGAGGAGGAGGAGGAGGAGGAGGAGGAGGAGGAGGAGGAGGAGGAGAAACGGGAGGGAATTAAATGAGTTTTGGACTCCAAACTAGAAATCCTGGTTTCTTGTGACTTACTTGATCATGTGATTGGCATAAGCTCGAGAGCAGCAGGTGCTATAGCGACAGAGAGAACAGTGCACATAGGTAGGGAAATGGTTAGGGAAATCTGGAATCTCAAAGCTGCACTCCAGACATGTCTGTCGGCCCATGACACTCCTGTCAAAAACAAAAATGTCATTACTCCCTCGGGTATCACCAAATCTTAAGATTTTGACCCTGAAAAAGATTGTATTTGGCTATATTTCCTTGGCTATTAGGAAATACCCTGCCCAGACAGTCCCCACCCGCCTAGCATTTAGAAGGAGGCACTGACATTTTCCTAACAGCTCTCTTCTGGACACTGCGTTGGACAGGGGGATAAAGGAAGACAGGCAGCGGGTCAGCAGAGGTCAGTGGTGCCGCCTCCTGCAAGGTGCCAGAAGGGGTATCATTTGAAGACACAGGAACAGTTCGTGGCTGCCCCCGGGAAGCCCGGATTGTCACCTGAGAATCAAGGGAAGAACAATTAGCTGGCACTCACAGGAAACCTCAGGGTTCTGTCCATCTCTACTCTTACCCTCCCCGAGACCAGAACAGCAACTGTGGCACACTCACCTTGGTGCCTGGTTTCAAGCCTTCCAGTTGCTTAGGCTTACGGAAGGTTTTATGGTGCTGAAGCTTGTGCTCGATTTTGTCCTTGGCAAAGAGAAATTGCAGCCGGCATTTGTTGCAGTGATAAACATTTCTCTTCTGAAGTGGAGAAAAAAGCAAAACAGACAAGAATCACTTAAAGGTTTCTACTAGGGACTGGAGAGATGGCTCAGCGGTTAAGAGCACTGACTGATCTTCCAGAGGTCCTGAGTTCAAATCCTAGCAACCACATGGAGGCTCACAACCATCTGTAATGAGATCTGATGCCCTCTTCTGGTGTCTGAAGAGAGCAATAGTGTACTCATATATATAACATAAATAATTAATTAAAAAAACAAAACAAAAAAGACCAAAAAGGTTTCTACCAAATCAAAACCAACACCATTCTTCCTTCTTTCTATTGAAAATTTAATAAGAAAAGAACCATTCAAGACGACGAAAGCCTAGCACTGAGAACTGGTGTCTCAACCCCGACAAAGTGAAGGTCAGGACACAGGTTCAGTCACTCCTCCTGGACGTGGAGCACCTGGGGGTGACGTCCACCTGCTTGCCCAGGTCATCTAGGCAGACAGTACTGCCTATTCCTGGACATCCTTTTTGACTTTTAAAGCACACAAAAAATATACACGCTGCCAAGTAGACAATAGAACAACTCAGATCTCATTCTGTCCCTGTACATTCTAGGTTTGTCTGTAATCCTTGATTGTTGGTTCATTTCCACAGCCAGGTCCTAACAGATTCCCCAGCATCTTTTCACTGACTGTATATGAACAATCACAGAGCAAAGCTTTCTTTGGTTTCTCTCTTTTCTAGTGGTGCTAGCGATATTAGCAAAGAGCTGAGGCCTACCTTCCTAGACAAGCACCCTATCACCAAGACGTTCCAGCCACACCCCTTTAAAGGCCACATACAAGACAGTACTCCGCTTCATATTGGTGCTTTCCACCCCTTTTCTAGGGGGCAGGCTATGGGGGAGGGCCTTCAGTGCCTCTCTATACAGCTGTTTCTGAGTCTGCAGTGACAAAGGCAGCCACTCACGTTCAGGGGCCACCTGAACGTGCTCCGTCACCTACACCACCGCTGCATGGTAAATGTATATAATCTTAGCACTGCCTCTTTTCTTTACTTCAAAAGCAACACTCCTGCCTCCTACCTGATCACAGACCGTGGCTAACCCTCTCCCGCTGCTCTAACTCTGCCGGAGTTTACTTAGTGCTGGCAGTGTGGCACCCAGCATGTGAGTCCTCTTCCTAGCCTAAGAGAATATCCATACACTATCAGCACCAGCTTCCAGCGTGAACCTTGCTCCCTACCATCTGCTCTGGACACCTCTCACCTCCCTCCACGCCAGGGCTTACTTTTGTAAGTAAGCCTCAGGCACACTATTTCTCTGTCCTATCTTATCACCCACCATCATTCATCCTTCAGACCTAAAACAGCACTTCTTTCTGGGAGAGCCTTTGGTTCCCAGAATGGGTAGATGCTTCTCTGTATCTTCCCCTCATAATGTTTGTTTGTTTTTGTCTATTTTCCTTTAATGCTAAACCCCTAACATCTAACCTAGTGTGTAACAAGAAACAGGAACTGAATGATGTTTGCTAACAGAATATTATCTTCTCTACCAACATTATTTATCTATCTCAACCCTGTCCCTAGGATCCAAAATTTCAAATTGCTTGTGCCCGATACCTGGTGCCTCATGTAGTGTTGCTGGAAGGCATTGCCATTTTTGAAGACTTTTAGGCAATACGGGCAGAGCAGATGCCGAGTATCTTCATGGATCATCCGAAAATGGACATCGACCTCAGAGTAGAGGGAGGAGCGATACTGACACACCTGAGTTATTCAAGAAGGAAAATCGGGGTAAGACTGTATAGCTGGAGCCATAAAGAGGGACAAAGGTACCCAGGAGTATTCGTAAATGCACAGCTATTGTTGTTCTGGTTTTGCAGTGGAGATCTATGTAGATGGATCAGCTGTAATGGAAACAGTGAAGGGCAGAGGAATCTGAGAACAACCCAGATTCTCTAAGAAATAAAAGCATCCTCTACCCCGAGAGGGAAGCTCGGGAGACAGACTCTTGGTATGCACAGAGTCCCCAGTCTGGGCGTCACCTTCTATAAAGTCATAGCGAAGGGCGCTGTGCCATACTCCTCCTCTCCCTTACCTCTTCAGAGGACCTAAATGGAAGGTGTACAATGGGTATTTAGGAATATCCACTAGTGGATTCTCTCTCTCTCTCTCTCTCTCTCTCTTTTTTTTTTTTTGGTTTTTTCGAGACAGGGTTTCTCTGTGTAGTCCTGGCTGTCCTGGAACTCACTCTGAAGACCAGGCTGGCCTCGAACTCAGAAATCCGCCTGCCTCTGCCTCCCAAGTGCTGGGATTACAGGCATGCGCCACCACGCCCGGCCACTAGTGGATTCTTTATAATCAGTTTCAAAACAAAATGGCTAAAATGTTCTGGAGAAAAAGGTATTACCTGACAAACGTAAGGCATCTCTCCAGGCTTGTGCGTGTCCTTCATGTGCTGGAGAAACAAGGGCTCGCTCTCAAAGGCCCACTCACAGATCTTGCACTTGGCTAGAAGAAGAAAAGTAACTGAGACATGCACTTGGATGTAAGAGCTTATCTCTTAGGACCTACCAACACAGCCCATCTGGTCCTGCTCTAACATTTGTGTTGCTGATGACAACTAATATTCTTGTCTCTAACTCAGCCTTTTAACAAAGTTCCGGTCGAGAAGTCTGTGAACTGCCTGCATGGTAACCCAGACATCCCCTCTTTGCTCCTAGCTGGAGACCGCACTCTCCTTCGGACCATGTCCTATCTCTCACTTCTCTAAGTCACACCCACTGTGACCTACAACTGCCACCTCTGTTATGATAGACAAAAACATGGTAGAAAACCTCCAACTGACTGCTGCTCATCAGCTACAATACATCTATAGCACAGATCTTTCACTGCTGAGTTCTCTCAAAATGCTACATGAGTTTAAGCCTAGACCTAGGAACAAAGATTTTCATTTATAAATAATTCATAAATATCCACTGACTGTCCATGAAGTACAAGAAAGAATTTTTTCTGAAATGGCTGACAAACACTAAGAGATGTTTGCTTTTTTGTTTTTGTGACAGGGTCTTACTACACAGCCCTGTCTGGCCTGGAACTCCTACGTATAACAGATAAACCTGGAACTCAGATATTCTGCCCCTGCCTCCCAAGTGCTGGCGTTAATGGTGTGTGTTACCATGCCCACATGAACAGATGTCATTACTCTGTTATGTCATTTCTCTTTCTGTATGAACAGATTCAAGATAATTATACTCAGAAATAAGCCAACTTGTCAAGCTTGATTAAAAGGATACAATTCTAAATTTTTGGTAAAATTTTGAATTGCTTCATATTTTGAATTATAAAGGATGGCTAGCAAAAGAGCTATATTTATTTGTGTTTTCCTTTGTTCACTAGTCTTTCAAGTTTCTGCAAATATGGATATTATAGACTTAAAGTTTTTAAGTATTTATTAGACAATGGCCCACCTTCTGAATCTTTCTCTCTCCTGTATTTATTCTTGATTTTTTTTTTTTTGGGATTTTGGTTTTTTTCGAGGCAGGGTTTCTCTGTATAGCCCTGGCTGTCCTGGAACTCACTCTGTAGACCAGGCTGGCCTTGAACTCAGAAATCCGCCTGCCTCTGCCTCCCCGAGAACTTGGATTACATGCGTGCGCCATCACCACCCGTCTCCTATATTTAAAACTAAAGTTTATCACCAAATTTTGTGAAACATGGCCATAAAATCTTTTCCCTTATTGTAATGATCTTACCCATAATGGCTATCATATAAGGCATGTTTGCAATATTTTATTTTGAGATAGGATCTTATTATATAGCCCAGGATTGCCTTGAACTAAGTGGCCTTCCTACTTCTGCCTTCAAAGTGCTAGGATTACAGGAATGATCCTGTAAATCTAACATATAATATTGTCTTATTCTACACACTATAATTATGTAAACTCCTATATTTAAGATAATTTGCATTTTCAACAAAACTAACAATCCTTTTAAGGACATTAGAAATATTCTGAACAAGCCGGGCGGTGGTGGCACACGCCTGTGATTCCAGCACTTGGGAGGCAGAGGCAGGCGGATTTCTGAGTTCGAGGCCAGCCTGGTCTACAGAGTGAGTTCCAGGACAGCCAGGGCTACACAGAGAAACCCTGTCTCGAAAAATGAACGAAGGAAAGGAAAGGAAAGGGGAAAGGGGAAAGGGGAAAGGGGAAAGGGGAAAGGAAAAGAAAGATATTCTGAACAGAAAGGGAGAGATAGCTCAGTGGTGAAAGTATTTACTGCTTTTACAAAGAACTGGAGTACAGTTCCCAGCATTCACCCTGGGCAGCTCACAAGCATCTTTTAACTCCAGCTCCAGAATCCTAAAGCAGGGCAGAGGTGGTGCATGCCTTTAATCGCAGCACGGGAGCTGGGAGTGGTGAATGGACTAGGAGGCAGAGGCAGGCAGATCTCCAAGTTCGAGTCCAGCCTCATCTACAGAGTGAGTTCCAGAACAGCCAGGGCTACACACAAAAACTCTGTCTCAAAAAAACCAAACACACAAACAAAGAAGAAAGAAAGAATGAAATCTGAACACTGGGCTCACATCTCAAATCGTCAACTCAATAGAAACTTATGTTTCACCCAGCACTCAGGAGACAGAGGCAGGTAGATCTGGCCTGAGTTTGAAGCCAGACTGGGTTACAAAGTGAGTCCAGAATAGCTAGGGTTACACACACAGAGAAACCCCATGTCTCAAACAAATAAACAAGTGCATATTTTAAGCAGACGACTTCCGTTATTCTGAGTGTTGGCTGTTGTTCCTGTTTTCTAAGATCTGTATCTAACATTCTACTGACCAACTATTAATTCAGACAACACCAATTTAATAGCAAAGTACTTTAAAATCATGCTTGTTAGAAAATAGAGAAAAGTACTCCTCTAACACTATTATCTGGGTAAAATGAACTCTCTGTAGTGCCATTTATGAAGAAAACATAGATCCCTCCCCTCTGCTGGAGTTTGGGTTTTCAAACTTACTAGTCGACTCATAGGGACTATGAACATTCTCCAAGTGGCACTGGAGCTGGAATGGTGTGGAGAACTGGCGGTAACAGTGCTGGCAGATGGTGTGGCCGTCCACCTCGCCATTCTGCTGATCAAGTTCTACGTGGTGCTTCATGTGGTTCATGAATCTGTAGCACAGCACAAAGAGAAGAACAGGGAACTGAGTCAGCAGTCCATGAGAGAGATGATTCAGTTATGAACAAAGACTGCCTCCCCAACTCCAACTTCCTCCATTCAGGAGAGTCTTTTTCTGAGCCCAGAAAGATGGTCCTTTACAAGTTCTGTGCATTTATCTGTGTCTGCATATACAATATGTGCTCATACATACAAGTGCTAACGGAGACCCTAGCTGGAATTACAGACAATTGTGAGCCACCTAATGTGGATGCTGGGACTTGAACTCAGGTCCTCTATAAGAGCAGAATGTACTTTTAACTTCTATGCCAGCCAGGCACTGGTGGCGCTCACCTTTAATCCCAGCACCTGGGAGGCAGAGGCAGGCAGATTTCTGAGTTCGAGGCCAGCCTGGTCTACAGAGTGAGTTCCAGGACAGCCGGGGATTTTTCAAGAAACCCTGTCTCAAAAAACAAACAAACACTTCTGTGCCCTTTCTCCAGCTCCATATTAATAGGTACTCTTTTTTTCTTCTTCTTCTTCTTCTTCTTCTTCTTCTTCTTCTTCTTCTTCTTCTTCTTCTTCCTTCCTTCCTTCCTTTTTTTTTTTTTTTTTTTTTTTGTTTTTTTTTTCGAGACAGGGTTTCTCTGTATAGCCCTGGCTGTCCTAAAACTCACTCTGTAGACCAGGCTGTCCTCGAACTCAGAAATCCGACTGCCTTTGCCTCCCAAGTGCTGGGATTAAAGGCGTGCGCCACCACGCCCGGCTTGGTACTTTCTTCTTATTATTTTACTTTATATGTATTAGAGTTCTGCTTACATATACATCTCCATCCATCCATCCATCCATCCATCCATCCATCCATCCATATATATCTATATATGTGAGGGTGTCAGATCTGGGAGTTACAGACAGTTCTGAGCTGCCATGTGGGAGCTGGGAACTGAACCTGGGTCCTCCAGAATACAGGGCTCTTAACTGTTGATCCATCTATCCAGTCCCCAGAAAACAAGTTCTTAAAACTAAAAGAATATTCTGTTCAAGAAGATTTGTGTTCCTTATTCAAATTTAAAGGTATCTCTTATTACCATAATGAAATAATTCAACAGTATTGCCCACTATAAATTCTAACAAGACTGTCTTAAGTCAGGTGGTGGCAGCAAATGCCTTTAGTCTCAGCATTCAGAAGATAGATCTCTTGAGTTCGAGACCAGCCTGATCTACACAGTGAGTTCCAGAACAGCCAATACTATAAAGAGAAAAATCCATTTCAAAAGAAAGATAAAAGTGGGTGATAGTGGTGCACGCCTTTAATCCCAGCACTTGGGAGGCAGAGGCAGGCGGATTTCTGAGTTCGAGGCCAGCCTGGTCTACAGAGTGAGTTCAGGACAGCCAGGGCTACACAGAGAAATCCTGTCTCGGGAAAAAAAAAAAAAAAAAGAAAAGAAAAAAAAAAGACAGACAGACAGACAGACAGACAGACAGACTATATCATAGTTAATATTTCCTAAAAGAAAACCTTAACTATGTAGTAAGAATACTTGTATACTTCTGTGCAGGATAAACTCTAAGGCTGTTCCAGCTTACCTAATATTGTTCTTTAGCCTTTTAGTACAGTGAGGGCATCGAAAAGATGTGGCGACCTTAGGGAAGCTTGTGAGCTGGGCCGCTTTGCCCCCATCCCGTCCGTAGTAGAAATCATCGACTAGCATGATAAGCTTGGTCTGGACAGCATCCCCAGCATTCTCATGGGGCTCTGGTCCTCTGGCAGGCGGTGAGAGAGCAGGAATGGGGGCAGAGGAGGGTGTGGAAGCAACAGGGGCTGTCTTCTCAGGGGATGCCGGCTTCGCTGCCGATGGGACACTGGGCTCTGCATCGAGGGACTTGCCTTTCTTTTGGTACTCAACCATTTCAGGGCAGCAGTACTGTAAAAGAAACGACATCATCATTCCATTTACCAGGAATTAGGATGAGCTAAATCCATCATGTCACCTACAGTCCCTTGGAATGCTTTGTTAATGTAGATAATAAGGGACATGTTTTTGGACACTGGAATCTTAAGCTGTTCAGGCTAGCCTGCTGGGTTCACAAAATCCTCTGCCTCAGCCTGCGGGGTAGCTAGGACTGCAAGCATTTGCCAGCATGGCTAAGCTGGCTTTAAGGTAGTCTTCGTCCAACTTCCATCTCTTTTCCTTCAGTAGCCCCAGAGTTACACTTCTCTTTTCTATGCTCTTTCACTGTTCCTCTCCTGCCTGGCTTGAGCCTTGTACTAGCATCACTTGACTCTGAGCTTTCTAGACAAAGAAGTTCCAACTACTCCATTTGGACTGATACCAGAAAATTGCAAGACTACAAATAAAGCAGGAACAAGGTAACAGGTTTTCATGCTCCCAATGACAGAGTTAAAATGGAGCTGAGGATATAAACATTCTTTGAGGTCTTATCTAACAAACTTGCTGTCCTGTGAGATCAGATCTCTTATATAAGACAGTAAGTGCTCAATCACCCATCAGCAGTCTTTCTATGTATTTCATCACAGTCCCAGTTTATACAGCCCTGTTCTACAACAGAACAAAAGAAAGAACAGCTTTTATAGAAGTTTCTAAGCCAGTTTAGGCATCTGCTTTTCATGATCCCAGTATTAGAAGAGGAGGCCACTTAAGCTGGCTCTTTATAATGCGTGGTATCACTTACACACATGTGACCTCTCAAAGCTTCAGTAACACGGAACTGAGCATTACACCGTGGACATATTTTCCGTCCACCGTCCTGGAGGTCAAACATTGGGATGGAAGAGGTCACTGGAAGAAGGGAGAAGAATTGGTAAGATTAGTAGAGCGTATGGGGCTGGGGGCAAGACCGCACAGTCCCTGAGAAGAGCCGGGCTGAGGAGCAAGCACGAGAGGCACTGCGTGTGAGACGGTCTCTCTACGGCTCTGCGCTAGGCCACGGCTGGCAAACTGAAGCCGAAACCATCTCAGCAAGCAGCCAGTTTCTTTCTTTTTTTTTTTTTTTTTTTTTTTTTCCGGTTTTTTGAGACAGGGTTTCTCTGTGTAGCCTTGGCTGTCCTGGAACTCACTCTGTAGACCAGGCTGGTCTTGAACTCAGAAATCCGCCTGCCTCTGCCTCCTAAGTGCTGGGACTAAAGGCGTGTGCCACCACTGCCTGGCTCTGTTTTGACTTATGGGCTAGAAATGCCACACCCCTTTTTTTAAACCATCAACCACAATTAAGTAAACTTTTTTCTTTCTCTCCCCTTTATGGTTTTTGGTTTGTTTTCAGAGAGCATCTTTGTGTAATCAGGTTAACACTGAACTCACGATTAACCTGCCTCCACCCTCAAGTGCTGGGACAACAGACTTGTACCACGTGCCTGGCAGACACTTTTCCTTTTTAAACTGTAATGGAACTGAGCGCTGTGACGTATACCTGCAAATTCAGTGCTTGGGAGAGGGAAAAGATCAAGTTCCAGGCCAGCTTGGTCTGTATATCTAGTTACAGACCATTTGGCCTATGAAGGGAGACCACATTTTAAAGCAAAACTGATCTATCTAATTGTGACACTATAATATACAGAAAGCAATACTTAGAGTGTAACTAAATTGAAGTCTCTGTTTCAGGGGAGTAAGTACATTCATGTTGTATAATTTCCAGAACCTGACTCAACTTATAAAGCAGAAACTATTTTGGGAACAGTTTTATCTAAGACAGTGCCTATTGTAGCCCACACCAGCCATAAAGACAAGACACAGGAGTGGTGGCTGGCTGTGAATTCCTGACCCTCCTACCCACATGTGCCAGGGCCTGGGTTTACACATGTGTACTACTCTCCCCGGCCTTTCTGACCAGAAAGCCCTGGTTGGTCCGGACTTTCTCCCTGTTGTACTGTGTCAAAAATACTTCCTATACATATAAGTAACATTGTATGGACTCAACAGGTTATATTTAGGAATATGCATGTACGAGGCCATTAGCTTGTAGAAGCGTGGGGAGGGATATGGGGAAGGTCTGGGGGGAGGAAAAGGAAAGAAGAAATACAATTAAAATATAGTCACAAAAATAAACAAAAAGAATTTCTAGAAAGAAAAAAAATGACTTCCTTTTTAAGCCTAAGCCAACACACTATTGTGTGAACAGAACACATTTTGTTTATCCATTCAGGACTGGAATGTGGCTTAGGCTGTTCTCACCTTTTACCTATTGTGACTGACACTGCTGTGAGCACAGGTTACAGGTTTCTGTTCTAGTCTCTGCTGTCAATTCTTTTCAATCTTTGCTCAAAAGCCAAGCTTCTAAAGCATACGAAAACTTATAAATGTTTTGGAGAAGCATTATACTATTTCTCATAGTATAACTGAACAGTGTTATGTTCCTGCCAATAGTACACAAAGTTCTGCTTCCTTCATATCCTCACCTGAGTGTCACTTACATCTACTGTGTGTGTGTGTGTGTGTGTGTGTGTGTGTGTGTGGCCAGGCCTGGCAGTGAGTGGCTTCCTATGCTGAGCCCTAGGATCCTACTGGCCCATTTTGTCACAGGCTGGACAGACGGCTCAGGTATTAAGGACACATGTGCTATACAAACAAAACCTTTAACTCTAGCTTCAGGAGCCCTGACACCCTTTTCTGGCTTGTATGGGCACCAGGCATGCACATGATACACAGACACACATGAAGGCAAATCATCTATATACAACAAATGAAAACTAAAAGAAGCAAAACAACTACAAAAAAAAAAAAAAACAATTATAGCTTCCTTTTACTATATTCTGATACTTCCTTTTATTATATTCTGAATTATTCACCTTCAATCCACATATTTCAGGAAGAAAGAGTATAATCATTTGGCTAGATCAAGGCACTACTTTCTCATAATCTTAGATCCTCTCTAAAGAGATCTTCTTTTTCAGTTAACACACAAAGGAAGTTCCTTACGGCATTTTCATGCACACCCAGTCCTGGTTGATTCTCTACCCATACCTGCTTCTTCCCAGTACCTACCGGTTCCTGCTTGCACCCCAGGACTCCCCCTCCTCTTCCTAACACACGGGTCTATTAATCTCTCTTGGCCTCCCTGATCTCCATACCTCTTCCTCGACCATTGCACCTCTGTGGTTTCCTGGCCTCTGTCTACAGTTATTCATACATAAATACACACTTGTAAAAGATAGAAATTAGGATCCATGAGAAAACATACAATATTTGTCTGATTTGATTTGGCTAGTTTAGTTGGGTTGTTGGCTTTTTTACTGAGTAACTATTCTATGGGTAGTGATGGTATTTCACCATGGTTTTTGTGTTTCCCTAAGACGACTGATGCTGCTGGCCATCTGATGCTTATCAGATACTTCATGACTATCTTTAGAGATGTCTCTCCCCTCTGCCACCTGCTGGGGATGGAACCCAGGGATCACACACTGGAGAGGGATTCTATCAGTTTCTTCTCCATAAGCCTTCTTTGCCTCATTTTAAAAAAAAATAATTGTTGTTTTGTTTTTTGCTTTTTGAGAAAAGGGTTATGTAGCCCTGGCTGTTCTGGAACTTACTATGCATGCAGACCAGACTAGCCTCAGATTCACCCCTCCCCATTCTACAGGTTACTTTTTCACTGTGCTGTTAGTGTTCTCTGCCGCATGTAAGCTTAAAGTTTCAAATTTAGCAATTTTTATTCTTGCCTGTGCTTTTGGCATCCAAGAAATTGTTGTCAAATCTAATATTGTAAAGCTTTCTTCTTAGAAATTTTGGTTCTGGTTAGTTGTTTTATGGCAGGACTTTACATGTGCACGGTAATCTTCATGCCTCCTGACTACTAGATTACACGGGTAAGTCATCATATCAGTTATTTATTGATTGATTGATTGATTGATTGATTGGTGTTTCGAGACAGGGTTTCTCTGTGTAGTCCTGGCTGTCCTGGAACTTACTCTGAAGACCAGGCTGGCCTCGAACTCAGAAACCCACCTGCCTTTGCCTCCCAAGTGCTGGGATTAAAGGCGTGCGCGACCAACGCCCGGCAAAAATAAATTTTTTAAAGATTTATTTATGTATTAATATGTAAGTACACTGTAGCTGTCTCCAGACACCTCAGAAGAGGGCTCTGGATCTCATTACAGATGGTTGTGAGCCACTATGTGGTTGCTGGGAATTGAACTCAGGACCTTCAGAAGAGCAGTCAGTGCTCCTAACCGCTGAGCCATCTCTCCAGCCCCTTGTTTTGGATTCTTGAGATAGACTCTCCCTGTGTAACCCAAGCTGGCCTCACACTCACAAACCCTTCTTTTTCTCAGGATCCTGAGTGCTGAGATTACAGACATGCACTACCTCATGCCAAATTCATGTCACGCTCTCCTCTGAGTTTTACAGCATTTGTTTGCTTGGGTTTTGATTTACCTAGAGGTTTTCATTTTGTTGTTGTTGAGACAAGTCTTCTCTATGTTGCCCTGGCAGGCCTACAACTCACTATATAGACCAGGTTGACTTCAAACTCACAGAGATGCTCTGTCTCTGCATCCCAAGCACTGGGATTAAAATCATTTACCACTACATCAGGCTTTATATTGCACAGAAAGTGTCAATTTTTTGTGACAATCTAGGTTTTTCAATGTATTGAAAAAGATTCAACATCTTTTAAATAGTTAAAATGAAACCAAAAGAAAATTTTGAGGCATATTTAAAGTATATAAAATTCTAAATTCAGAGCCCATAAACAACAGCACCCAGCTCTCACCAGCTGTCCACCCTGAGCAGACAGCTGCCAGTATACAATCGCACCAGCACATGGAAGGACTCGGAACAGAGAACGTGTTCTGCACAAAGCCTAGAATATTCACAGAAAGTTACCAACCAGTCCTGCTCTGGACAGTTAAAAATCCTCATATTCACATCCTCTATCTTCCTGAAAACCTCTCTAGCACATCTCAACTTTAAAAACTGCCCCCACAGAGGCCAGAGATGGCTTAGTGGTTAAGAGCACTACTAAGCCGGGCATTGGTGGCACACACCTTTTATCCCAGCACTTGGGAGGCAGAAGCAGGCAGATTTCTGAGTTCGAGGCCAGCCTGGTCTACAGAGTGAGTTCCAGGACAGCCAGAGCTACACAGAGAAACCCTGTCTCAAAAACAAAAACAAAAACAAAAAACAAAAACACCAAACAAACAAACAAACAAAACAAACAAAACAAAAAAAGAGCACTGGCTACTCTTCCAGAGGGCCTCAGTTTAATTCCCAGCACCCATGTGGCAACTCACAGCTGTCTATAACTGTAGTCCTATGAGATCCAATATCCTCTTCTGATGTGTAGATGGACATGAAGACAACACACCCACATGCATAAAATAAATACATTTAAAAAAATTCACCCCAGAAAATTCATTGCTCCAGACATCTTTCATCAACCTATCCATGTCTCTAATTGATCCCCAAAGCTGCTGCAGCTACATTTTCAATTTTTTACTATATTACCATTTCTATAAAAACCAATCAAAGCACCTGCACTCTATTTTATTATTTTTCCATTTCACAATAGTTTCAATGTGATAAATGCCTTATCAATGTTTCTGCTGGCTGACTGGTGTTTGTCTCTCTTGTTACCTTTCATTGAAGACTCCGGTCCGCTGGTTCTCTGAGCAGAGCTGTTGTTGGACACCACCACTGGCCCAGGACTCTGGCCCAGGGAAGGGACAGTGTTAAGAGTATTCACCAATTTGGCCACTTCGTTGCTATTTTCACCTGTAACCCCAGGTCGCTTCACAGTGACAAAGCTGGCAATGCTCACTGCAGGTGGAGAGGGGAAGGAGGGAGCTACATTGACCAAGTGAAAGTCATCTGCTTCCCACCCACTGCCCCATGCTGTTCTGCCGTCTCCTCATCCACGGCTCACCTAGTTTGGGATTCGAGGTCTGGTTGGACTGGCCTGGAGGCTGACCAGCTAGCTGCCCCAGTGAGGCTGGCTGTGTGGCAGTGGGAGTAGTGGAGGTACTGGGGGTGGACTTGGTCTGCTGTGACTGTGACTGTGGGACAGTGCTTCGGATGGTGAGAGTAGCTGGGATGACGGTGGTAAAGGTGTTGGTGGTGGGCCTCACAGGCATTGTGGAGCCTGGCCTCACGGGGGTCATCTGAGAGAACACTTGTGGGACGCCAACTGTCGGCTTAACAAACTGTGTACCTGGGGCTTTTAAAAGAGAGACAAAAAAAGTCCCAAACCTTCATCAGTGAGCTCACCTATAAAATATTTTCTTGCCTTTCCTAGAAATACAAGAACAGGAAAAAGTTATTCCCTAAACTGACTGAGTGACCACCAGAGGTTACTAAGAGTAACATCCATCTTAACATCTAAGAAAGCTGTAGCTGTCCACTGAACAAAAGGAATGATCCAAAGTTTCATAAAGCAGGAATTAGAAGAAATCCTCACCACCTCCTTTCAGGTACCTTCCACACTGTCTTTTCTACAGTAGCTTGGCCTCCATATTAGAAGTGGGAGAAGAATGGACTTACACAGACCAAAGGGCAGACTTGGTCCTGAAAGTCTTGTTTCAGAATTCTAACAGAATTTTCCATTTTCTTCTATATACTCAAATAGGACAGGCAATCTACTCTACTAGAATGTCCCAAAGGTTAACCTTTTTCTAGAACAATTGTACACAATTCCAGTGAGAAATATTTAGGGAACACCAGAATGTTGTAGAAAAATCTGATCAGATGTACGCCCTAAAAAGCCCTGAAGGCTCTGAAACAACAAAAGAAACAAAAACCAAGCAAACAAATGCTTTAGAAAACCACTACAGAGGTCCCTGACTGTCCTTGTACTTATTTGAGTATGTGTGTATATGTGGGGTGGGGTGGGGTGGGGGGAAGGGGGTAGCATGCATACCACAGTGTGCAAGTGGAGGTCAGAGTGCACCATGTGTCTTCTAGGGAGGGAACACGGGTTGTCAGGCGTGGAGGCAAGTCCCTTTAGCCCCGAGACACCTACTTGTCCTGAGGACCGTTTACACAGTTAAATAAAGTTATTCTCTTTTTGAGCCAAACTGTAGTTAACCTAGTATGTAATGATTGTGACTTGGGGAGAAATTATAAGACTCTTCCTTTGGTACTGGAAGTTGACCCCAAGGCCTTAAGCAATGCTAAGGATGCACTCTATTCCTGGCTACACCCCAGCCTCAAGACTCTTTAATAGTCTATCATATGGTCATTGGTAGCATTATCCTCAAAGCATACAACCATTTACTTCATTTATATCTAAAGTTCCCCCCAACCTCTGCCTTAGTTTATTTCTTGAGACAGGACTTGGCCTTGAATTCACAGTAATCCTCCTGCTTCAACCTCCTGGATATTGGATTCCAGGAGTGTGCCACCATACCTGGTGGCATATCCAAAACCTATACTTTAAAGTTCAATTTATAATCTACCACATAAGTGAGTGTATGTATATGGAGTATTAGACTTGTGAGTTTGCATTAACAATATTCTCTCAGGATAACAAACAATGGCTGGCCTCATGAGCAGACTGACAATGACTAAGTAAGACTTACTTTACCTCATGAAGGGTAGTGAGACATTAAATAGAAAAATGAAATTACCACCTGGCCAAAGGTTAGACTTTTTAAAATTGGGCTTAAATTGTTAACATGGTATTTTAAAATTTTGTTTAAATACATGCTTCCAAATGACCTAGAATATTCTGAAACTATAAAAGTAAGTATCTGGATGCCAGGTTATGCTTCCTTACCTGGGACCAATGTAATTGGTCTAACCGTTTGGCCTTGCTGTACGTTCAGCACAATCCCAACCTGATTCATTGCATTTTGTACAGGCCGAACATTCCTTACAGGAAATCCCTGTATTAAAAAGAAAAGATGAGCTTTAGCATAGATCAACTAGCCAGATTCTGACTACAATATGACTGACAGCTCCAGTCTTACCTAGCGGCTCTCTCGACATTTACAGCTTTCAAATGACCAAAATGGAGAATTTTAGGAAATTATAGCATGCTAGGTTTTTGTGGGGTGTTTTTTTTTTGTTTTGTTTTGTTTTGTTTGTTTTTGCTTTGAGACAGGTCTTGCTATGTAGCCTAGTCTGCCCCCAAACTCCTAATTCTGTTGGCAAACATCTTTGGGGTTTTGTTTTTGTTTTGTTTTTTCTGTTTTGTGAGAAAGAGAGCTTAGGCAAGCCTTGAATTCGTGACAATTTTCTGCTTCATTCTCCTAAGAGCTGGGGTTACAAGTATGTACATCACACCCACAATGTTTAGCAGACAATTAAGTAACCAAAAATAACAAATCTATGCATTCACACACTGGGGCTTTGAAGGGGGAAAAAAATCACTAATGTGTTTAACCTAGTGTTCCAACATATAAACAATCATTTTTTAATATGTTGCTCTCAAAGCCCACTTCAAAGGCTACAGAGCTCTGATAAGTTCTAAGGCAGGGAGAAGCATGTGCCTCTAACGTCCACTCAGATTTGGGCTTTCGACTGCCAATGAGTGCACTGCATGGCAAGGCTTCTCTTTCTTAAAAGATCACTTATTATACAGGTATTCAAAAGTCAGTGAGTCTACCCTGGGGGGCACAAGCAGCCCAGACAAAAGATATCCCTTACAAAGCAAATGTGAAGGCTTCAGGTTTTTTCTTAAGATTTATTTTATGTATGAGTGTCTTTTCTGCCCATATGTATGTGCACCACAGGGATGCCTGGTCAGATGGATGACCTACGGAGGTCAGAAGGCATCAGGCATCAGGTTTATAGGTTGGAACGCTAGGTTAAACACAGTGGTGAGCTGACATGGAGATGCTGAAAATTGAACCTAGGTCTTCTGCTAGAACAACAAATGCTCTTGATGGTAAGCCATCTCTCCAGCCCTGAGTGGAGCCTTTCTAAGTTTCCTAATGATGATTCCTGTTCAGACTTTAATCAACTCAACAGACCTCTCTGATGTATGAAAATATCATGTAGCTATTATGCTGTGCTGGGCATTCCACGGGCAGAACCCTGTGAAACAGTACCAAGACACTCAGTTCAACAGACGGAATGCTAACTGATGAAGACCCTGTCCAAGGCAGAGCCTCTGGGGGCTCATAGTCTATCTCCCCTACCAGGCCTAGAATTCAAAATCCCACTCACCTGGGTAGTGATGAAGATAGGTTGTGAGGCCACGGGGGAGCTAGTCACATGATTGGCATTCTGCATGACCTGGACAGGTCTCAATACTGGTTGAGTAACCATTGTTCCCAGACCTGGTGCTGGGTTTTGGGTCAGGATGAGTGGCTGTCCACCTTGCTGGACCAAAGTATTACCAGCTAAAGGGTAAAAAGCAAACAAAATAAAGGAAAACAGAACAAGAAAGGGATGTTAGAAACATTGCTAAATTTGTATTCAGAAGAAACATTATTTCAGGTAAGAAATAGTGTCTCAGATATCAAAATTATTTAACTGCTACTAATTACCTCAGGCTTAATGTCACCAAACTCACTACAACTTAAGCTTTACCCAACTCTACATCTAACAGAATACAAGTGGGTCAGGGCAGTTCACTAACCCACCCATGCCTTACCTAAGGCTGAATGAAAGGCACCAGTTCCTATCCTCACACTAAGGAGTTAAAAGTTACCACACACTTCTTCCCAATCAGCAGAGCAAAAAACATTAAGACTTTCCATATTTTAAGTAAAATCTTTTTGTAAGAAGGTAATTTGTTGTTAGCTATCCCCCACCCCACACACTTTTTTTAATTGGTTTTTCAAGACAGGGCTTCTTTGGCTGTCCTGGAACTCACTCTGTAGACTAGGCTGGCCTTGAACTCAGAAATCCGCCTGCCTCTGCCTCCCAAGTGCTGGGATTAAAGGCGTGCGCCACCACTGCCTGGTACTAATCCCTTTTAAACTTTTCTTTTTTTACATTCACTTGTAAGTGTGTGTGTGTGTGTGTGTGTGTGTGTGTGTTTGTGTGTGGGGGCCTCTCGAGCTTGGTGGCACGTGCCCTTTACTCACTCACTCAACCCTGTCACTGGCCTGAACTACTTGGCTGTTATTTGAGAAAGGTTCTCATTTAGTTTGATCCAAAATAACATGAGACATTCTTCTATAGATAATACCAACTCTGGCTGCTTGTGTGAGAATGGCCCTTATAAGCTATTATGTTTGAATGCTTGGGCCTCGCAGTTGAAGAAGGACCGTGATGGGTGGCCTTGCTGGAGGAGATGTTTTCTGAGACAGCCTTGTTACAGCCCAGGCTGGCTTCAAACCCAGCCAATACTCTCGACACACCTTAAGTACAGGTAGTATATGCACGTTTATATCCAATGCTCACTATAGCTCTGTAGAAATGAAATTTCAATGTATCTTTTTATAATCTATTGTTAACATGTTAATCACATAAGGGTCATCGCAAGCGTTACAGAAAGCTGGACATGCAGCATGGTTGGCAGAGTGCTCGCCCAGCAGGCATGAGGCTTTGGTTTCAAACCTCAGCACTGCACAAGCCAGGCTTGCAGTGCATACCTGTGATCCCCACATCAGGAGGGCAAGCATTCACCCTGCTGCTATAGCAAGTTTGAAGCCAACCTTGAAAACAGTAGACCAGCCAGGCGGTGATGGCACATGCCTTTAATCCCAGCACTTGGGAGGCAGAGGCAGGCGGATTTCTGAGTTCGAGGCCAGCCTGGTCTACAGAGTGAGTTCCAGGACAGCCAGGGTTACACAGAAAAACCCTGTCTCAGAAAAAAAGAAAAAGGAGGGGAAAAAAAAGAGTAGACCAAGGCTCAAGAACAAAACAAACAAAAATGTGTGCATGTATATAAACCTGTACATCTAGCACTTAAGAGATAGAGGCATGGGGCTGGAGAGATAGCTCAGCAGTTAAGAGCACTGACTGCTCTTCTAGGGGTCCTGAGTTTAATCCCCAGCAACCACATGGTAGCTCACAACCATCTGTAAAGGGATCCCATGCCCTCTTCCGGTGTGCCTATAAATATCTACAGTGTACTCGTAGATATCTAATTAAGAGATAGAGGCACTAAGATCAGAAACCCAAGGCCAGAGACAGCTAAATAGGAAACTCAAGGCTCGCCTGAACTATATGAAACCCTTTCTCAAAAACAAAATAGAGGGCTACAGAAAGACTGGCTTAAAAGTTAGGGGTGCCAGGCGGTGGTGGCGCACACCTTTAATCCCAGCACTTGGGAGGCAGAGGCAGGCAGATTTCTGAGTTTGAGGCCAGCCTGGTCTACAAAGTGAGTTCCAGACAGCCGGAACTATACAGAGAAACCCTATCTCGAAAAACCAAAAAAAAAAAAAAAAAAAAAAAAAAAAAGTTAGGGTTAGGATTAGTTAAGAGCATCTGTTGCTCTTGTAGAGGATATGGGTTCAATTCCCATTGCAATCATCTGTAAGTCCTGTTTGCCCTCTTCTGATCTACAATGGCGCCAGGCACACACAGGGTGTACAGACATATGTGCAGGCAAAACACTAATATACATAAAATAAATAAACGAATTAATTTAAAAAGCAAAACAGCCAGGCATGGGAGCAGGCTTATCCCCAGTACCTGGGAGGCAGAGGCAGAGGCAGATAAACCTCTGTGAGTTCCAGACCAGTCTAGTCTACAGAGAATTCTTAGCCAGATAACTAAAACAAACAATAAAACAAATAAGTAACTATTAAAATGATAAAATATTCACTACATATTACAAGATAAATAAAAGTAGGAGAAATGTGGTCTCTATGATTCTATTTTGTAAAAAAGACAGCACCACACAAAAGTGCAGAAAAACGATTTGCACAAATGAAGAATTATAGTCATTTCCATGTGATAGGACAGTTAAGATTTTCTCTACTTTTCCTCTCTCCTACTCTAAAGTTTTTTAAGATAAGTCTTGCTATTTAGCAGACTGGCTTTGAACTCACAACCCTGAGTACAATGATCATAGGCATGAACTGTCACACCTTGCCCTGTTTATAGCATTTTCCACAATGAACATAGTTTTACTTTGTGTGTGCATGTGTATGTATACATGCATGCTGGTGGAGGGCAGTGACTAGTCAGGTGCTGTCAGCCTCATTCCGACTTTCACTAGCCTGGAGCTAGATGAGAAGGCTAGGCTGGACCGTGAACCCCAAAGATCCACCTCTTTCCATCTCCTCGGCACCCTAGACTTTACATGGGTTCTGGGAATTAAACTCAAGTCCTTGTGCTTGTGTGGCAAGTACTTTAATGAACAAGCCATTTCTCCAGCCCTGGGTCCCATGAAGCTCAGGCTGGCTTCAAATCCACCATGTAACCAAGGATGACCACCTTTAACTTCCGATGCTCCTGCCAACCTGGGGAGTGCTACCGCACCAGTGCATGTTGTGCTGAGGACCTAACCCAGGGCTCTGTGCATTCTATGCGTATATGCTAACTGAAGTACATCCCCAACCCCACCCATTATTCTTACAACAATAAAATTTATTTCTAAAAGAAATAAAATCCCTCTTTAGACAGACAAAACAGAAGGGGCCAAGTTTAGGGCTAGCCTAACTAGCTAGATTCTACATCCAAATAAACACATAAAAGAGGGCTTGAGATGAGAATATAGCTCAGTGCTAGAGTGTCTGTTTCCCTCAGCTGTGCATGCAAGGTGCAAACAAAACTAACCAGTCAACAGCCCCAGATCTCTAGGACAGTTAGCAGTGTTGAGCTCCTCTTCCAGAATTATCAGCAGCAAGCTGCCCTGACTCAGTCCAGCACTGACTGAAGAAACGGCATCAGCCACTGCGCTCCTTCCACAGCGCACAGTTCCTAAGGACTCCTCCAGCTAGCACAGTCAGCACTACCAGGCACAGCTAGCTTCGAGGTCATTTTTATCTCTCATGCCTCTATCCCAGAATGCTTTCCCAGAATCCCACTTACCATTGTTGTTGGCAATTAGTGTGACAAGGGTCTTCTTTGTACTGTCGCTGTTCTGTGCCCCACTGCTACTAACAGTAGTGGATGCAGAGAGGTGCCCAGCAACAGAAGCATGGGCAGCAGTGGGCACTGGAGCTGGGACTGGCTGCTGGCTCACCGACACTGTGGGGAAGGGAAGGCACAGTCACTTGGAGACAAGGACAGGTGACATTAAAGGATTCTGCTTCCACTCATTCCTTTGTGTTTCGACAGTCAAAAATGTTTCTTACTTCATTCAAAATTCCAACTGTTGATAGGATTTCTCCTAATTGTCCCTCAGGCTACCACTTAGACACAATCTCTTCAGTTTTTGTATCTTCTCCTGTTGCTCTGGTAACTACCCTGACAAACTCAATTCAAGGGAGACTGGCCTTACATGGGTCACCATCTCAGTTTACGGTCCACCATTGTGGGGGAACGCAAGGCTGCAAGAGCTTGAAGCTGCTCATCACATCACACAAGTCAGGAACAGAGAACACAAAGGAATGCATGCATGCCAGGCCGAGCACGCCACTCCTAACCGTTCAGACTCTTCTTCCCAGGGAGTGGTGCTACCCACAGTAGGTGAGACTCTGACATCAATGACAGTCCTCCACAGACATGTCCAAGGCCATCCTAATCCAGCCTCTTGTGACTCTAGATTGTGTCAATTTGAAAGTAAAACTAACCATCATACAATCTTTTTCTTAGATTTCCTGGTTAATTAAGTCACTGCAGGGCTGAGAGATGGATTAGTGGTTGGCTCCATCTTTGTTGATGGATCAACAGAGGGTACTAGCTTCCAGAGGACTCAGGTTTAATTCCCAGCACACACATGACAGCTACAACTGTAACTTCATTTCTGGGGATGCAGTCCCATCTTTTGGCCACTGTGTACACCATGTATGCACGTGGTACAGACATACATGCAGACAAAACACCCTTGTGTGTACTTGCTTTTTTTTTTTTTTTTTTAATCTTAATAAAGTTAGGTCACCAACCTCAGAAGTAGGACTTGAATGTTTTGCTTTCTACAACAATAGTGTATCTTTAGGATTCCCAGATTAACATTGCCACTACTAGAATTTATAATCCTTCATAATAAGCCACCTGTAAAACCTATATTGTGTCCTTCTTCAACCTAAATCAAAGCTATCTTTGGGTCTCAAGGAAAGACAAAAAAACCAAAAACCAAAACCAAACAAACACAAACTGGTATAACTTAGGAGAAAATCCCTACTTTGTGAATTCAGGGCAATAGAATTTTACCCTGTATCACTGTTAAAATAAAAGATAACAAATCTTAATTATAAACCAGCCAGTAAGACAGACACAAAAGAATGTTTTCTTAGCTTATAAAGGAAGCCAAATTCAAGGAAGACAAAAAGTACACTGACTAGGGACACAGACCACCTCTGATACACACTGCTTTACAATCTTGTTCATATATGTATTTGATAAGCATCAGTTAATCTCAATGTTTTAAGTGAATTAAACAGTACTTTACAAACTTTATGAAGCAGCAGATAGTCACATGCTACAGCATAGAAAAGAAGGGAACACCAATGCCATCAAAAGGCAACCCTATTCTCTGTCTGTCTGTCTGTCTGTCTGACACACGGAACTCTCACTCTAACCCAGAGGGCGAGCGCAGGGTCTCACTCTGCAGTCCTAGCTGGCCTGGACTCATCCATACTCCAGCTCCAGGCACTCCCTCTGTCCCCAGCCTCCTAAGAGTCAGAACTATAGGCATGAGCCGCAATGGCTCTCTCCGGTTTCTTTTCTGAAACAAGGGTTCATGCATGGCAGGCTAGTTTCAAACCCTGTTGTCTAACTGAAAATGGCCTTGTGTTTGTGATTCTCCTGCCTCCAGCTCCCTTGCTTAGATCCCAGGTATGTCCCACCATCCCTAGCTTGCGGAGCACAGGAGACAGCCTATGCAAACACCACATAACTGAACAACAACCCCATCCCCAGCTCTCTCTCTCTGGATTCTTAAATTCGTTGTCACATATTCTTTTTTTTTTTTTTTTCAAGACAGGGTTTCTCTGTGTAGTCCTGGCTGTCCTGGAACTCACTCTGTAGACCAGGCTGACCTCGAACTTAGACATCCACCTGCCTCTGCCTCCCAAGTGCTGGGATTACAGGCGTGCGCCACCACGCCCGGCTCACATATTCTTCATAATTCAATATAATTAATGTAAAAACCTAAGAACAAAGGCGCTTTAGTTACCGGAAGTAATTTTATCCACTGAATTGTAATCTTCAACTACAGAATCCTCGATGACATCACTGATTTTCTGCCATGGCTCCAGTTCTTCCTCCTCACATTCCATAAACAGGTCGGTGTCCGCCATACTACAAGAAAAAGTTAGTAAGATAGTGACCTAGAATTGGAGAAATACTTTTATTTGGAATATGAAATACTTGTTAGAAAAGGGATTTCACGCTGTAAAATGGGCTAGCCTGGCCCTTACTGTGGTTTCTAACTCATGGCAATCGCTGCCCCAGCTTGCTGACCACTGGAGTAGTGTGAGCCCCCACATCCAGCCACAAGCAAGCTACTCTTCTATATCACTGGACCAGAGCGACGATTTTATCCTTGAATATTAATCCTTTCCATGTCAAATTCTTTAATAATTGGGCTTATAAAAGTTGAAGGGAGCTGGGCGGTGGTGGCGCACGCCTGTAATCCCAGCACTTGGGAGGCAGAGGCAGGCGGATTTCTGAGTTCAAGGCCAGCCTGGTCTACAGAGTGAGTTCCAGGACAACCAGGACTACACAGAGAAACCCTGTCTCGAAAAACCAAAAAAAAAAAAAAGTTGAAGGTATAATACTAAGAGGGTCAGGTGAGGTACATGCAATAGCATTTCGAGGACAGGGCTACAACTGTTGCGTCATCTTTTAGCATTACTTTATTCACTTACTGTATACAAGTATACAGGAGTGTGTGCATAGCACGTGTCAGGTGGTTAGAGGACAACCTGCAGGATTGTTCTCTCTGACCATATGGGTATCAGGAATCAAACTCACGTTGTCAGCCTTGGCACTTTTATCTGGCCCACTTAGCCAGCCCAATGTGTGTGTGTGTGTGTGTATTTTTTTTTTTTTTTTTTTTGGAGACTTACTATGTAGACCTAGTTGGCCTTGAACTCACAGAAAGCTGCATGCTTCAGTCTCCCAAGTGAGGACTTAAAGGCCACAATGGTTGAAGGTGACAAGCAGGGAGGAGCTAGGAAGATGGGAAGGACCTGAGCTCAGACCCCAGAACCAACATACAAAACAAACGCCCCAAACCAAAAATCAAACAGACAAAACACTAAGTGAGGTGGTGAGGTACTTTTTGTTTTTTTTTTTTGTTTGTTTGTTTTTTTTGGCTTTTCGAGACAGGGTTTCTCTGTGTAGCCCTGGCTGTCCTGGAACTCACTCGGTAGACCAGGCTGGCCTCGAACTCAGAAATCCGCCTGCCTCTGCCTCCCAAGTGCTGGGATTACAGGCGTGCGCCGCCACCACCACCCGGCCGGTGGTGAGGTACTTTTAATCAAAGCACTGGAGAAGAGAGGAAATGATTGCTTCTGAGACCTCACTGAGCAGCCAGCCTAGACTGGCTGAAACAGGAGTCAGATTCAGGGAGGACCTTGTCTATGGAAAGCAACAAGGGAAATCCCTAACATCAACTTCTGGTCGGTCAATCAATCTCTCTCTCTCTCTCTCTCTCTCCTTCCCCCCTTCTATACACACTCTCACTGTCACACACATACAAACTATCACACACATACAATCTCCCTAAACTCTCATACTCTCATGCACATACATATTTATACAAATTTTGTTGGAAAATTTCAAAATGAAGTCCAATACTGTAAAAGCTAATTTTATAATACTTCTAATAATGTGTTATGTACAGTGCAGGCCAGCATGTACAATGGTCTCCAGCATACACACAAATTAAAACTGTGTTCAGATACTATTTAGTGATTATGATGTTTAGGGTCTTTTGTTGGTTTGCTTTGTTTTTGAGGTAAGAGTTTCACTATGAAGCCCTGGAAATTGATTGGTAGACCATGCTGGCCTTGGACTCACAGAAATATGACTATTTCTACTTCCCAAGTTCATGTCTGATTCATTGGTTATTTTGTTTTAGTTTTTCTGAGACAGGGTCTCTCTGTGTAGCCCTGGATGTCCTAGAACTCACGATGTAACCAGCCTGTTCTTAATGCCAAACCTTAACTTCATAGTTTTGTTGTTAATATAATCTAGAATCATGAGAAGAATCTCAGTGAGGGACTGCCTATATTATATTGGCCTATGTACATGTCCTGGGAAACATTTTTACTTTTTTTATTTCACTTTATGTATATGAGCATTTTTGCCTGCCTGTATGTGTAACAGGATATTTGATTATTGTACATAGAGAACCTAATTGTTAGCAAAATATAAAAACTTCAATAAATAATGCATTTACATGTCAGATGCAGTTAGTTACATGTGGCCTGTAGTGATGCAGTTTGAGTGTGCATCTAAAAACCTCTATAGATAAGAACATTAAAGAATGGAAAGTTCCTTCCTATCTTAAGGCAAGTTGCTTGGGAGAGTGAAGTCTTGTGGTCTTTGCTCTATGATCTGAGGCAAAGTCAGCTGGATGGCCTTGAGCTACCCCACCATGCCAGGAAGTGGTTTGTCCCCTACAGTGGCTTGCCCCCACCAAGCTAATGACACAGTTCAGCCTGCCACGGGTGTAGGGGAGGAGCCAGAGATTTCTTTTGTAAGCAATTGGACCTTTGATAGAGCTCTCTAGCCCACCCTCCCCTTTCCCCATCCCTGCCCCTCTTTCTGGGCTTAGAAGAGCCTTTAGGGAAAGAGCTCCAGGTAAGAGATAAGCATTTCCTCCTTAGGCTTGCAGGAACAACAGAGAAGCAGTGCAGGCTACTGGTAAAACAGCATTCTAGGAACGGAAGCTAAGGAGTCCTCTTGGATTTCGAAGAGCTCAAGAGAAAAGTAGACTAGACTAGTCAGGTACAATGACACAGATAGAAAGAGACTTCTACAGAGCAGTAGTTTTGTTGTAGACTCAGGCTTGTAAATAGATATTTTGTATATAGTTCAGAAAACAAAGTTACCTCACTGAGCCGGCAGGTCTTTAACTTAGCTTACACCTCCTGTCTCTTTATTGGTATAAATATTAGATAATTTAAATGGCTACATGTATATCTGTGTATCACTTGTGTGCCTTGAGCCCTTGGAGGCCAGAAGGTATCAGATGCCCCTAGAATTAGAGTTATAGATTGTTATGAGCCTTCATGTGGGTGCTGGTAATTGAACTCCAGACATCTGGTTCTTAACCACTGCGCCATCTCTCCAGCAACTGGACTATCTTAATTGAATTAACTGACATGGGAGGACCCAGATCACTGTGGGCATGGCCATTTCCTAGACAGTGCTAAACTGTATACGCTGAGAAAAACTGGGCTGACAGAAGTTAAGAGTTAGGGCTTTCAGGGAAGTGGCGACGCACACCTTTAATCCCAGCACTCGGGAGGCAGAGGCAGGTGGATTTCTGAGTTCAAGGCCAGCCTGGTCTACAGAGTGAGTTCCAGGACAGCCAGGGCTACACAGAGAAACCCTGTCTCGGGGAAAAAAAAACAAAAACAAAAACAAAAAAAACAGAGTTAGGGCTCTTCCAGGACCCAGATTTAATTCCCAGCACCCACATGGAACCTTACAACTGTCTGTAACTCCAGTTCCAGTGGATCTGGTACCCTTGCATGGACATACATGCAGGCAAAACATCAATGCACATAAAAATGTTAAAAAAGAAAAAACTGGCCGGGTGTGGTGGCACATGCCTGTAATCCTAGCACTTGGGAAGCAGAGGCAGGCGGATTTCTGAGTTCGAGGCCAGCCTGGTCTACAGAGTGAGTTCCAGGACAGCCAGGACTACACAGAGAAACCCTGTCTCAGAAAAACAAAAACAAAAACAAAAACAAAAACAAAAAAAAAAAAGAAGAAGAAGAAGAAACTGATCTGAGCACAAGCAAGCGGGTGAGCATGTATGTATCTATTTCTTTTCTGTTCTTGACTGTAGAAATGATGTAACTAGCTGTTTTAAGTTCCACCCTGACTTCCCTGCGATGATACACTATAACCTAGAATTGTAGGCTGAAATAAACCCTTTCCCACCTAAATATATTTTTAAAAGATTTACTTTTTGTCTGCATTAGCACCATATTCATATCTGGTGCCCACAGAGAGAAGTCGGATTCCCTGGAACTGGAGTTCCGGGTGAGTGGCCCGCGCTGAGTGCTGGGAGCCAAATCCAAGGCCACTACAAGGGCAGCAGCTCTAACCACTAACCACCTCCAGCCCCGTGGGAAGTGCTTTATGTCCAGATATTTTTATCACAATAGCAGGAAGGAAACTTGGCATGTAATTGCTGATTTTTCTTTAATTTGCATCTAAGGTGAGTGAGCACCCCACCGGTCATGCTTTAGTAGGAAGTCTGCGAACCACACTTCCACGAGCAGCTGCTGGTATGCCCTCCATTCTGAGCTTACAGGGGTCAGTTTCTTTGCCTTGAAATCAAACTGTTAACTGTAGTTGAGAACTTTGGTTTCTTTGAAAACCCAGTTGTGTTCTGTTCTGTTCTGATCCATGACTGTTTTTGTTTTAAAGCCAGGTGTGGGATATGGAGCTGCTTCAGATTGTGCACAGCAGCTGACTGATTCTGTCTTGTGCTCTGGCAGAGGTGTGACTCTGCCAACTGAAGATAGCTCATACTTGAAATTCTGGGGACTTTTGAGAGGGTATGAAAATGCCAGAGCCCGGAGAGGCTGCTGCCGTTTGTCAAGTGCTCATGAGCAAAGAGATGAGGAAGTAACTGGATATTCTGACAAGAAGACTGAGCTTGCCCCCAAGGAACCCGATGCCCCTAATTAGCAGGAAGTAGTCTAAAGAGGTCTATACCCAGTCCCCATCTCCCCTCTAACCTTCTTTCTCAACTGCCTAGTGTTGGGGGGTTGGAAGGGATTGAAATGGAGAAGGGTGGTAGAAAAAGAGCCCAATAACGTATCCAAATATCCGGATACGGTTTGTGCTCACACAAAACCTTCATTGCAAAGGCTATAGGTGTCTTCAGAGTCTTAGTCTTGGAACAGCAAAAACCACAACAGCCAACTTAACCACACTGTATATCAAGGTATTAACTTGACAGGTGTAATTTGGGCAATGCCCAATAGATGGCACTGTCTCCTTTGAAAATGTAAAACACATCTCACAAAGTCTCAATGAGTCAGACAACCAGAAGCTCAGTTTGGAAACTGGTTTTAACTGGTAAAGCCCTTAACTTGACTCTAGGGGGCCTCTAATCAATTTTAATTATGTATGTCTTTTCAAACCAAAACCACAAAGAACAAAGAACAAAATACCTAAAGTATTACTTAAATTCTCTCATTCTTCTTAACATATATATAGATATTAGACAATGTAGCCAGAAACTGAATTCCAGAAATTGAAAAACAAAGCTACAGGGCTACAGGACCACTAGGTGAGTAAAGACCCCTTGCAACAAAGCCAGACAAGCGAACTTCTATCTTCAGCATTCCCGTGGGGGAAGGAGAGAAGGACCTCCCACAAGCTGCCCTCTGACTTCCCCAGCATGCTGACTCCAATTTAAATTGAAGGAGGAGATTCAAATAAACAACTTTATGCCATTGTTCTTTGCCATGTAACTTTATATAATAAAATCTTTTTCCAGTCAAGAACCCAGGAAAATGACAAGTACAATCTGAGTGGAAGACTCCGCAGATGTTTGAAGGACCCTGTATTTCAGTGGTGACTGACTGAAAACCACCCTCTGCAAATAGACCAAGCAAGACACAGCTTTTTTTGAGTAAGTAGAGCTATCTCAAAACAAATTGTGATCTTCATACTATGCCTGTGAATACTTTACCTGCATATCCCAAAAGGCTGATCTTTTATATCAAGTATGTATAATCTTCCTCCCCTTCTCCATCTTTCCCTCTATCAGACAAGGTCTTGCTTTTTGCTCAGGGCTGGCCTCAAGTTTGCAGTCCTCTTGCCTCAACTTGCAAACCCTAGGGTTGCAGGCTGTACCACCAGGCCGAGCTAGAACTCCCTCTCTTAAGACAGTCTAAATAACCAAGATAAAGGATTTTTAGTTTTGTGAAATGAATTTAAATGACATAATGTAAATGTAACTTTTATTCTCCTGTATAATTGTCCTCTCCAAGACTTACTGCCTCAGCCTGCTAACTTAGACCTAGTCCTGGAAACTTCTAGCATCCATATAATCATATCTAGGTCTAGAATGTTTTCAGTCTCTGAGACTTACTGCTGAATAAGCGCACCCTTTCTTGTTCTTTCTGAACTGGCTGGCTCAAAGCTATTCTGTTCAACCTCTCCACGCTGACTGAATCTGGCTCTGTCTTGGCCTCTTGACTGAATTGCCCTGCTTGGCCTCATACTAACTTTGGCAATCTGTTCTAATCTTCTGGCTCCTTCTCATTCTCTGGCTTGTTCTGTCTTCACCTGTGTCTAGCTTGTTCTCTTTGTATCTTGTCTCTATATCTGTCATGGTAAAACCGCCTTCTCCCTCCCTCCTCTGCCCCCCAAGTAGCCTCCTTTCCCTCTCTACTCTCATGAGAGTTGGGCATACCCTATTCTGTCAGAGCTTTCCCTGATCCATCTTTGTCTGCTACTCACTTAGTCATCACTTTAAACACTTCCTTCTACAAACCAGCTCGTCACTGTCGGGGATTACGGGTCTGCCTATACTCCAGCCCACGGCAGTAAATGTGTGTGCTAAGGGCTGAGCCACACCACAGCTTAGAAACAGATGTTCTCAGTAAGTAAATAACACAATCTCGGGGTTCACAGTGCCATCAAATATCCTGCAACAACATAATTTTTCCAGCTGATTAAATTATGTTGTTTCTCTTGGGAAAAGGGGCTTACTCACAAACTGAAAAATGGGTATATGAGGTGTTTAAAAGAATCCCCCCCCCTTATTCAAAATGTAAAGAAAATTCAAGTTATTAGGAGGGTTTCTTTTTTTAATGTAGAAGGAATACAGAACTGATCAGTAAGGCTGTTCAACCCAGTAATTGCTGAGAGCATAGTTTATACTTATCCCAAAATATATCTGAAAGATAGTGAGGCCAAGATTTTCAAAACAGTACTTGATTTTGACCCAAACTGGTATTTTGGGATGTGACTGATTCCTTTCCCTTAGCATGCAAATCGGCTAGTGTACAAAAGAGAAGCTATAGAAGGAGTCAGCACAAATGCTGCTCCTGGTGAGGCCTACCCTCCTTCAGCACTCCAGTTTATCTTCAGGGCTGGGGTGAGAACTAGGTTAGGGCCAGCATGGGGAGAGGGAAACAGGATCCCTGGGGCCTCTGGGACAAGCAAGCCTAGCTTCTTAGGTGAGAGCCCTAATGCGCTGCCCCCCCCCCCAAAAAAAAAGAACCAAGATGGATTGGGCTGGTGAGGTGGCCAGTGTCTGAGAGTAGAGTACCCTCACAGAGCACTCAAGTTCAGTTTTCAGGACCCATGTCAGGTGGTTCATAGCTAATTCATCTCAAAACAAACTTATCTATCATTCCACTTACATTTAAAACCTTATTACACCAACGTTTTATGGGTAGGGGGACATCATGGTTGGAACAGGGTCTAAGTTGATCAGGCTGCCCTGTAGCCAGTCTTACTCATGGAATCAGTGAACACGTGATCCTCCAGCATCAGCCTCCCTAGTAAGTGAAACAGCTTGGGCCATGAGAAACAGCTTTTTTTCTTCCAAAATGGATTGTTTTGTTAGCTTTCTCAAATTCACCTACAACCTTATTCTCACTCAGTAAGCTATCACATTGATACCACAAATCAAACATATTTAATGTTCTAACCCGTGCAGCTCTTCCTACAATACCCAATGTCTTATTCTGGTGAGAACATCTTCCACTGACTCCCAAATCCTTCAGAGGGAACTCAGCTACGTATTATACAAATCCTTGCTGTCTTTTTTTTTTTTCCAGAGACAGGGTTTCTCTGTGTAGTCCTGACTGTCCTGGAACTCACTCTGTAGACCAGGCTGGCCTCGAGCTCAGAAATCCACCTGCCTCTGCCTCCCAAGTGCTGGGATTACAGGTGTGCACCACCATGCCCGGCTAAATCCTTGCTGTCTGACAAGGAATTCTAGATCATCTCAAACAGTTCCTGCCCCTGAACCTAGAACCAGCCATTTCTCCAAGGAACACAATTGGTGAGGGGCAAAATTCAAGACCATAACCTAGATGCTAGCAGCCTCTGTTCATTCTGTGTTCATTCTGAAATAAACTGCCCACTACTATTAGTTAGCTAGCCTCTATTTTGCTATGTCATCACAAAGAAAAATTCTATGCCCACAATATGTACTCTAAAATCTTAATCTTCTGAAAAATCATACTTGAAATGCCCCCTTCTGACGAGTAACTACATCTCAGCAATTATTGTTTTCATTCTTTTTTGTTTGTTTGTTTGTTTGTTTTTTGTTTTTGTTTTTCGAGACAGGGTTTCTCTGTGTAGCTCTGGCTGTCCTGGAACTCATTCTGTAGACCAGGCTGGCCTCGAACTCAGAAATCTGCCTGTCTCTGCCTCCCAAGTGCTGGGATTAAAGGTGTGTGCCACCACCGCCCGGCATTGTTCTCATTCTTTAATGCATATGTTATGTATACATATATCTGTGTATCTGTTTCTGTTTGAGTATGAATGTTTGAGTGTCATCCTTAGGCTGGAAAGATGGCACAGTGGTTAAGAGCACTGGCTGCTCTTCCAAAGGTCCTCAGTTCAAATCTCAGCAACCACATGGTGGCTCACAACCATCTGTAATGAGATCTGATGCCCTCTTCTGGGGAGTCTGAAGCCAGCTACAGTGTATTTACATATAATAAATAAATAAATCTTTTTAAAAAAAAAGGAATGTCATCTACCTCCTTCCAGACAAGTCTCTCATTGGCCTGTAGATAATAAATAGGCTACACTGGCTGGCTATGGGCCTTAGGTGTAAATGTTACTTTTAGTTCTTCAGATGAAGTGATGAGATGAGAGCTGTACCCAAGCTATGTGAACACCTGGCTTGGAATAAGCCCAGCGCATCTCCTCTGTTTAACTATCCCAAGGCCTAGACCTAGAAGCTTCTAGCTTCTTCTATACAATCTAATTTTCCTGGATGACTGATTCAATCCGGCTTCTCTTGGCTTGACTAAATTGCTCTGCCTGGCCTCATGCTAATTTTGGCAGTATGTTCTAATTTACTGGTTCCTCATTCTCTAGTTCATTCTGTCTTCATTTGAGTCTAGCTTGTTCTCTCTGTAACCTGTCTCTGTAAAACTGTACTAATAAAACTGCCCCCCCACACCCCTCTGTCCTGTGCTGTTCTTGTGAGTTGGACATATCCTATCTCACTCATTCTGTCATCTTTCTCTGACTGGTCATTTTGTGCCTCAATTCATCGTCACTTTCAAACATGGCTGCTTCCTTCCATAAACTAACCTTACCTTGACTGTTAGCGATTTAGGTGTGTTCTAAGGGTATGTTTCTATTCCAGCTAGATCATAGTGGAATCCAGAGCATGGCTGCATTCTGGCGTGATCATATCTCTAGATGTGATCTCTCTCCAAAGCAGCTGCCCCCCTCCCCCTCAGCTTCTGGGGATCTACTTTCCCACCTTCCTTACAGCAGCACAAGTGTCTGTATTCCCTTCCTTCCCTCAATAAACTACCTCAGCCATTTTCCCTATTGGCCTAACTTATGTATACTTAAGAAAATTTAAGGACAATATAATGAAACCAATACTACCCCACATACACTCCCTCTTGATACAAATGGTTTTAAGGCCATTAAAAATAATTATTTTGAAAATATTTTGTGGTTTTTGTTAAATGTTTTCCTTTAAAAAATTTCTTTTTAAATTTTATGTGTATTGGCCGGGCATGGTGGTGCACGCCTATAGTCCCAGCACTTGGGAGGCAGAGGCAGGCGGATTTCTGAGTTCAAGGCCAGCCTGGTCTACAAAGTGAGTTCCAGGACAACCAGGACTACACAGAGAAACCCTGTCTCGGAAAAACAAACAAAGCAAACCCAAAATTATGTGTATGAGTGTTTTGCCTGGTTGCCCATAAAGGCCAGTAGAGGGCATCAGATCTTCTGGAACTAGAGTTCCAGGTGGCTGTGAGCCATGTGGGTGCTAGAAATCAAACACAGGTCCTTGGGAAGAGCAGCCGCTAAGTCATCTCCAGCCCAAGTGGTTTTGTTGTTGTTGTTTGTTTGGTTGGGTTTTTTTTGTTTTTGTTTTTGTTTTTTTTGTTTTTTTTTTTGTTTTGAGACAGGGTTCCTCTGTGTAGTCCTGGCTGTCCTGGAACTCGCTCTGTAGACCAGGCTAGACTCGAACTCAGAAATCCGCCTGCCTCTACCTCCCAAGTGCTGGGATTAAAGGCGTGCGCCACCACGCCTGACCTGGACTGTTTTAATATAGACTACACACTGGAAGACGTTTAGGATTTTTTATTCTATTATATAATGGTATAATTGTATTACAGGATAAAGTACTTACTCTTAGAAAATACATAAATAATAATTGTAACTAATAAGTGGAAATGTCAGGAATGCAACTTTAATATGGCTTAGCAGACATTCTGGCCTCTTAATGGCATCTGTCATACTTGGCACAGGCTAACATGCTAAACATCACTGTCTTCCAGGTCACACGGGTCCACACAGGTGCCACTTCCATGCTTTAACCTTTTCTGCATGTGTGGACTTTTCTTTAAAAATTGGAGTAGGGCTGGGTGTAGTAGCACAAACCCCTGAACCCAGTACTCCACAGGAACAGGTAGATGAATATCTTTGAGTTCAAAACCAGCCTGGTCTACAAATCAAGTTCCAAACTAGCCAGGGCTACATAGACCTTGTCTCAAAAAAGAAAAAAAAAGGGGTGGGGGTAGGAGGGAATAACAATTTTGGTTGAAAAATTTTAAGTTTTCCTAGAAGCAATTATCATGAGGCTTGTATATGCACATTTCTCAGTCACTAAAAAATAAGAAATGGGGATGCAGGGGGAATGTTTAAGGAATGAATCCTAGGTCTGGAGAGATGGCTCAGCAGTTACAAGTACTGACTGCTCTTCCGAAGGTTCTGAGTTCAAATCCCAGCAACCACATGGTGGCTCACAACCATCCATAACTGATACCCTCTTCTGGGGTGTCTGAAGACAGTACTTACATATAATAAATAAATAAATCTTAAAAAAAAAAAAAAGAATCCTAGGTATATTCTATAGGCCCCCAAAGACATACTATGTGATATACTGTTTTCCATTAATCCATTATTAACATCTTGGCAAACTATGGTTTTGTAGGTCACAGAGTAATTCTATTGGTAGCATTTCTATGAACTGAACAGGCTTTATTTAACAATGTAGTTCACAGGTCTTTCCATCCAAGATGGAGCATTTACCTAGCAGGTCCTGGGTATTCATGTCAATGCTTAGCACTATGAATTTTTTTGCTCACTGATGTACCTTGTATTTTGATATTTATTTCCGCATTAAAAAAATATCCTGCTTGTGTTTATGAGAGCAGATGTGCGTGCTTGTATGTGTGCAGGGCCAGAAGAAGGTGCCAGGATCCTCTTATATCACCCCCCAACCTGGAGCTAGCATCTTCTCAGCTAGACTGGAAGCCACCAAGCCCCACAGAGACTCTGTCTCCACTGCCAGCAGAGCTGGGGTTGGATATGAAGGGTTGCCCAGCTTGTTAAGTGAGTTAAGCTAGGATCTGAACTGCAACCTCGGGATTTCAGGACAAACACTGAACTAGTGTGTCATCTCTCCAGCTCCTGGAAACCCTTGCATTTTTTCACACTATGCACTGATAGATATATAGAAAACACTGATGCACTGAGTTATGCCCACCTTTCAGATGGCATTTCATCATGTAGTTTTTTGTTTTTTTTTTTAAAGATTCCATGTACCATGTAATCTTCCAGTGGCTCCTTTCCCACCCGTCTTCCCTTTTGAGGCTCTCTCTCACCAGGACAACCTTGAACTCAAGCCAATCCTGCCTCAGTGTCACTTTCACTGGGATTACCAGCATGCACTATCACACTCAACTACATTTTTTAAAAAGTCACAGTTATTAACTATGGCTATTATTTTTTTTTAAAGTTTGTCAAATCCTGGGAAGATGTTAGAACTCAGACTGTTAAGTTTTTTATAATTCTATAATGGAAACCAATGTCAACTGTTTTCCTAGCATTGACAAAACTCCATTCTTTTTCAAGAAGGAACACTGAAGTGTCAGATCTAATTTGTCAGTCAGCCTTGCAGGTAAAACTGCATTTCTATAATAACACAAGTGGGTTACACAATGCCTCTCCTCAGGACAACAATCCCATCCAAACAATGGTGGTGTCATCTCCATACAACAGTTGTGAGTTACGGGATAATCAACTATTTTCTGACTGAATTTGAGGCCCCTCCACAAGAGGGAATTTATATCTACTACTTTAAGCTTCATCAAAACCTTGTCGCTGAGAGGGTCACAGATCTGTTATTTTGCTAGTGGACATTACATGCCCATCAAATGCCCATGTAAACATGTATGTTTATGCTCACGGTGCTGCTGTCAGCTTTGGTAAAGAAGCATCTTTCTGCAGGGTGTGTCATCAGATATCTCATTATGCAGAGACTCATCACTGCCCAAAGTGCTAACTAAGATGCTGTAGAAGAATGCACTATCCCAAGTTCTACATGGGAGCCCTCTATGGCCCACTCCAGGGTTCAGAGAGCATCAGAGAGGAGCAAAAGATCGTTAAAAGCTAAGAGTGTTGTGGAACACTGGCACTCTCTCCTGAACTCACAGCAACTGGGATGGCCTGCATAAACCTGTTCCAGACTGCTAGCACACCAGCATGAGGGAGCTAATGGCTGCTAGGGTAAGAGGAGAGAGTTTCTCCATGGTAAGTTGCCCTTGTTCTTGTAAGCAGCACTAATTAAAATCACTAGGTCACCCACACCCATGGCCAAGGTATGAAAGTAGGAGGGAACTTGGGGGAGGGGATCAGCACGAGTGGGAAGGTGACAAGTTCTAGAAAAAGAGAGACAGAGACAGAGAGACAGAGAGACAGAGAGACAGAGAGAGAGAGAGAGGTGCTGTTGATATGATGAAAATACATTATATACACATACAAAAATGTCATAAGGAAACAATTTAAAATGCATGAAAAACTTTAAAAATACCTCCATAACAACAACAACAAAAAAAACCAAAAATACCTCCATAGATAATATAAATGCTTTATTCATACCTTTCATCTGTATTAGATTCTTCTTCTTTTTTTTTTTGGTTTTTCAAGACAGGGTTTCTCTATGTAGCCCTGGCTGTCCTGGAACTCACTCTGTAGACCAGGCTGGTCTTGAACTCAGAAACCCACCTGCCTCTGCCTCCCAAGTGCTGGGATCAAAGGCATGCATCACCACTGCCAGGCTCTGTATTAGATTCTTTTATTTTATTTTTTGGTTCTTTCAGAGACAGGGTTTCTCTGTGTAGCCCTAGCTGCCCTGGAATGCACTCTGTAGACCAGGCTGGCCTCGAACTCAGAAATCCACCTGCCTCTGCCTCCCAAGTGCTGGGATTAAAGGCATGCGCCACCACTGCCCGGCTCTGTATTAGATTCTTAAAAACTAAAGATATACTCCAAAGCTGAAACTTAATAGTTTCATGCTAAGCTGCCAAGGCTCCATCAAGGCCAGTCTCAGGGAAGCACACCGAAAGCAGGGGTTTGCTTTTACCTGACTTCACTCCTGCATCATCACTGCAAAAGTCATGGGAGACACAAAAAGCTTTACTCACAATTCTTAAGGTCTCAAGACACCCTTGAAAGGTTCTGAGGGGTACCCCAGGTTCAGCTAACCACAATGGGTAAACTGCTTTCCTAGATTATAACCAATTCAAGATGGGAGTGGCAACTCTGAACCCACCTGTTCCCCTCGAAGTCCATTCTATTTGTAGTTCCTTTTGACGTACCCTGACGATACAGGAAAGGGGACAGAAATGGAAGGCACCGTCTAATTGTTTTAACATTATATTCTGATCATCTTCCCATAGGAGCAATACTCTCTACTGATTATCTTAGTTGCCCAGTGTAGAGATGATAGTAGCCCTCCCCTCCAGCCCACCCTCCAAAAACCTTTTAGGTACAAAGTTCTTAAACTTCACGTTTAATAACCTCCAAAATACTTGAATGCACTCTAAAGTTAAGAATGACTAAGATAAATAAGTCACCCAGATCTTCTACTTCCAGAACAAGGAAGGGGTACCACTGCCTTGTCACCATTCAAGCAGCAACAGCTGCCCTCCTCCCTTTTCCCTTCCTCTGGGGAAATTGCTTTTAAAGCATCATTTTGGTGCCACAAAAGGAGGTGAACAGGTGTAGAGAAAACGGCTATCCCCTGCACTGAAAAAAATATCTCCATTTCTTCCTAGAGAACGAAAAGGCCAAAAAGACTCACAGCTCTCTTACTAAAGGCTTAAAATAAGTGAGAAACGTGCAGTGCTATTGACAGTTTGCAAGAATTCCACAACCCAGGAGAGGAAACCAGGACCATGGGCAGAAACGAGGGAAAGCAGGTGGCTTGATGACATTACTCTTTTTCAGAAGATGTTGAAAAATCTAAAGAAAATAGTCCTTGAGCTAAACATGGCGCCTACAGCGGCAGGACATAATCACCAGAAAATAGATTCTGCCCATTCCATTTTGCAAATCACAGCGCCATCCATGCATAAATTTGGGGGCCGAGGGAGGAGACTTCCTCAACTAGCTGCAGAGGCTTGGGATGTCCTCGCAGACGGAGCGGGATTACATAACACAGGGGACCTGCAGGGCAGTCACTCGCTTCCCTCCTCCCGCTCAAAACCAGCGCTCACGCCTCCGCGCGTGGGGGCGGCGGGAACCCCGGGCTCCACCGCTCCGCAGCTGCGGCCCCGCGTGCCCGCGCCTCCACACACACCCCCACCCCCGGTGACCGCCGCCCGCGCCGCCCACTCCTCCGGGACGCTCGCGCCCGGCGTGCCTGTGGACTTCGGCGGTGCGCGGCCGTGGGGCGCGAACGCGCGCGGCACCGCCAGGGGGGCGGGGGCGGCGGGGCATCCCGGGGCCTGGACCACCGTCGGCCGGGGCGCGCGGCTCCGTGGCCGGGGCGCGCGCGCGCGCGCACACACACACACACGTGCACGCAACGCGCCCCACGGCCGCCGCTGCCGTGGGGCCGCGCCGCCACTCGAGGGACGCGGGGGCGCGCTCGGCCCCTCCCCCAACCCCCGCGCGCGCCCCATCCCCCTCTCATTGTCTCGCTTCGGAACGCCTCGGCCCAGCGAAAAGATAACGGAACCCCCGGGAGAAGGGGGTGGGGAGCGCCGGGGCTCGCTCGCTCACTCACCTCCCGTGGTCGTCGCCGCCGGTAGTCTGACCCGAGGAAGGTGCCGTCGCCTTAAAGGGACCTTGCACCCGGCGCCGGGAGTAGGGGGTGGGAGCAGGGGAGGGGACGGGGGTTGGGGGGGGGGAGACAGAGAAGAGGGAACCGTTGAAAGCTCCTCTCCCCGAGGGTGAAAGGAAGCCTCCCTCGGGTTCGAGTGATTGGGGTGGATTTTTTTCCCGAGGGGGGCGGGGGCCCCGAGGGAGGGGGTGGGGGGGCCAAGGAATGTGGCTCCGTGTACGGGAGCTGGCGCGGGGGAGAGAAACGCCGACTCCCCCCACCGACCCTCTCGCCCCGCGGAGGGATACCTCTCGTCACTTCCGCCCTCCCCTGCTCGTGCTCTTTCAATTGGCTGGCTAGTACGCTACGTCATCGCTCATCCTAACCCTTGTCCGGGCTTCTTTTCTAGTCAAGTTTGTCTGGGCCTGCAAATAAATAAATAAAGAAAAAAGCTTTCATGGAGAAAAGAATAATTAGCTTCACAAAAACAGTATCCAAATTTTGCTGAGAAAAATGGTACTCCCAAAGGAAATATCTCACAATTTACTTTCTTAGACTTTCCAGACAAATTTGGACTCTTTCCTACTTTCCATTCAAGATTTATTACCAATTCAAGAGAAGAACTTCATGCCACAAGCAAGATGGTGAGTCCCAATGGCACCAACAACTGTTGTTGCAACGAAGAGCAAGCTAACACTCTACCTTTAAGAGACACATAAGAGACAGAGTAGCCTTCTGTGACAGTGTGCCTTGTATAAATGAAATACTTTTTTGGTTTTGAGGTTTTTGTTTTGTTTGTTTGCTCGAAACGGGGTCTTTCTACAGATCCCTAGCTGCCCTGGAACACACCATGTAGGGCAGGCTGGTCCCAAACACAGAGATCTACCAGCCTCTGCTTCCCAGACTAAAGGAATCACCACCACAGCTAGCTAAAGAATTACTTTTTTTTTTTTTTTTTTTTTTTTTTGGTTTTTGTTTTTTTTTGGTTTTTTTCGAGACAGTTTCTCTGTGTAGCCCTCGCTGTCCTGGAACTCACTCTGTAGACCAGACTGGCCTCGAACTCAGTAATCTGCCTGCCTCTGCCTCCCAAGTGCTGGGATTAAAGGCATGCGCCACCACCGCCCAGCAAGAATTACTTTTAAAACCAATTTTATCATCAAGCTCTCTGGATTCTGGGGAGACACTTCATGTAAGTGATTATGAAGGTCATTCTACCGATGGGAACTGCTTTGAAACCATTGTGAATAGACTCAGCAGAGATCCCCAGTCTCAGAAGCCATAGACTCCAGGGCCCTGTTGGATCAGCTCAAGTAAATTGATTAGTCCATTGATGATTATCATACAAACTTCATACAAACAAAAACTAACTGCTGGTAACTAAGTTTTGTCCTTCATCGTGTCCTCAGATTATAAAATGCGATGTTAGCCGGGCGGTGGTGGCGCACGCCTGTAATCCCAGCACTTGGGAGGCAGAGGCAGGCGGATTTCTGAGTTCGAGGCCAGCCTGGTCTACCGAGTGAGTTCCAGAACAGCCGGAACTACACAGAGAAACCCTGTCTCGAAAAAAACCAAAAAAAAAAAAAAAAAAAAAAAAAATGCGATGTTTTTCCCTGGGTTTTTGAGAATGATCTTTAAGCCATACATTGATACTTGCTCCAAACCAAATTCTAAACAAAGTTGCTTGGTGCAAGAATGGGTAAATCCCGCCGGGCGGTGGTGGGGCACGCCTTCAATCCCAGCACTTGGGAGGCAGAGGCAGGCGGATTTCTGAGTTCGAGGCCAGCCTGGTCTACAGAGTGAGTTCCAGGACAGCCAGGACCACACAAGAAACCCTGTCTTGAAAAACCAAAAAAAAAAAAAAAAAAAGAATGGGTAAATCCCGCCGGGCGGTGGTGGCACATACCTTTAATCCCAGCACTTGGGAGGCAGAGGCAGAGGCAGGCGGATTTCTGAGTTCAAGGCCAGCCTGGCCTACAGAGCGAGTTCCAGGACAGCCAGGACTACACAGAGAAACCCTGTCTCGGAAAAATAAAAATAAAAAAGAATGGGTAAATCCCGAGCCATACTTATTCCTTTGTTCATATTCTCCAAACTACCAGCCAGTCACTCTCATCCAGCGAAAGACAGCTCATCAAATGTTACCATGTTTTGTTGGCTACAACAACCATAATCCCCTACTGCTGAAGACGGTATCATATATGCCATTCTTTCATTCAATATTTATTGCATATTTTTCATGTTCCAGTCACTGTTCTTGGTGCTAGGAATATAGTAATAAAGTCCCTGAGCTGCAGAGACACCTCAGGAGATAAAGGCTGTTGTCACTCCTCTGGACCATGGTTCAGTTCCCAGCACCCCATCCTTCTGCTCACAATGGCCTCTTCCTCCAACTCCAGTGGCTAGATACAGTGCCCTCTTCTGGCCCCACAGGCATGTGTACTCACACACATACCCCATAACTCCCTCCCACATGCATATAATTAAAAACAAAACCGTAGAAATGATACATTTAATTTTTAAAATTAAAACATAACAATATTGAAAACAAAACCACAAAACCCCTGTGCATGTAAAAATTATGTTCTACCAGGGAAGAAACAGCAAATATACACAAAATAAAACTCTTCCATCAGTTAATAGTAAATATCAAATACTCCCAACGTTTAGAGGTATAAAATGATGACTTTCTCATCTCTTGAGATTCAGAAAGGTGATTGGCTGGGCTCACTTGTTCTTGTTGATGCTTATTGGCTGGTGATAAAGTTACCTCAAAAATTTCCACGTTTGCAAGTTGATCCGATTGGATTGGACCACAGCTGGGCTGTTGGTCAGAATGTTTCTAAGTGACCTTTGCTCCCTCCTATCAGAACAACTACATTCTGAGATTGAGCACCTCAAGAGGACCAGGTAGAGAGACTGGTGGCTTCTAAGACCAGGAGATTTATGTGCTTCTTAGAAATGGCAACTACCAAGTGTTCCATAAATAAACCTGTGCTTTGGTGAGGGCTTTGGCAAGGGCAGGATTCACGGCTGGAAGCATGGAGCAGGGACTGATGGAGGAATGTCTGTTTTATGAGGAGTTGGGGAGAAACAGGAAAGTAACATGGGCAAAAGTCAGAAGAGAAAGACGTGGAGTTCAGGGCTTAGTCCTAATGAAAGGAAAACCACTGGAGGATTTCAGCCTCTTAAGAGAAATGACCTTTTGCTTTTAAAGCTCTCTCTCTGGCTGTGCGTGGAAGGGTTTGGGTTACTAGTAAGAGAGAAGGCAGCAGCAGCAGGGAGACAAGTTAGGACATTACTGCGTTAATCCTGGTGAGAGACGGCTGAGGGCCAGGGTGGCGGTGGAGATGCCTCCTCCTCACTTTCGACACTTTTGACTCATGATGGCAAACAAAATTATGTGAGTGGTGGTGCTATGATGTTCATAAAGGAAAAAAAAAAAAAAGGAAGAACACCATGCCAAAAGGAAACAACGGGAGCTTTCCTAAGCCTGGAGGCAGCTTTGAAGGACTGGGTGGGCAGAGGGAGGGGTCAGCAGGTGTGGACGAGAACACCACGGTACTCAGAACTGACGAGTGTTTCAGTGACGGAGAGCTGGTGGGCAAAGGGATTTTGTATCAAGAGTAAGCTGCAAAGTGCTACTCCCGGGCACTAGAACAGTGTTTCACACGGGACTCTACAAGTGCTAGACATGGCGGCACATATTGAAGGCAGGATGACCAAAGGTTTAGGATCACCCTCAGCATACAGTGAGTTTTGAGGCCAGACTGGGGAAATGAAAGAAAACAGAACTTTACTGTTGGGGTGAGCCACAGATACTGTACTTTCTGGCTATGGAAAAGAATTTGTGTGTGTGTGTGTGTGTGTGTGTGTGTGTGTGTCCTCAATAATTATTTGGAGCCAACCATGCTGGGTTAGCAGAATATGTAAATGTCACTTCCCCTGAGGCCCTTAGAAGTAAGAGAAACTGCCCCAGGCTTTCCCAGTCTGCTCAGGGTGTAAGAAGGACCGTAAAGAGCTGGCAGCCAGAGCTAGGGCAGGAAATACTGGTGGAACTTCCTAGAAGGCAGAGAGACCGAGAGATGGAGACAAGAAGGAGACTTAAGGAGCTGAAGCGGGCACTGAGACTCACATGGAGAGATGAGTCAGGATACGTTAGTAGCTAGCCGAGAGACCACCCCAGCAAAAGGTCAACCTTTAGACTAGTTAGAAGTCTCTGTGTACTAGGTAAACTTCAAGCAGGCTCCTCCAAAGCTCTGTAGTACTTTAGAGTCCACGCTATCCCTGTGCTAGGGGGATGCCCACATTAATTTGGACAGTGCTGGGACATTTGGGCATCCTCACCTAACGTATGGGTCTCTAGAATGAAGAAGGCTGACAGCTGAGCCATCTTGATAATGATGGGAAATGAAAGCGAGAGAACAAGTCCGTAGAAATCTACATCAAGTCGCATGTGCCTCTGAAGCATATGGAGAAGGGGTCTGGGTAACAATGCGGTTTGACTTATTGAAAAAATCAGACCCTAGTAGTAATACCCGTTGGGGGGGGGACTACTTTAATATTAGAAAAGTTGGGTTACAGACCCAGAACAAGGGATGGAAGTGCATATTTTACATACCAAGCAGACCTAGCTTCCAGGTGGCGAGTGGGCCATCTTGGCTGATGGAACTTTGGATCACTTACATTGTTAGACATTTCTGAATGTTCTTTCCCCGAGTTGCTTTGTTCAAATGATCCATACTCAATCACAGATCACCTGCCAGACCTGTGAGAGGGCGCACTCCTTGGCCGACAAGCTCTGACTCGTCTTTTAGCAAGTCCTTCAGAGCATTCCTTTTTTTAAAAAAGATGTATTAGCTGGGCGTGGTGGCGCACGCCTGTAAGCCCAGCACTTGGGAGGCAGAGGCAGGCAGATTTCTGAGTTCGAGGCCAGCCTGGTCTACAGAGTGAGTTCCAGGACAGCCAGGGCTACACAGAGAAACCCTGTCTCGAAAAAGCCAAAAAAAAAAAAACAACAACAACAACAACAACAACAACAACAAAAAGATGTATTATGTACACAGCATTCTGCCTGCATGTACACCTGCGTGCCGGAAGAGGGCATCAGATCTCATTATGGATGGCTGTGAGCCACCAATGTGGTTGCTGCGGATTGAACTCAGGACCTCTGAGAGAGCAGCCAGTGCCCTTAACCTCTGAGCCATCTCTCCAGCCCCACTTCAGAACATTCCTTACTGGGGTGTGCAACCATTGCTCACGGTGCAGGTCTTCTAGTTTGGGGCAGCTGTGTAACTGGATTTGAGCATGGCCACATGATGCACAGGCATCCTGAAGCATCTCTGCTTCCATACCATCAGGGCCCTCTGCCACATACGACAGTAGAACTGGATTCCCCTTTCCAGCTTGGATAAGCCCTTTGACCCGGGCAGCAGTGCTGTGCAAATATCTACACAGAAACACCACCTCTGTCAGATGATTGAAAAGCATATTTTTTCTCACCAACACAAATCCAACATGCTCCTCCTTGCAATCATACTCAATGGCCTTTTCATAATCTTCTACCTCCCTGATAGCATGGTCCCTTTCCTAAGGTTTAATCAGCCGGCCTGGGAGTCTTAAGGGCACTCCCTGTGTTTTGGCACCCGTGCTCCAAAGCCTTCCCCTTCCTAGTGGGTTCCGGTTCTACCCGGTCTGCTTTGGTATGTAAAATATGCACCTCAGCCCCTCTCCGGGGTCTGAAAGGCAGCAGGAAACAGCGACTCCTTCCCTCCTAGGTTTCTAGGAAAGGAAGCTAAAGGTAAATGGCGGTCCCCCACGGAGCTCCTCACCTTTAGACAGCA